>SSNR01000115.1:194067-245797 GCA_006937965.1 Callopanchax toddi
ATCTGGAGCGGTCTCAGCAGGTATCAACTCCGATCTGGTTAAACTGAGGCTCTTGATAAATAACACTCCTTTCAACTTAGCTCAGAATCCCTAGAGATATAAATATCTCACGGGCTCTCGTCATTAACTCTCAGCTTAATGATATCAGAAGAATCTCTTAAGATGCAACCATCTACCTCATATCTGTCTGTTCGTTCAATCTGTTTCTTTAATAAAATAACTGTAGTCTAAGTCTGCTTCTGGGTTATAACTTCCAAATATAACGTACGTAGGTCTTCCCTTTGAACCAGAAAGAATCTAGATATCCTGCATAACAATTAGGTTAGTGAAGGTAGCTAGCATTGATTAGCTTAAAACCGACAAAACTAAGCTAATAACCTTGCAGAAGTGTGTCCGTATAATAACAATAAAATCAGGTTATATTACGCTACACAATCCACTCCCCGCGGTCAGAGGTGCAGCGTGACCAGGGGAGGGGGCGTGACGAGGTGCAGCTTCATGCAGTCCAGACAGAACAGGCACTGCATCCGGATCCAAACCGCTGAAGTGCACACACACACACACACACACACACACACACGCACGCACACACGCGCGCACACACACACACACACACTCCAGGTCGTTGCAAAGAGTGCTGTAATTGTACCGCATTGCCAATTTTCTGGAAAACCAGAAACAATAGAATTGTTAAGAGGAGCTGATTCAGTTTGAGGTGTACAGTTCTGATGGATTTGATCTGTTGGAACTGGTTCTCAATCCCCACCCTAATAAGGAGAGACACTGCTGCAGATCCCTGACTGATAGTTGCTAATTTTCAGGTTTTTAAACAATCAACTCGTCTAAGAAAAAGCTGATGTATTTAAATGCTATATTACCAGTTTCTACATTTCTACAGTTTTTGTAGATCGTGGTGTGGATGCTGCTGTGTAGTAAATCAAACGTTTTCAGCTAAAACAAAGTAAACAAAAAGTATCATGTCATCCATGTAAGTCTCTGGAGGTGGTGGTGGGTATTGCTAAGCTGCTGCTGCTGTTTAAGTCTTCAGACCGACCGCGCCACTATAAAGAAGTGACAGTGAAACGTATAGCGAGCTGCTCAGCTCAGGCTGCAGCTCATCAGTGTGTAACGATGGGCTGCGCCTTTGGTAGACATAACTCTGGTGCACAAAGGATTTCATGGCAAGTTTTAAAGATTTTCAAGCACCTTGATTATTTATGCATCACATCACTAACAGCATATTCAATACTCCTACTTCACTTTCCTCTCTCCTGATCTGACCATTGTTCCTGTCAGAGGACTAATTCCTGTTTGAGGAGACTCCGCCCATGTTGAGTGATGTCCCTGGTGGGTGTGGTCCATACTGTAGATATACTTTAAAGTGACCCAGATATCCTTTTAATGTTCATCTGGGCTGATAAGGAGTCGTTCAGCTACAGGAAGTCACTCCAACTAAAGCTAATCACCACTACACTCACTTTGTTCACATAGGGCCTCCAGCGATACGCCTTCACCACGCCCTGCTGCACAGAGCACAAACACATTTCACTGAGCAGAGACAGTGTTTCTATCCATCAGTGTAACCAGTACCTGACTGGGCTGAGACTGACGGGGACAAACAGAGAACTGGCTGCATGAGGGACCTCGTGTGAGCTGCAGAGCATCACCCTCATGTTGCTGGAATTATTTAACAGCGTTTTATTGTTTTGATGAGGGGCTGCATGGATGCAGCTGATAGCAGTGTTGCCTTGCAGCCAGAAGGTTGCAGGTTTGATTCCTGGCTGCAGCATCTCTGTGTGGAGTTAGCATGTCCTCCCCATGCATGCATTGGTTTCCTCCCACAGACCAAAAACGTGCATGTTAGGTTGATTGATGACTGCATGGCTTCAGTGTGAGTGAGAATGTGACTGGTTGTGTCTCAGTGTGTCCCTGTAATGGACCGGTGACCTGTCCAGGTGTCCCCCACCTCTCACCCCAAGATGCTGGAGATAGACGCCAGCTCCCTGTGACCCTTAATGGATGAAACCGTTAGGAAAATAGAGGAACGGCTGATTTGAGGAGCTGACTACTAAACAAAAAAAAAATAAAACTGGTAATGTTTGAATTAAAAGTTTAACATTATTATGTAACTTTATTATTACTTTATCATAATAATTGTTTTTGCATTATTATTACGATTCCTAAGGTTTTATTATAAAAAATACAATATGTATGTACTTACAGTTCTGTCCAGTAAGAGGCGCTGTCACCAACATGTTACAAAGAACATATAATGTGAAATATTAATATTATTAAATTTAGCTCTTACAGAATAATATTATTAATTATCTTAATTCTAAAGTAAAATTAATGTAATTTAATCACGATAAATATTTTATCTAAAGATCTTTTTTAGATTAGTAGTTTTTCCAGTGAGGTTCAGAACCAACTTCAATAAGAAATAGGGACTAAAAAGTTATCCATCAAGAGGTTGGTCTAAATGAAACCTGAATAAAAAATCTAATATTTAATTTATTAAACGTCTGCATTAGAGACTTAAGACCTTTTCTGACTAAATTGTCATAACTTCTTTGGAATGATGTCATATTTCATACATCAGGGGTCTGGAGCCACACGAGGCTCCTCAAATCCTCTGAAGTGACTCCTTGTTGCTTCAACCAGAAATGACTTGACCTTGAGTGATGTTTATATTTAAAGTGACTAGAAAACAGCACTTTAAAAGTTTTACATCCACATCTGTCCAGTACCTTTATCAAATTTCTGCTATAGAAGTAGGTTGGGCTGTCTGTGTGAACAGTTGATTTTCCTCCTAATGATTAAGGCACAGCTTTCTCTCATTTTAGTGTCAAAATGTGGCTCCAAAAAGCTTGAATTTGAACTAAAATATATTTAAATGCTACAAACAGTTTTCTTCTTGAACTTTGTATTGAAATATCTCTGTAGAGTTGTAGTAGAAATATTTGGTTTGATCATTTCTTGTTTAATAACACTTTTAAATGCCATATGAGAGAAATATACTATTTTTAAAAAGCATTTTAACTTGATTTTTGGGGTCAAGTATAATATAGCTCTATAAATTCTATTCAGAAGGACAAATGTTTTTTAAAAAGGCTCTTTTGGTTGTAATGGTTGCAGACCCTTGTCCCAAATCATAAAGGAGGCGGGGTCTGTTCTGGGCACTCTAGAGCTGATTGGACAAAAGAGGACAACCCTGAGCATCCTCTACACAAGACAGTAACTCAACAACAGAGGTTCTTTAGATCTGCTGCAACACCGAAGGTCCTTCCTGACCACAGAGCTGTTCATCTCTGAGGCAAATTGATTCAATCCTTTCATTCTACAAACCTTTGACATCAGAAACCACCGGCTGGCAGCCATAACTTCCACATGAAAGAGGAGTAAACGTACCGTTGTGTCCCTCTGCTCCTCGATGGGGCTGTGTTTAGGAGTCAGGGTGACGGCTAACTCCAGAGAACCAAGGTTCTGGTCCGGGTGCTGGGGGTCCTTCAGCTCCAGGGTCACAGGTATCGTCCTGACAGGAAGGTATGGATACGTCAGGATCTCAGTGATATCCACAAGCTGTTACTCTTCTATCATGGTTTTTACACACCTGTGTTGTTTTATTTGTATTTATTAACTGTTTATTTATACCTTATTTATAGTTTTGGCATTGATTCCTACAATGCATTTGTTTATATTCAGATTTGTTTTTATTCTATAAAAAAAGTTTCATATTTTACTCATGCAACAACCACCAACACACACACAGACACACAAAGACATGCAAAGACACACAGAGACACACAAAAACACACAAAGACACATAGAGACACACAAAGACACACAGAGACACACAAAGACACATAGAGACACACAAAGACACACACAGACACACAAAGACATGCAAAACACACAGAGACACACACAAAAACACACAGACACATAGAGACACACAAAGACACATAGAGACACACAAAGACACACAGAGACACACAAAGACACATAGAGACACACAAAGACACATAGAGACACACAAAGACACACACAGACACACAAAGACATGCAAAACACACAGAGACACACACAAAAACACACAGACACATAGAGACACACAAAGACACACAGAGACACACAAAGACACATAGAGACACACAAAGACACACAGAGACACATAGAGACACACAAAGACACATAGAGACACACAAAGACACATAGAGACACACAGAGACACACAAAGACACATAGAGACACACAAAGACACATAGAGACACACAAAGACACACAGAGACACACAAAGACACACAGAGACACATAGAGACACACAAAGACACATAGAGACACACAAAGACACATAGAGACACACAAAGACACATAGAGACAGACACAAACTGACAGGCTGAGAAGAACTATGATAATAAATATGACAAAGTGAACAGAAAATACACAAAACCACAAAGATACACATTAAAAACACAAAATAACCACAAAGACACAGGGTGCTCCGTCCCTCCAGGAGACCCTTCTCCTTTTTTGACTACCTGTTTGTTTTGTAGTCTCCTCTTTCTGTTCACTTCCTGTTTGTCATTACCCGTCTGTGTGCGTGCGTGTGAACCCTGCTCTTTCGGTTTCTACTTGGTTAGTCTTGTGTTTCGGACCTCGTTATGGATGCTTTGGTGTCACATTTTTGATTTTGATTGTTTTTGGATCAAATGTTTTTTGACCTGTGTTTTTGTGAGTCCAACTTCTCATACACAAAGACACAAAACGACCACAAAGACAAACCAAAGGACTCTACTGAACAATATAACACACAGGGACCAAACACAGGCGGCACGTTTCCTGAGCGTCTCACAGACCTCTGCTGCTCCAGAGACTCCAGGTAGAGGAAAGCAGATCCCATGAAGTCGTCTTGGAGACCAAAGTCATAGTCAAAGACCTGCAGGACATCAACAGACGTCTCCACTGACCTAAAGGCTTTTTAGCAGCTGATATTAAAGGTGTGTGTGTGTGTGTTTGTACCTTTACATACAGCGGTTCACTCAGACTGTCCACTATTAGGATGATCCTCTCCTCCCACACTGGGTTCAGGTTTTTGTGGATGGTTTTACTTCTGAACACCTCCTTACCTCCCAGCTTGAACTTGACGTACGGATCACTGGTTCCTGAAAGGACAGAAACAGCTGTTTTAGATCCATGAAGAGAAGAAGGTCGATCCAGACAGATGTTTATTTACCTCCTCTGTCTCTGACGGCCAGGTCGTGTCCTCTCTTCAGCTCTATGATCAGTTTGTACATCCCTGAGCTGGGGGCGCCCTGCTCAGACGAGACCCCCGAGGAGCACGACACACCGAAGCCCTGAGAACAAGAGACGACGAGTTATCTACAACCTGCCACCCCACGCCGCCAGCCGCTCTCAGGGTAAACTCACAGCTTTCTTTCAGCTGCAGCTAAAATGTAGCGGAGCTGCTTCCACACTGATACTGACTGATACAGCCAGTCCCCGGGGCGACCGCTGACAGGAAATGACACGAGTCAAGCTTCCTCCAAACCAACCACACCACCACGCTGCAGACCATCATTTCCAGATCAGCACCTTCAGACCTGGCTGAGCAGAAGCTGTCAGATTAAAAGAGAAAAGGTCCTAAAAACCTGAGCCGCTTCGCAATTTGATTTAAAACCTAAAATGATGCAGGTCAGGGGCCGTTTGTGGCCCTTGGTGATTTAATGAGGCCCTCAGCTGCATTTTAAGAATGTTGTCCACCAGCACAGAGATAAACTCTTCATGTTCAGACTAGTGTCTGGATCTTATAACACACCTAACTGATACTGACACCTGTACTGTTGAAGGTGAGAGGGAACCTGCTTCCTGAATATTTACAGAACACATCGACAGACGGGGGAGGGGGGGGGGGTCTCATTTCAAACTTTTTAAAACCTTTTCTGTTGCTATTTGCATGTTAAAACTCTGAAAGACACTTCCAGTTCAACAACAATGTCCAAATGATTTCCAGTTTAAAAGATCAAACAAATGACCTTTAACAAAACTCCATAAACTAATCTGTTACATTTATTCTGCAGCAGTACGCACAGCGGCATCATTCAGACAGTGTTTGGTCTCATAATAAATGGTAGAGGTTTACAAACAGGTAACATAGAGTTCTAATGCATCAGAGGGACGTTTTGGAGTAAGAGTTATTTTAAAACTTAGCTGCTAATTTGTCACCAATCTGCAGCAGTGTCTCTCCGTACCGTGGAGCCAGGACTCATAAAGCTTAGAATGGAAAAGGGTTTTTAATGGTTTTTCTCTCAGTATGTCATAATTAAACTGACCATGGCTGAATGAATGATATTCAAAGGTATTATCACCATTAGTCTGAGATCAATGGATTTATTACGATGTCGGGAGGATTGTAAAGATGATGATGTCACCACTTTATCTGATCATCTGGATGAAACAGAACTCAGATCTGTTTTTAACAGGGGTTAGACTGGTCAGATGAAAAAGAGGAGGTGAAGATTTCAGCCTAAAGTCCAGAATGAAGGCTGGATAAGAGTCTGAGTATATCTGACCTGCTGTTGCTGCATCTGATTTACAGTGATGATGTAAAATAATTTGATTTAGAAAAATATACATCTTATAATTAAGTTAATGCATGAACAGTTTGACAGCCTGTTAGAGCCACACAGAAGCAAAAACATCAAGATTTCAGTGAAACTTTGAGAAAATAGTTTCTGATTTTTTATTTAAAAGAAAATGAAGATATTTGATTTTGCCTTCATTTTCTCAAAAAAGACTTTAAGCTTCATTTTTTATTTTTCTTATTTCATGGAAATGAGTGACAGATATTGATCAGGTGGACCGCAGGCGGCCCTTAAAGGGGGTCTACCTGGGGACCAGGTTTCTGTGCTACGCCCCTCAGTTCAGCCCTTGATGTGACTGTGTGCTGATGTTGTATCAGGTTGTTGTGGAGGCTTATGACAGAGGTTTAGATGTGAAATTTTGAAGTTCCATGACCATAACGTCAGTGAGATCAGACTATTTACACAAGTATCAGATAGATAAAGGGGTTGTGCTGTTGTTTTCTGAAAGCCACGCCCCTCAATATGACAGAAAGGCAGATTCATAAAAGTGTGATGATGAGGTTTGAACAACCAGAACGTGTTAAAACGCTCAGAGACAGAGGATCTCCTATCAGACGCCAGTCAGCTGAGGATTCTGAGCGTCGTTCTGCTGTCGCCCCATACTGCTGCAGTAGTAACGCTTCAATTCAATCAGATTTATAACAAGACAATCTGACTAATAATGAATCTAATGTTATTACAGTGATTACTCAGTTGGTCTGAATCTGGACCTGAAATGATCTGGACCTCTGTTCAGTTCAGTGAGATGACCTGTGCTGTGAACTGGAGCTTTAGAAATTGAATTATTCTCAAGAGCAGGACTGGAACTGCTCTGAATGCTTCCTCTCCTCCAACTCTGCATCAGTTTCAAACGAACGTTTTAACGTCCTGACTCACAAAACCCTCTGCAAGCATCTGCAGGAAGCTAAAAACAAACACCTGCACAGCTCTGGTCACTGATCTGAGGTCAGAGAGTCAGAGACAAGACCTGCAGATGAAAACCAGAGTCTGAAGATTCATTCCTGAATGTTGTTTAAAGTTTCCCAAGTCTGATTGTGCATCAGTCAGTATACTGGAGCATACCTCAGTCTGGGTGTAAGCAACAGAAATGACCATCCATCTCACTACAACACATTTAAAATGCAGGAGGTGTCTGCAGGGAATTCTGCATCCTGTCAGCACAAACACATCCACTTACAGAGATCAATACAGACAATAAATCAGGACCAGACGTCTGTGGAAGACGGCTCAGACGTCTAGCGGAAAAAGACATGTTCTCACTGTGATTTGTTCTGTTTTCATTACAGGTTATCTTGTTTCTTTAGTCCTGGTGAACTGAATCATCAATAAAACTGAGAACACCTATTAATAAAAACACTTCAGGGGAAATGTGTTTTATAAAAAGAAGAGTCATTTCTGAAATTCTTCCCATGTTTGATCTCCTCTGTATTTTAAAACTACTTTTGAACATTTTCCAACTTTATAGTTTATTGTGTTTGCAAATAAAAATAAAATAAAACTGTGGGTCAGGAACAGATCTGTTAGGATGGTCAAATGTGACGATGCAGCATGAGACGATGTGAAAGGAGCGGTCACTGGTAACCATGGCAACCGGACCAAAGATGCTGAAGGTCCAGAGCCGACAGTGGAGGAAGAGGGAGGAGCTAGTCTCGGTTGGAGACTGTTGGTTCCCCGTTTCTCTGGTTCTGTGGTGAAATGTGGGCCTGCCTTCTGAACAGGGTAAAACATTTTCTCCACAGACCTGATGGAGCATGTTTCCTCTGTTTGCTTCAGTCAGGTTGAGTATATTTCCTGTTGTTTGGGGCCTTTTTTGGGTAGGATACACCTGATTTAAATTTAGATTTGTAGTCTAAACCTGAAACTTTTACAAAAAGCTTTCAAAAGTTTTTAAAAGAGTACAAACTTAAGAAAAAACTATAAAATTAATTAAAAAAAACATTTTATTTACAAAAACTACACACAGAAAATGTCCTCCTCCTCAGTAACACTCAATGGTTGAAATGTAACATTTTTAAGTAACCCCTTTAAAGGGCTCAGGCTTATTAGTAGACACACTTTTTTCTTTATCCTAGGGTAAATGACAAACATTTGTTTTTAGTGTTTGGGTTTTTATTTTGCACTTACTCTGGTCTCCTCCGTGAACCGTCACCTAATCGTGGTGGAGGAGTTTGAGTGCCCTAATGATCCTAGGAGCTATGTTGTCTGGGGCACTTGTGCCCCTGGTAGGGTCACCCATGGCAAATTGGTCCTAGGTGAGGGGTGAGACAAAGTGCGGTTCAAAAGACTCTTTATGGAAATACAATCATCAAGCCAGTGTACCCGGCCCGGAGGGTTACCGGGGTCCCACCCTGGAGCCAGGCCTGGGGTTGGGGCCCGTGAGCGAGCGCCTGGTGGCCGGGCTTTCGCCCATGGGGCCCAGCCGGGCCCAGCCCGAACTGGATACATGGGCTCATCCACCTGTGGGCCCACCACCTGCAGGAGGAACATGAAGGGTCTGGTGCATTGTGGATCGGATGGCAGACCAAGGCGGGAGCTTTGGCGGTCCGATCCCCGGACACAAAAACTGGCTATTGGGACATGGAACGTCACCTCTCTGGCGGGGAAGGAGCTGGAGCTTGTGGAAGAGGCTGAGCGATACCGGCTAGATATAGTCGGGCTCACCTCGACACATAGCGTTGGCTCTGGAACCCGAGTCCTTGAGAGGGGTTGGACTCTCTTCTATGCTGGAGTTGATCCGGGTGAGAGGCGGAGGGCTGGGGTGGGCTTTCTGTTAGCCCCAAGACTCTCTGCCTGTATGTTGGGGTTTTCTCCGGGGGACGAAAGGGCAGCTTCCCTGCGCCTTCGGGTTGGGGAACGGGTCCTGACTGTTGTTTGTGCTTATGCACCAAATAGCAGCTCAGAGTACCCACCCTTTTTGGAGTCCCTGGGACGAGTGCTGGATAGCGCTCCTACTGGGGACTCCATAGTCCTGCTGGGAGACTTCAACGCTCACGTGGGCAATGACAGCGTGACCTGGAGGGGCGTGATTGGGAGGAACGGCCCGCCCAATCTGAACTCGAGTGGTGTTCTGTTTTTGGACTTCTGTGCAAGTCGCAGTTTGGCCATAACGAACACCATGTTCGAACATAAGGATGCCCACCGGTACACCTGGTACCAGGGCAGCCTAGGTTACAGGTTGATGATTGACTTTATAGTTGTATCATCTGACCTGAGACCGTATGTTTTGGACACTCGAGTGAAGAGAGGAGCGGAGCTGTCAACTGATCATCACCTGGTGGTGAGTTGGATCAGATGGCAGGGGAAGATGCTACGCAGACCTGGTAGACCCAAACGTATAGTGAGGGTCTGCTGGGAACGCCTGGCAGAAGAGCCTGTCAAGATGGTCTTCAACTCCCACCTCCGGCAGAGCTTCGACCACGTCCCGAGAGCAGTGGGGGACATTGAGTCCGAATGGGCCTTGTTCCACTCTGCGATTGGTGAGGCGGCTGTTGCTAGCTGTGGTCGCAAGGTAGCCGGTGCCAATCGTGGCGGTAACCCCCGTACCCGCTGGTGGACACCAGAGGTTAGGGGAGCCGTCAGGCTGAAGAAGGAGGCCTACAAGGCGTGGCTGGTCTGTGGGTCTCCAGAGGCAGCTGATGGGTATCGGAGGGCCAAGCGGGGTGCAGCAGTGGCAGTTTCCGAGGCAAAATCTCGAGCGTGGGAGGAGTTCGGCGAGACCATGGAGAAAGACTATCGGTCGGCTCCAAAGAGGTTCTGGCAAACCATCCGACGCCTCAGGGGAGGAAGGCGGCAACTCGCTCACACTGTTTACAGTGGGGACGGGGAGCTGCTGACATCAACTGGGGCTATAGTCGGGCGGTGGAAGGAATACTTTGAGGAGCTTCTCAATCCCATCGACACGCATTCCTATGAGGAACCAGAGCTGGGAGAACTGGGGATGGACTGTCCAATCTCTGGGGCAGAAGTCGCTGAGGTAGTCAAAAAAACTACGCAGTGGCGGAGCCCCGGGGGTGGATGAGATCTGACCTGGGTATCTGAAAGCTATGGATGTTGTAGGACTGTCGTGGTTGACACGTCTCTGCAACATTGCGTGGTCATCGGGGGCAGTCCCTGTTGAGTGGCAGACCGGGGTGGTGGTTCCCATTTTTAAGAAGGGGGACCAGAGGGTGTGTTCCAACTATAGGGGGATCACACTCCAGCCTCCCTGGGAAGGTCTACTCCAGGGTACTGGAGAGGAGGGTCCGGTCGATGGTTGAACCTCAGATAGAAGAGGAGCAATGTGGTTTTCGTCCTGGTCGTGGAACTGTGGACCAGCTCTTTACCCTCGCTAGGGTGATGGAGGGGTCATGGGAGTTTGCCCAACCAATCCACATGTGTTTTGTGGATTTGGAGAAGGCTTATGACCGTGTCCCCAGGGACACCCTGTGGGGGGCGCTCCAGGAGTACGGGGTGGATGGTCTTTTGTTAAGGGCCATTCAGTCCCTGTACCAGAGGAGTGTGAGTCTGGTCCGCATAGCCGGCAGTAAGTCGGACCTGTTCCCAGTGAGGGTTGGACTCCGCCAGGGCTGCCCTTTGTCACCGGTCCTGTTCATAACCTTTATGGACAGGATTTCTAGGCGCAGCCGTGGTGTGGAGGGGGTTGAGTTTGGTGACAGGAGAATCTCGTCTCTGCTTTTTGCAGATGATGTGGTCCTCCTAGCTTCATCAGGCTCTGACCTACAGCTCTTGCTGGGGAGGTTCGCAGCCGAGTGTGAAGCGGCTGGGATGAGGATCAGCACCTCCAAGTCTGAGGCCATGGTTCTCGGTCGGAAAAGGGTGGCTTGCCAACTCCAGGTCGGGAGAGAGATCCTGCCTCAAGTGGAGGAGTTCAAGTATCTCGGGGTCTTGTTCACGAGTGAGGGAAGGAGGGAGCGGGAGATCGACAGGCGGATTGGGGCAGCGTCTGCAGTGATGCGGACGCTGAACCGGTCTGTTGTGGTGAAGAAGGAGCTGAGCCGGAAAGCAAGGCTCTCGATTTACCGATCGATCTACCTCCCAATCCTCACCTATGGTCATGAGCTTTGGGTAATGACCGAAAGAACGAGATCGCGGATACAAGCGGCCGAAATGAGTATTCTCCGCAGGGTGGCCGGGCTCAGCCTTAGGGATAGGGTGAGGAGCTCGGACATTCGGGAGAGACTCGGAGTAGAACCGCTGCTCCTTCATGTCGAAAGGAGCCAGCTGAGGTGGTTCGGGCATCTTGTTAGGATGCCCCCTGGACGCCTCCCCAGGGAGGTGTTTCAGGCAAGTCCTGCCGGCAGGAGGCCCCCGGGTCGACCCAGGACACGCTGGAGAAAATATATCTCTGGTTTGGCCCTGGAGCGCCTTGGGATCCTGTCGGAGGAGCTGGTAGAAGTGGCTGGGGAGAAGACCGTCTGGAGCTCCCTAATTGGGATGCTGCCCCCGCGACCCGGACCCGGATAAGCGGAAGAAGACGAGACGAGACGAGACGAGACTTACTCTGGTTTCCTCCCACAGACCAAAAAACTATCTTACATTAACATGCCTACTGTGAGTGAGTGTGTGAATGGTTGTATGTCTTGTTTGTCTCTGGGTCCCTGTGATGGACTGGTGACCTGTCCAGGGTGTCCCCTACGTCTCGTCCTGTGACTGCTGGGACACTTAATGGATGGATGTACTCGGTGTTTAACCTTTTATCTGCATCGTACTGTAATTCTCTATTTTTAGGGGTCCAAGCCTGCATTAGTGAGTGAACACAGCTGCAACGCTTCCAGCAGAACCAGGAATGGACTGGGACCAAAAAATGTCGCTGGCATCTTTGTTATTATTACTACATTGTAGTACGTTTGTAGTTTGAGGCACTACAAGTGTGTGTGTGTGTGTGTGTGTGTGTGTGTCATTGAGCATCTGTTTGAGTGATCCTTAACAGCTCCACACACAGGCTGTGGGACCGGCCCAAAGTTACCATCGGACCATCGTGCAAATGCCCAGTATGACCAGTACAGCATAGAATGCATGGAAGCCTATTGGTTATGTTCCATTTATTATTATTGTTATTATTATTTATTATTATTATTATTATTATTATTATTATTATTATTATTATTATTATTATTATTATTATTATTATTTTTGGCTCTAGGTCTAGAATAGATCTTTAACACCTTGTAGAATATTTTTTCACAAATTAGCCTCAAACCAGTTCTGTCCCTAAAGTAACCAGATGGAGTATTAGTATTAGTACTTTTATAAAAACCTGACTCATCCTAACCTATACTGTACATGTCTACTGCCCTCTGCTGGAGGATCTACAGGTGGAAAGAGACTATTTTATATTTCTATTGTTTAAATTTTCCTGTAATTTCAAAAACTACAACAGATATAGTTGTTTTAATAACTTTAGCCAATAAACAACACATTTTCTTATTTCAGATCTTAGAGGGTTAACTGACTGAGCACTTAGTCATCCCACTACCTGCTCCAGTCAGTCAGTCTCTACTGTAGGCCAGAAAGCTCTTTATCTACTGACTGAGCTGAAGTGACTCAGCTGGATCAGAGCCATGATCAGATCTAACAGGAAAGTCCCTAAAAGTCTTTTATTCTTCAGCTCAGCTGATACTGGACCAGTATTTATAACAGGAAAGGAGATCCATGTGTCCCAGTTTGTTTCAGCCAACATTCAAAAAGCTTCTTTCTTTTTTTCTCCTTAAAGGAAAACAGAAAAAACAACTAACAAAAACCTGAATTAGCCTTCCTGTCGTCCAGATGTTGTTCGCCCAGCGTGGTTTTGTTGTGTCTGACAGTTAGCTGGGTGACATCCAGACACACAAATCCGTTCTGACCTTCTGTGAAAAGCAGAGCAGAAAGTCTGTCTAGTTCCATAAATCTGATTTTCCTGCAGTCTGAACAAACCCATCGTTATCCTGATGAAGTCAAGAACTTCTGATGGATGCCACAGTTAATGTCTCCATCCAACCTTCTGTAAGGAGTTGAAGGTTGCAGAGCCACAACAAAAAGTTCCACTTGAAGATAATCCATGAAGAGTTGTATGGAGATGTTTAATGTTTAAGTAGAGCATCAATAACACACCATCTAATGTCAGGAAGCTGAAAGTCCTAAAAGAGGAAAACTTGAACCAAGTCTGAGGTGAAACGTTAAATTTGATCAGAGTGTTTAGGATTAGAGAGGCTTTAAAAACTCACTTTTGTCTTGTTTTATTTTTCTAAAATTCCATAATTTAAGATTTAATCACATTTTTCCCACATTAAAATGTTTTATAGTAGGGCAGATTAATAATATTTCCACAATTTAATAGAAAAATATTCAACATTGACTGAATATTGACCATTTTAAACAAGAATACAGCAACAGGTGTTTCAGTTCAGCTATAAGGACCACACCTACTGGTGACATCACTCAAAGCAGGTGGCGTGTGGGGCGCTTCAGCGAGACAAATAACCGGACTGACCAATGTTTACTTTTGGTCCAAAACCCATGATTGGCTGAGGTTTTCAGACAAATGCGAGTGAACCACTTTATTCATTTCTTTTGTTTTGTTTTATTATCGTCAAACTATATTTAAAACTATACTATGTTAGAATGTTGTTAAGAGGCATTTTTGGTTTTTCCAGTGTGGTATAGCAGCTTTAATCAAAGTCTAGGGCTCTATGATTTTTGCAATGTGGAAACAGAATCTTGGAATTCAACAAACAAAATGAAATCCAGTATAAAACGCAGAATCTTATGAAATTCACTCAAATCAGGAAGTAGTGACTGGTACGTGGTAGTGTCTGAGTTATTTTGACCACTGCAGCCACCTGATGATGACCTGTCGTTACCTGGTTACACGTGGATCGGCTCTCCTCTCCACACAACAGGTTCTGTTTAACAGGCTCAAGATTTTACTGCCTGTAGGTTCTTGTGAATTCAACTCTAAAGTATTTTTATTTAACAAAAAGAAATGGGTTCTTTATGTGAGATACACAAGATTCAGTTTTTGTTCTTTAAAAGATAATAAATCCTTAAAAACCTTGCAAAAACACTCAGCTGAACCACAGAACTTTGTTCTATTTGCGAAAGTTAAAAGGTGCCATGAGGAGTTTGGTAAACAATGAAGTTTAAAACGTTTTTTTTTATGCCTCTTAACAACGTTCTAACATAGTATAGCTATAAATATATTGTGGCGATTAATAAATAACTGAAAGAATTCAATAAAGTGGTTCCCTCGGAGATCTCTAAAAACCTCAGCCAATCATACATTTCAGACCAAAAGCAACTATTGGACAATCCGACTGTCTGTCTCGCTGAAGCACAGCACTTCCTCACTGCTTGGATCCTCCATTAATAGAACATTAATAGAACATTCCAGGAAGGACAGGAACAGCCAGTTGTCCCTAAAAGAAAAACACCTCTTCAGCTAGCAGAAAACTAAAAACATTTTGACGTAGAAAGAGGAGAAACCTGAGTGAACGTTTCAATGCCTGGTGTTTTGTTCTCTATTGTTACTGTGGCAATGCGCTGCCCCATGTCCGGAGAAGTTACGGCATTAGGATTATACGCGACGGGAGGGGTGAGAGCTCTGAGATGTGTTTGTGTAAAATATAGCTAGCTACCTAGCTAGTTAAAGATTCCTCAGGGAACCTTTAAATAACAGTAATTAGATGTTGAATCTGTAGCTTTGATTTATTTGAATTATTTGTCTTAATTTACTCACTTTTTGGGGTAATAAATGCAGTTAGAATGAAAATGTGGAATTCAGAATAATTAAACAGGCTTTAGATTAAAGTCATGCTGATGCATTAGAACACTGTATTAGACTTTACAACCTATACAATTTAGCATCAGATCATTTATTTGGTTTGTTTTATCTGAACAACGTCCAAATTAGCGTAGGCAGCCCTGCAGCAGCATAAACACCATAAACTACTCTGATAATATAATAATTGCTTCATCCATCTGTAGCTGCACCTCTACACATGAGTGTACACCAGAGTGTACAGCTAATTAAAAAGAAAGAATCATGGTGTCAGATTACACGCTTCCTCCACTGCAGTCAGCTAAAAACACACACAACTTGAAAGGTTTCACATCTGCCCTTCCTGCTGTGGGAATACGTTACACAAATTATGAAACAAACACAAAACATCGCTTCCTGAAGCTGAAAGCTTCTCATGTCTGCCCTGACATTTTGCAAGCTGCAGAGCAGAAAGTAAACTCATTGTGATGTGAGGGTTTCTTGGGTAACACCACGAGGCTGATGGTGTGTTAACTAACATACAGTGGTGTGAAAAACTATTTGCCCCTTCCTGATTTCTTATTCTTTTGCATGTTTGTCACACAAAATGTTTCTGATCATCAAACACATTTAACTATTAGTCAAAGATAACACAAGTAAACACAAAATGCAGTTTTTAAATGATGGTTTTTATTATTTAGGGAGAAAAAAGATCCAACCCTACATGGCCCTGTGTGAAAAAGTCATTGCCCCCTGAACCTAATAACTGGTTGGGCCACCCTTAGCAGCAATAACTGCAATCAAGCGTTTGCGATAACTTGCAACGAGTCTTTTCCAGCGCTCTGGAGGAATGTTGGCCCACTCATCTTTGCAGAATTGTTGTAATTCAGCTTTATTTGAGGGTTTTCTAGCATGAAGCGCCTTTTTAAGGTCATGCCACAACATCTCAATAGGATTCAGGTCAGGACTTTGACTAGGCCACTCCAAAGTCTTCATTTTGTTTTTCTTCAGCCATTCAGAGGTGGATTTGCTGCTGTGTTTTGGGTCATTGTCCTGCTGCAGCACCCAAGATGGCTTCAGCTTGAGTTGACCAACAGATGGCCTTCAGGACATTCTCCTTCAGGAATTTTTGGTAGACAGTAGAATTCATGGTTCCATCTATCACAGCAAGCCTTCCAGGTCCTGAAGCAGCAAAACATCCCCAGACCATCACACTACCACCACCATAGTTTACTGTTGGTATGATGTTCTTTTTCTGAAATGCTGTGTTACTTTTACGCCAGATGTAACGGGACACGCACCTTCCAAAAAGTTCAACTTTTGTCTCGTCGGTCCACAAGGTATTTTCCCAAAAGTCTTGGCAATCATTGAGATGTTTTTTAGCAAAATTGAGATGAGCCTTAATGTTCTTTTTGCTTAAAAGTGGTTTGTGCCTTGGAAATCTGCCATGCAGGCCGTTTTTGTCCAGTCTCTTTCTTATGGTGGAGTCGTGAACACTGACCTTAATTGAGGCAAGTGAGGCCTGCAGTTCTTTAGATGTTGTCCTGGGGTCTTTTGTGGCCTCTCGGATGAGTTGTCTCTGCGCTCTTGGGATAATTTTGGTCGGCCGGCCACTCCTGGGAAGGTTCACCACTGTTCCATGTTTTTGCCATTTGTGGATAATGGCTCTCACTGTGGTTCTCTGGAGTCCCAAAGCTTTAGAAATGGCTTTAGAACCTTTACCAGACTGATAGATCTCAATGACTTTTGCTCTCATTTGTTCCTGAATTTCTTTGGATCTTGGCATGATGTCTAGCTTTTGAGGTGCTTTTGGTCTACTTCTCTGTGTCAGGTAGCGCCTATTTAAGTGATTTCTTGATTGAAACAGGTGTGGCAGTAATCAGGCCTGGGGGTGGCTACAGAAATTGAACTCAGGTGTGATAAACCACAGTTAACTTATTTTTTAACAAGGGGGGCAATCACTTTTTCACACAGGGCCATGTAGGTTTGGATTTTTTTTCTCCCTAAATAATAAAAACCATCATTTAAAAACTGCATTTTGTGTTTACTTGTGTTATCTTTGACTAATAGTTAAATGTGTTTGATGATCAGAAACATTTTGTGTGACAAACATGCAAAAGAATAAGAAATCAGGAAGGGGCAAATAGTTTTTCACACAACTGTAGCAAGTGGGTTCTGCTTTTAGCTGGAGGAAAGGAAGAGTTCAGACAAGACGATGTTAAACTGATAAGGGTTTGCGATACTGATTGTATGGTGAATCATAACAGCGTCAGGTTTCTTGGATGAGCTCAGGTCCATTTTTACAATGTTCATCATGTTTATGTCGGTCTGAATGTCTGAATTAGAGCTTATGTTGTTTATTCAACATTCAACAACTGCACCACCACGCAGATCTTAACTCATGCTACATCTTTTTGCATTTCCAGATAAGACTCAGAGTGAAGGAGGCCAGAGCAACAACAAACCTGGTTGTAACCAAGTCAGGGAACCAAGCTGCTTAGAACAGATCAGCTGACTGACACTAAACAGGAAGCAAAGACTAACCTGGAAATAGCATGAGATCACAAACAATCCCATCAGCTGCTCTAATGTGGGCCTATTTCAGGCTGTAACCTGGTTTTACTCACTGTAGGTCAGGTTTACAGTTGAATACCAGACTTGATTTACTGTAATGGACAAACCCTTTAGTCTACTGATTACAGAGAAATGATGTCACAATTCCAAACAGTCACATGTCCAGCTTCTGTTGACAAACATCGCTCATACATAAGTGTCATATGTAATGTGATTACAGATGTTCATTAGTGATGTTTCCGTGTCTAAATAAATGCATGGCACCAAAAGAAGAGTTGCACAGGAGACAAATGTAATTCACACTTTCTCAAACTTTATGCTACTTTCAAAAAGCAGATGTCAGCAGAAACCAAACTAGCAGACAAGTTGTCTGATAGTTAAACTGACTGGATTTTTAATTAGTGCAAAGATGTAATAAAACTAATAGATTTAATCTAAAAACTACTCAGTACAGTGGAGCTCTACAGAGTCAGAGTGTCTGATATGGATAATATAATCTGTAACTCTTTATTAATCAGGTTACTTTTACCTACTGATTTCATCAGATGCAAGAAGCATATTGCAATCCTGCAGTGGTTCCATACGGCTTTTTATCATTTGACCCTGACTTCTCTGTGCCTGAGGACTTGACATCATCCAGAATCATCCAATTAAAAACAAGTGGAAAACACAGATGCTGCAAAGAAAGCCTGAGATCGAGCCATGAGTTGATGCTGGAGACACGCATCTCCTTCAAGTCAACAGGAGAGCCCTGCAAAAGGATGGCTCGACCTCATGGCCCCATTAACATCAATGCTGCTGCAGACTGTGATGATCAATACTGTAACTGATCGGCTGAAGAGGCTTGTCTTTCCTTCAGAGACAAAGTGTGGTTTAGAGAAGTTCACTAGCTCTGGGAACGTTTGATCTGGTGTGATATTTGTGACCCAATTAGTGGCTGTTTGAGTGGAAGCTGGCCTTTAGTTAGAACACAGTGCACAACGTCCAGAACACTTCATCACACATCTGACATGATTGAACACAGATACTGAGGAAGTAGCTGAATGTGTCAGTTTCTTGCAGTTCTACCACAAAACTAGAGACAAAAGCACATTCCTGAAACAGATCCTCACCTCAGCTTGAGCCAACGACACTCTGTGTAGTGTCCCAAACTTCCTGCTGAATACAAAACACTGAACAGTGCACCTGTGAGAGCAATGCATTGTCTAGAGAAGTTCAGTCCTGTCTAAAGTGACTGTAAAGCAAAGGAAAGCTACCATCACAGGGAGCTTTACATTCTGAGAGAACTTTATAAAAGAAAAAGTGGCCCCTTAGCAAGAAAAGGTTCCTAACCCAGTTTTAAACCTTTCAGCTGAGATAACAAGCCCTTGACTCCAGAACATGTTGGTCTACGAAGGACTTGACTCAGTGACTGCAAGGAGCCCAAACCATCACCCTTCCACCAACATGCTAACAACAGTTTGGTTTCCTTCAAACATGGAGCTGTGCATTATAAACATTTCCAGTCATTAAAGGATACTGTTCCAGAGGTCCAGTGGGTCATCCAGATGAAACTTTATAAACCTTGTTGTCTTCAGAGAGAATAGGTTTTCTCCTACAACCCTTCTAAACAGCCAAACTTATTCAGCTAGTTTCTACTTGTCCTGTCATGACCTTTAACCCCTTAGTGTTACTAATTGGCATTAACCCACTTCTGACCTTAAAGCAACAAGATGAAGTATTAAGATACGTCCTCTCATCAAGAACCTGCCTTATCCAGAACTTTACCTGTCTGCTGCCCCCTGGTGGAGGAGCTACAGGTGGAAAAGTACCTAATAAAAAGGACTGTTACTGTATATAGTTGGTTAATTAATAATAGTCAATGAGTAGTTCAGTTTTAAGAACTACATATATTTGATGGCTCTCAATTTACCAATCGATCTACCTCCCAATCCTCACCTATGGTCATGAGCTTTGTGTAATGACCGAAAGAACGAGATTGCGGATACAAGCGGCCGAAATGAGTTTTCTCCGCAGGGTGGCCGGGCTCAGCCTTAGGGATAGGGTGAGGAGCTCGGACATTCGGGAGAGACTCGGAGTAGAACCGCTGCTCCTCCATGTCGAAAGGAGCCAGCTGAGGTGGTTCGGGCATCTTGTTAGGATGCCCCCTGGACGCCTCCCCAGGGAGGTGTTCCAGGCATGTCCTGCCGGCAGGAGGCCCCCGGGTCGACCCAGGACACGCTGGAGAAAATATATCTCTGGTTTGGCCCTGGAGCGCCTTGGGATCCTGCCGGAGGAGCTGGTAGAAGTGGCTGGGGAGAAGACCGTCTGGAGCTCCCTAATTGGGATGCTGCCCCCGCGACCCGGACCCGGATAAGCGGAAGAAGACGAGACGAGACGAGATATATTTGATGATTCAGGCGTTAAAGGCTTAGCCTTTAGCAGAACTTAGCCCTGTAGGGCTAGTTTGTTTCAGTTCCTATGAAAACGGCATGACTTTACCTCTGACCTCAGGGTGAACTTGCTAAGAGCTGAACTTTTCTACTCGTTTAGAGTCCTCCTCTGTGTAGAATGATGAACTCCAGATGGTTTGTAAATGACCTTTAACCCCTCTCAGACCGATGGGCAGCAGCAGTTGTTGAGCAGAAGATGATGTCCTTCTCTTAAGGAGATCATCTTGGTTTGTGTTAACACACACCTGTATGCTCCAGACTCACACTGATGATGATCAATACCTCTGATCAGCAGCTGATATCTAGGCCTTCAGTTGTTCTCATGTTAAATAATGACATGTTCTAATATGTCATGTGTTCACCCGAGGCTGTGTTTACTGAATTATAACTCCATGGACCTTGTTCAGTTCTTCATCTTAAAATAAAAGATGTGCTTGTTTTTGTCATCACTGTATCTTTGCACAATGAAATTGGATGATTTTGAGTCAAATTCTGTTTTCTACGGTTTAATTTTAGTGAGAGCAGAACATGCTGGATCAAATCCAACATCTCACAGCCTCTGGCTCATAGGAGGCTATTAGTCCTGGTATACTGACACATTTCCTGTGAGGCTCTGGAGGATGTATCCAGTAAATCAGTCTGGTCTGCTCCCCTGGCCGAGTCAAAAGGCCTGATCAGACTCAACCCATCAGAGGCACAACTTATACTTTGAAATAAAGATTAGGAAGACCTAGCAGACAATCTTTTTTATATTTTGGAGCTAACATGATGTTCTGTGCCAGTCAGGTCATCTATAAATACTTTATTACTGAGTTTAACTTAACGTGTACTTAAGGATAAAATAATATGTCTTCAGTAAATTAGGGAGCTGATTGCTGATGTGGATTAAGAAGTCTTATTCAGCCATGTAAACACTGGTGTCTACATGTGGTTTAAACTAAATGCCATAACATGTTTATTATTATCCTATTTAATACTAGCTTTAGGTATTTTATGGTAGTTTATATTGATTCTATAATGATACAAACTCAGTTTATTCTCATAATTTGCTCAACTTTGCCACCTGCTGCTGATCTTTCTAAAACATGAACTCAATATCTTACAGTCATAAAACCTTTGCTAAAATAATTATTTTGTTTTAAAGACAAAAGTCTATATTTCTGAGGATAGTCATTCAAATATACAACTCTAAGGGTGTAAAACTGGTCAAGTGAACACAGATCATAATATAGTCTAGCGCGCCCTGCAGACTGTGTGCTCAGAGTCATATTAGGCTTTTATTTTGAAGAGCCAAACACATTGGTGGCCCATCCATAGGGGGCGCTAGGGCGCTGCCCCACCAGTCCAAGAAGAAGAAGAAGAAGAGGATCGGAATCACAAAATATAAAAAAACTAACATGAAAATAAAACTAAATGGTCCATCCATTATATATACAATAAGTACTGTGTATAATCTTAGGTGTAGTTTTAAAAAGTTTTCTTACTATTTTTTACCAGACTGAGAAGTCCACTACCTCCTGTTTCTTTGGAGTCTACTGCACATGTCCCGGGCTAGGGTTAGCTCATCTTTACTAATAGACCTACGCTTTGTTCACTATTCCCTAACTAATTCCGTTTCATCCCTCAAAAGTGAACCATTTCACAGAAGAGCAGCACAGGAAAACGGTCATCTTAAAGAGGTTGGACCCGACCAGCCAGACGTTGTGTTAGAGTGGAGGGAGCTAATGGATATGTTTTCAAAGAATCCTGCTTGACAGCTTTGTTACAGCCCTGAGGACTGATTCAAGTGTCCTGATTTAATCAACTCGACAGTCGGTGAGTGTTTTTGGGTTGTTCTGGGTGATTTTGGACCGGAACCGGACCGGTACCGGACGGGTTCGGTTCTAATCAGGTCTGGTACCGAGTCGGTTCAGACTGTCCATGCCTGCATGCACTGAACATTAGTGTCAGAGTTTATTTCAGTCATGATATTTGATGTAATCTGATCTCAGTTTCAACTCTTGCTGCTGGGTCTAAACTGCGGCTCTGGACCTTCTGGATTTAAAATAAATACATTTTTTGTTTTGTTGTTTTTTGTTCAGGATCTGAAGCCTGGTGCTGCTGAGAACCAGTGTTTTATCAGCAGAGTTTGTGCTTTCAGTAGAAAACTAAATATGAATATGAAGTTGTGTTTCTGACCTCGTTTAGGTCAGGTTGTTTTTTCCCTGAAACTCTTACTGCTGTTGTGACCACATTGTGGTTGTTTTTTATTATTATTTGTTTGTGATTATATTTATATTGTTCTAAGGTCTCATGAAGACTTTATGATTTCTTTACTGTTTGATGTGTAGAAATAGGCCTAGCTGCTCCACATTTTTAGTGAATTGGTCATAGGGGTTTTTACCAGCAACATTTTCAGTCAGATGAAACTATTTTTGCTTCGTTCCCTGCTCTAGTGGTGAGATGTGGGTTTATACTCATCTAAACTGACTTGCAAAAATACGCCCCAAAGAGAAGGAACTGAGTATTTCTGTAAACGGTGTAAAATTATGGAAATGAATAAATCAAAGTCAGTAATTATATTAAAAATGTATTAAATCAAGGGTATTAGGTCATTGTAAAAATGTAAATTAGGATGACCTCAGTGACTAAGTTAGAACAGGAATGTGGTGAAAACTGATTTTGATTAATTTTGTTTTGTAAAAAGAGGCAGAAAATATAACATTTTTTCTTCTTTCAGCTTCTTTTCATTCATATTCATTTTGTGTTTATATGAACATTCTGGGACTGGCGACCCGTCCAGGGTGTCCCCCGCCTCTCGCCCCTTGACCGCTGGAGATAGGCACCAGCTGCCCCGCGACCCTCTGTGGAGGACTAAGCGGCTACAGAAAATGGATGGATGAACATTCTGTTTATTCTTGTTATCAGAAGTTAAAGTTGATCATCCTCTCAGCTGAAAGGCAGCAGGTAGAGAGGAGCAGAGCATTAATCACAGCTGTACTGTTGTTGATAGATTTAGAGCTTTTGGTCATTTTGGGGTAAAGGACCTAGTGAGCTGGACCACAGCCAATCAGAATGAGGACCGGATCCGCCCGCGAGCCGCACGTTTCTGACCCGCGCTACCGGCGTGTCTCCTGAGTGGTAGTACTTTAATTAAATCCACGTTGTCAGTGCGACATCGTCCTCGTCATTACACTCTGATGATCTGACAACATTTAGTTTCACTTCTGGAGTGTTGCTGCTCTCAGGCTGCAGAGTGTAGCGGCATATTTCTCCCCCGCCCCGCTCCGGAACGCAAACTATTTCAGCGTTGATGTGACCATTAAGATTTATATTTTAGAACCTCTGGTTTAACGTGTGTCTGCTGTTGAACCACATGGAAAAAAGCTAAAAAGGGTCATAAATGATTTTGGCGAAACTCAGAGATGATTTCTTTAAGCTGAATTTCTCCCCGTTAGGCGAATATACACTTTGTGGTGATTGTGAAACAACTTCGTTGTATAAAAATGCAGCTGCCACCGTAATCGAGGTCAACAGAGGTCAAGGCAAAATGGAAAAAGGATCCCTCCATTAGGGCTGGGCGTTTAACCGAAAATTACTGAATACCAAATTTAAGTCTTACTGACATCATTTTGCCCTTAACAGTATGTTCGATATTTTTAAAAAATGAAAAGATGTGAGTAGGTTTCTTTAGTCCGTGCCCCTTTAGGAAGCTGTGACAGCGAACTTGTTGAATCCGCGTCACAGATGGTGACTCCACCATAACAAGAAGATTCAAATATGGAAGTGGGCTGCTTGTAGCTCGTCAATCTGTCACTCGTCAGCTCGCCATGCATGGCTGCTGCTCGTAGCTGCTGCTCGTAGCTGCTGCTCGTAGCTGCGGCTCGTAGCTGCGGCTCGTAGCTGCGGCTCGTAGCTGCTCCTCGTAGCTGCTCCTCGTAGCTGCTCCTCGTAGCTGCCCGCCACTTGCAGCAGCTCTCTGCTCTGCACTGCCGCTCCATGTGCCGTCACAGGTTACTACAGCAGCCATGGGTGAGCTACAAGCTGGAGCGGTGTCGTCGAGGAGAAGCTTGTTCCCAGAAAAAATGCTTCATCGATCATTTGGCAACATGATGAATTCAGCAAGGAGATGTGATGAAAACAAAAGGCAAACGTGTAGTGTGCAGAAAGACTAGCAACAAGTCAAGGTAACACATCCTCCACCTGCTGTACAAGCACACTTTATTTTACAGATTTTTGTTGTCCATCTATCGTCATCGAGGTCAACTCCTCAATATACCGTGATGTTGATTTGAGGCCATATCGCCCGGGCCTACCCTCCATCTCTGTTCAAACATCACTATGAACTCTGAATCTGGTCACGCCACAAGAAACAATCAGGAAGTAAAACCTTGTTTTCTCATCTAACTGACTGCTTTGTTCAGTGCAGAAATCAAGGAACACACACTTCCTTCAATTAGGCCACATGTTTTAAAAGGCATCATTTTACACTGTGAGGAACTTCCTCGTTGGCTTTGGCTGTTTTATGTGATTTGTGAATAATTGTAGAAGTTTTTGCAGCAAAAGGAATCACCTCTTATTTTTAAATATTTTGGTGTCACTAGAGGTGATAAATTGTGCCGTTTTAGGAATAAATCATAATAATCAACAATAAATACAGTCAGGTGGTAAAAGTACTGGAACTCACCTCAAAATCACTCAGTGATAAATATCAATTAGTCATATCTATGCTACTATAAGTACTACCAAACTAGTCTTCCTGAAACTTGTTAATTTTTTGGTACTTTATACTATTTAGTATTTTATCCAGTAATTTGTCACAAGATGAAGGAATAAAGCAGACTTCCTAAGAACCTGCAGGTAGAAGAAGCTCACCGACAGCAGCCGCCCACATGAGGAGGCGAGGGAGAACGAGTCATCTCCAGCACAGTGAAGTAACCCTCGGATCGCCAGGCGGTGCTGAGCCACTGGGGCTTCGCTTATTAGAAGATCCAGGGTCAGACACGATGTTTAACAAGAGCATGCATTAACAGGTGAACAGAGGGCAGGAAGGAGGGGTTCTCCAAGTCTAGGTCCACTATGTGGGAACGCCAGGTCACTCCAGCCTCACAGGAAAACAACCTCCAGAAACAGTTTGTGTCAGCTGAAGTAAAGCAGGCGCTAAATGAAACAAACAGGAAGTGGGAGGAGCAATGGTGATGAGCCAGTCCTGGGTGGCTGGACAGTAATCCTAATCCAGGGATTAAGACTCACTAAACAGGTGAAGGTTTGTCAGCAGAAACAACAACCGAGTTTATCAGGTCACAGACAACTAAAGAAACATGACTATTGTTTTAACTTTTCTAATAGTAGAGGAATTATTTTTAAATGTTATTTGAGTTGCTGAGACTTAGTGTCCCAGAGTGGAGTCAGTGGAAACCATTACCCTCTGAGACAGTCACTCTGTGTCTGCAGCACATGGAGGTCAACCTGGACTCAGACCACCTACCATTAGAATGCACTGCTAACAAAAAAGGGTTGTTTTCATTAAATCAGTAAATTGTTTGTTTGGTAAACACATTCTAGGTTTTTAAGACAGCCTTGGTCCAGATCCTGGTCCAAGATAAAAACCCAGATCTAGACCTTACCTCTGGTTAGCACACATGTGATGCAACACTGATTAGCATGTTGTCATTGAGCTAAAAGCTATTCTGCATCCTGCAGGCAGAGCAGTCACAGCTGCCAACTTAGTGACTTAGTTGCTATATTTAGTGAGTTTCCATAACCATCTGGTGACTCTTTCAAAAAAGGTGTAATTGGAGACATTAAGATGAAAACTAATATTTCTCAATGATCTGCAGTCAGCTCCTCCGTCGTCCCAAAGCCCAAAGGCAGCTCAGAAACCTGAGTCCTATTATCATCACAGAAACTGAGATGAAGGTGATGCTCTGTTGCGTCACTGTGGGGTTATCTAAGGGCGTGTTCACACCTCTAGGTCGGTTCCTCTGGGCTGAATCAGGTCATAATTATCCTCATTTGTACCTTATTCTGGTCGGTTGGTTTATTTTCCACACAGGGAAAACTGCAAAAGAAACAAAATGTGTGACTACAAACCACTCTCAGTCTGCTGATTGGTCAGATTGTCTGGGGGCGGGTCTAGCAGAAGTAAAAACAGAAAGGAGGTTCTATGTCCTGATCCTGATCGAGTCCACCACCTCCTCCCTCTGAGGAGTGCTCAGTGTTTTTCTATACATTTTTTTAATTGACTTTCACAGGTTGCACTTTTTTGGGCTTATTTAGAACGTGTAGTCAGGCTGGTCATGTCTGTGTCCACTAAATGAATAGAACTAATTAGTCAGGTCACAACAGCTGAGCAAAGACATGAGTCACCCTGTCCCCCTCCCACCTGTACAGGTAACACCAGACTAAACTGAGCCAGGACAGATGAACTTATCAACACTACCAGGAAAACAGAGGGAAAATGTCTAACAAAGACTTGAGAAAAGGGACTATGTTAAAAGACTGATACGGTCCAGCATGAGGATTTCTTTGAGTTCAAAAGGTCATCAAGAGATTTTGTGTTCACTTAAATAATTACTTTGCACTTTGTTGAAGTTTTTATGAGACCAGGCCCTGGAAATGATCAAATAGATATGAGGTCCAATATGTAGACCTAGGCTAAAGTATCAGACCCTAAGGGTCAAACCCTAAGGGACTAAAGGTGACAGACAGGTGATGTCTGTTCCTTCAAAGGATGCCAGGTTTTCAGCTAGCTAGGAGTTAATCAGTAGCTATGTGCGCCCTCTTGAATCCCAGAATGTAACTCAAACCTGACTTTGGTCTCACACTTGCAGCATATACCAGTGTTGTATCAACACCACCAGTGTTTAAATCAACACTGAGAGTGACTATTTGAGTCCACTGGACCCAAATAGTCACTCTCAGTGTTGATTTTACACTGGTGATTTTGCTGTGTACATGTGGTCTTTGTGTCAGATCCTGTTCATCCTATAAAGGAACCGAGACCACCT
Source organism: Callopanchax toddi (assembly GCA_006937965.1). Lineage (NCBI taxonomy): Eukaryota > Metazoa > Chordata > Actinopteri > Cyprinodontiformes > Nothobranchiidae > Callopanchax > Callopanchax toddi. Next base: position 221,438 of record SSNR01000115.1, read on the forward strand.
CCTCCAACAGGTCTCAATACGGTTCTTTTCTTTCATCCTTGAAGGATTACCGTGTTGTTCACACCAAAGAGCAAACTGAACTGAGGAGGAAAACAAACCAGGGTTTAATTTAAACTGACTGCAGATGTGAAAACACCCCGAATAAAGAACTTTATTTAGTCCTGGTCCATATACAGCTCTCTGTCTAATTAACTCAGAAAGTTGGAGTCATTAGTTTCATGACTCAAAAAATGCATTTCAATTATGTTTACACAAACAACAAACATATTAAAGTAAACCTAAAGTGCAGCATCAGGATGATGGAGGTAGAAGTTTCAGATACTCAGTTAAAATAGAGAAACCTGTGGAAAAAGCTCTGCAGCTCAGTGAAGGCAGACGTCTCATTCTGCTTTCAACTTTAAACTCAAAGACCTGGCAAAGACAGTTAATTTGTTGAAGGATGAAAGTTGTGTTCTTATATCTTTTAAAATCCTCTTTAAGCTCCTATTGTCTGATTTGACTTTTTTATTGTTACTTTTGTTCGTTTTGACCTTTTCTTGGTTCTAAATCTACATGAACATGAGCTGCTCTGAGCTGAGGGGCGGAGTCAGACAGAAAGCGTTTCCCCCTCAGGAGGAGCTTCAGGACCTGGCTATGCTTCAGTGTGTTTGCTGTTGGGTGACCTGGCTGGGCTGCTTCAGAAGAGACAGCAAGGAGCCTGAGAGGGAGTGAAAAAGGAATCAAATCCTTGGTCAACAAGAAGGAGGTAATAAAGTCTCACACTGAAACCAGGAGGTTGGTTTGGGACGGGGACCTCTTGTGTTTGGCGGAGATGTGTGCAGGCTTTCTGGTGATACAGACCGGACATTACCACTATCGGTAAGCAGAGAGAAGAAAGTAGTGCCGTATTGATTACAACAGCTGGTGTGACTCAAGACATCATGTCACCAACAGCATGCAGCATCGGCCGTGTGGCAGCCATGAGACTGAGGTCACTGCCTGATGCTCTCATGCTTAATTTGTGGGATTTTGACCCTCCGACAATGAACTAATAAGTATTTATCCATCTGAAATTCTATAAAACTTTATTGTCAAACCACTGATTCACAAGCAAACACTTGCACTATAACAAAGTCTTGTAATTTATTGTAAGCTGTGAGAAAACTAAAACATAATGAATTTATTTTATGACGGTTTGTTCTGGATCTTTAATATCATCTAGAAAACTGATTTGGACCTTTGAATAAGAAGTTTGAGAGCCTCTCTAAAACATATATATGCCTTCACACGAGCAGGCTCTGTGCCTGCACTGAAAAAAAAGATCTGTTGAATTGACATAATTGAAACATGTACATCGGTTGCACGAAATTCAATTATGTTTTTGTTTAGTAACTTAATTATATAATGCCAAATTAATAAATACATGTTATGAGAACATGAATGTTTCATGTTGAGAACTTTTAATCAAATTTTGTTTCTTTTATACATTCCATTTATGTTGTAGGTATATGAATTACTTAAGTAATACCAACATATTTAATTCAGGTTATGAGAACATGAATGTTTCATGTTGAAATCATTTAATGATATTATGTTTCTTTTATACATTCCATTTATGTTGTAGGGTTAGGGTTAGGGTTTAGAATAAAATAAAAAGGACAAAGCCAAAGATCCTTCTAGCCAATCAGATGCGAGACCGGCGGGAGCTTGCCTGAAATCCCCACAGCCAATCATAGGAGAGCTCTTGCAGCCAATCAGAGGCGAGAAAGGCGGGGCCTTGCGCACTCATTCTACCATAATAGGTGCGTTCGAGATGAGCCAGTTATGCGCAGATATGATCACCGGTGATCGGCGCCCAGTGCGTGCCGGTTAGATTTCTGTCCGACTTGACGCCGACTTGCTCTGATGTCATGCCTACGTACGCAACGATAACCTCGTGAGATCAAGGCAGCTGCAGATTTTGTAGCAAGGCGCTGAAGTTGCTCTCCACCGGCTGCAAAACCGAGAGCATGATGGGAAACGCCTGGCTCTCACCTGATCTCAGATCTGATTGGTTCACGTTGTGATCCAAACATCCTGTGGCAGAATGCGAAATGTTATTTTATATATTTATTGTAAATACATGCCACGTTGATGATGTCACTATAAAGGCCACAATGAGAAATGTGATTTGTTTCAAAGAGTTTTCAGTAGGAACTGTTTCCATTTTCTATAAAGTTCTAATAATAAAACTACTGTCTGATTTTTATAATCATATCATTTAGTACAGAGCAGCATCTTGTTTATTTTCTTTGACTGATATGATCTATCTGGATATATGTCTATTATTTTGTTTACTTTAGTGTTGATACTTTATATTGTTCACTGTTGAATTTGTTTTGAAACACTTTGAACTTCAAATAAAGATTTTGGAAAAAAAAGGAGAGTCGTCTGCTATTACAGACATTAACGCGATATCTTCAGCCTTATCATCACCTACGAGCTACATTTAGGAAAATCTGTCCGACTTAAAAGAAGACTTTTGGCCACGCCCCCTGCTGCGTCCGCCTGCTCTCGTCTGTTTTCCAGGCGAGGCGCAGTTCATCTTGAACAAGCCAGGATATTCGCGTCCCGCACAGCACTGACAAAATGGCTCCTTCTTGTCTTCAGTAAAAGTTATTTTCCTGGTCAAAAAAAGGGGGAGGGACTTCAATTTCAAAATGTAGGTGGAGCTTTTTCACAAAGTGCAAATATATTATTTCAAGGAATCATAAATGAAACATGTCAGTTCAACAACAAGAACATTTTCATTGATGTTTCATGATTGAATTATGTTTAGAGAAGAAGCATAATTGAAACATGTCATTTTAAAATAATTCTTTTTTACAAAATGCTTGCTTTTGCCATTTTTTCAGTGTGTCTGCCGCTGGTGTGAAGAGGACACTCTCCGCCATCAACACCCAGAAAGCAGCAGGTCCAGATAACACTCCTGGCAGGGTGCTAAAGGACTGTGCAGAGGAACTGAGGATGTCATCTTTAACACCTCCCTGAAGCAAGCCATTGTTCCATCATGCTTCAAAACCACGACCATCATACCTGTGCCAAAGAAATCTTCCCCATCCTGCTTCAATGGTGATACCGTCCCGTGTCACTGACACCCATCATCATGAAGTGCTTTGAACGGCTAATCATGACATACATCAAATCCATTCTGCGCCCCCTACCCTGGACCCCTTCCAGTTTGCATACAAAACTAAACGATCCACTGAGGATGCAGTCTGCTCTGCCCTCCACCCAGCTCTCACTCACTTGGACAGGAAAGACTCGTACTGTGCTGTTCATAGACTTCAACTCAGCCTTCAACACCATAATACCACAACAACTCATCTACACCACCTGTCAGCACCTCCCTCTGTAACTGGCTGCTAGACTTTCTCAGTCAGAGGCAACAAGCAGTACGAGTCGGCAACAACACCTCGAGCAACATCACTGTGAGCACAGGAGCTCCACAAGGCTGTGTGCTCAGTCCTCTGCTCTTCACCCTACTGACACACGACAGCAAACAACCTCAAATCACCTTGTGTTTGCAGATGACACAACTCTGGTGGGGCTCATCAGACTCATTACAGAAAAGAGGTTGAACTTCTGACCATGTGGTGCAAAAGCAACAACCTCCTGCTGAATGTCAGTAAGACTCAACTTCCAGAGAGGCCACGCCAAACACCTGCCATGACCATCGATGGTGCTGCTGTGGAGAGGGTGAGCAGCACCAAGTTCTTGGGGGTGCACATCAGTGAGGACCTCTCTGGACCACCAACACCGCATCACTGGCAAAGAATGCCCAGCAGCGTCTCTACTTCCTGCACAAACTCAAGCAGGCTAGGGCCCTACCATCCATCATGACCACCTTCAGAGGAACTTTTGAGAGCATCCTTTACAGCTGCATCACTGTGTGGGGCGGGAGCTGCACTGACTACAAAGCTCTGCAGCGCATTGTGAACACAGCTGGGAGGATCATTGGTGCACCACTTCCCTCCTTAAAGGACATCCACATCACTCTCCTCACCCAAAAAGCCATCACAGTCATGAATGATGCGAGCCACATTTTGTCATTATGTTCGTATACTTGTTATTTTTAGTATTAGGTATAGTCCATGTTTTTAAACAACTTGCATTCGATCTACTGTGACAGCTGTTAGGATGTGTTTTTGTCCTGTCATGTCTTCTTGTATCTTGTCTGCACAAGTGAGAAACGTAGCTTCAACTCCTTTGTGTGAAGAAATTGAGAATAAACACTCTCTTATCTCTCTGTTATCTCATATTTAATGAACCGTGTGTCTGGACTCACACTGACTGAATGCCTCCTGATTGTCCACCTGTGATTGGATCAGTCATCCTGACAACTTCTCCAGTTAATAGAATCAGTTTCTGTGATGAATGCTCAGGCAGAGCGGGTTTTAATGCTTTAACTCATCAGCTTTCATTAGTGCTTAAAAGGTGAGTCCAGATGGTGATCTGAGGGAGGAACATTCAGCTCATCCCCCCAGCTGGCTGCTTGATCTGATGTAGAGGCATGGCCTCAAACTGACCCCAGAACAGAAAAGAGATGTGTTGAATCATGAATTCATCTCAGGCACCTGATCCTAAATCTGTGTTAATAAACCTGCTCACATCCACCACGTCCAACACACCGATCACTAACACAGGTCTAGACTTACTTAACTCCTAATTGTCACTCACTTGTTGCCTTTGGCCAGTTATAATGTATTTGCCTGTGTTTGTGAGTGTGTTGGTTTGTTGCTGTTTCACATTAAGGTCTTACTGAAGGGAGTTTTCACATTTTCCAGCACCTTAAAATGATGAAGACTCACAGACATGAAGAAAACATAGGAAAATGATTATTTCACTTCCTCATTTCATAAAACTAAATAGTATTGTGATATCATGGATTTCAGGTAGTTTAGGTAGAAAACATGACAACCTGTGGTAAACATGTCTTTAGTCATGAAGGTTACAGAGCCTGAAGCCTTTAGGTTAATGACGGTCAGAGAGATTACTGAATCCTAAACATTTTAACATTCTTTTTGTTTTCATAAACAAAAGAGAATCTCTCAAAACATGAAAAGAACATAAAAAACAACTGAATAAAAAGTATAAAAGTCAATAAATAAAAAAATCTAAATGTTTTTCATGTAAAGCAGCAGAAACCAGTCTGCTTGTTGCAGGTCCGTCACATGTTAGAGGACCCAGCTGTTTTATAATAGCGGGTTGGATTTCCTGGTTTCACGCACTCAGCAGTCCAACTTGCAGTAAATCATGCAAACAGCCCCGGCCTGTGAACTAAACTCCTCTAAACTCACCTTCTGCTCCGGGTTCCGGTCCAGATGTGAGTCTACCGCTGCAGCGGCCGCCGCCTCGCCGCCGCTCCGCGGCTCGACCAGCCGCTCCAGGCACGCAGACCCCAGAGAGGAGCTCTTGTGGTGGGACTGCACCAGCTGAGCCACCGTGGGTTTATCTGACTTGCGTTTGGCGGACGAGAGCAGCTTCTCCCGACCGAGAACCGAGCCGCTCCCGGCCGCTTTGCCGCAGAGCTCTGCCGCTTCGTGCGCCTCGACCTGCGAGGAGAAGAGCAGGTCGGGTTGGGACGAGGAGATCACCCGGTCCAGGGCCACGCTCTCCTTCCGCTTCGTCCTCTTGAACATCCACCCGACCCGCTCCTTCCTGTCGGCGGGGTCCCGGGCGCCCAGCTTGGGGCTGAGCAGCGGCTTGGCTCTGGCTTGGAGCTGCTTCCACACCGAGGAGCTCTCATCGTCCCCTCCGCTCCGCTCCATCCCTCCGACGGACGGACGGACCGGCTGCTCAGCCGACTGGAGCCGCAGCGCACACTAGAAAATGCGCTAAAGTGGGCGCACGCACGGAGCGTGTTGGGCTGCTGCACAGCTCTGAACGATCTCAGAACATATTACAGGAAGAACTGCAGCCAGGGCCGTTCTGATCATATCTGGGTCCCTATCAACATTTTACCACCTCAGATGTTTAAAAAGCTGCAGGAATGGAAACATGGTAGAAACTGAAACAGTCAAGTTAAAATAAATGTCAAAGGTTGACCTGGAAACATGATGTGAAAACAAAAATGACTGAAGCTTTTGTATTAAGTACATTTAGAGTGCAGGGAACTCCTTATTTCTCATAATTCAAACATTCATTCTCTCACACTGTTTTGAGTTTTGGGTAAACACTAAAACACAGAATTTATCACAGATAAGAGCAAATAATAATAATAACCACTCAGCAGCACCAACACCCGCCTTTCATTAAACTAAACTATCCACAAGCAGCAAGCTGCCAACTGTTTAAAGTGCATAATAATAGAATCTGGACTGCATTCAGAGGCTGTTTCAGGTCAAAGAGACACATTATGAACCAAAGAGGACAATTTGAAAAACAGTTCAATTAAATCCAGTTTATTTCTAAAGCTCCAGGTCACAAGAGTCAACTCAAAGCGCTGAACAAAGCAACAAATCCAGATTATTTCAGGTCCAGATTTAGGATAACTACAGTAATGTAACTCAGTTGTAATACAGTTAATGACTAGTCAACTGGTCCAGATATAAAGGAACCAGCAGTTTGGATGGATTACCCCATTCACAGCATGGTAAGGGTGACTGTGGGAAGAAAAACTCCAGCAGAACCAGGCTCAGAATGGGCGGGTCTAGTTTCTGCTTCCACCCAGGTCTGAGAGGACATTCCTTAACGTACATCAGACAGCAGCATGTTCTTCCTCCTGTGTCCTGCACTAATCCTCCACAGGTGTGTCTCGTCTCCCTGATCACCCCCCTTTAAATATGCTGTTTAGTTCACTCACTCCCTGTCGGCTCCTTGTGTTGCATCCCTGGCCTTGTTTTGTGTCTTCCTGAGTTCAGCCAGCAATAAAACTGTTTTGAGTTTCACCTCACCTGTTCCTGCCTCCTCCCTCCACACGTTGGTCCTGCACTACCAAACACTGACAGTTTCCTTTTTAAAATGAAAATAATTGTTTATATTGCAGTGTGACGAGACAATAATTGAATTAAAGTGCATAATAATTACATTTGTATTATCTTAACACACACACACACACACACACACACACACACACACAGACCACCCTCAACTTGTGTGTTAAAATATGGCCCCTGATGCCAGTAACGTTTTGAGACAATGGATACATTTAGATTTCTGACCCTCTTAATATTTTTGGTAAATGAAATCTACCCAAACATTTATCACACAATGTATGGAAAGCATCCCCTTCCCTGAGTCATTTTATAACTCAATGTATGGACATGGATGGTTTGATTTCTTTGCATGGACTGGAAAGATTGTTGCTGACACCTGGTGAAAACTTCCTGTCATTAAAACCTTTAGAAATATATTCACTCAGAAAACTGTTGATGTTCATATACCTATTAGTATACTATGATAGTCCAGGAAGTCAAAACATGCTCATCCTCTGTAGAGCTCAAATAAGAGCAAATAAACACGAGGTTAACACCATTAGTCAGAACAGGAAACCAGATATCTGATGATCTCACAGAAGCACATCACAGCACAGTGATGTAATCAGCATCATGCTAACAGCCACCCTGGCCTGGCAGGTGGGTGAGTGGCCATGGTGACGGGGGCCTGATGGACTGATAATGTGGAGGTATGGGTGGGGGATTGGACAATAGCGCTGGTGCACTGGCTGGGGCCGACTGGGTCCAGGGGCAGTGTGTGTGGGGGCGGTTTGTGGAGTGGTGGACTTCTTGTTGGTGGCCCATGGCTCCTGGGGCACTCCAGGGCAGCTGTGGGTATCGGGCTGGGTCCTGGTTGGGGTCCCATTCCCTCATTGCCCCTGGGGGCTGTCCAACGCTGTGTGATGACACAGTGCCTCATTCCTTATTGGTCTTTCTGGGTCTCAATCGCTGTGAATCATCATTCCTGGTCTAGGGAGTCTGTAGCATTTTTAAAATGTCTCCTCCTCGATGTTGGGTAGCTCAGCTGCTGAGGCTTGTGCGAGTGCCTGGCTGCTGTGGTGGCCAGATTCCAGGCTTGGCCTGCATCGGGGGATGTGGTGGCAAGACTGGGTGGAAGGGCTCTGTGCTCCACTTCTTCCCCTGGGCCCCTGTCTGAGTCTGCTACTCCAGTGCTTCACTGCCGGCCTGCCTCTGTGTTGGGTGGATGGTTGACTTGGGGGTGCCTGGTGTCTGTCTGCCAGGGGATGCTGCGGCATCCAGAGACTGAGGCTACCTCCTGCTGGTCTTAGGTGATGGGTGCTGCAGCGTTTATGCGCTTCTCAACATTATAACTTTCCATTCAAGTCCAGGTGAAAAATTTGCACACATCTACTGAACACACACACACGGTCCACAGAGACACCCCACACACACACACACACACACATGCACACGCACGCACGCATGCACGCACACACACACACACACACACACACACAACTTTTCTGCCAGAGGCAACCCTGATTTAATAGTCAGTTACACAACTAAAACACCAGGTGTCCTTTTCGTAAAGTAAAACATGCCCTGGCACATGAAGGCAACCATCATGTGGTATGCCTGGAATGCTGAGGCAGGACACCTTAAAAGAGAAGAAAAGAAAGAAAAAAGAAAAAAGCATTTTGCTAACAGCACAAGGAACAAAAATGGCTTCATGTCCAGACTGTATAGAAGTGATTATTGATGTATTCTGCTTTAGCTCTGAGCACAAACTCATCGTATTGACTCTTATAGGAGGTAATAACCTGGATTCACTCCTCTGGTAAACATCACATTATGTAGTCATAACGGGTGTTTCAGACTTTCTGCTCATTCCCTAATTTAATCTAGACCAGCTAAACCGAGTTATACCTTTTAATGTGTTTTACAGGCTAAAAGACAACCTGGCCTGAAATAAGTGTGTTGTTTCTCCAAGACTGCTGAAAAAGTTCAAGGTAGTGCATGATATTAGCTCAGCTGGTTCAATTCTGTTGCAATTCACAACTGCTTAATACGTTTGTCTGATTGTGTTTTTTAAAATGTCTTTCTGAAATACTGCAGATATGTTGAAGGACTTAAGGGTCTTTGCAATTCTGCATGGAAATAAAGATTGATGATTACGGTACTTTACTAGCCACTTCATATGGTTAACTGTTAAATGTTGTAAAGTGGGTTGAGTTTTTTATTAGAGGGGAGTGAGCTGAGCTGGCAGACTGAGTTCAAATTAAAAATCCTTTTTTCAAAAGTGACTCAGAGGACATCATTCAAGGACATTTGTGAATTAGAGCTAAAAAAAAAAAAAGCAACAACACAATTTCTGTAAAGTATTTTCACAGAAAACCAGGATATAAAACCTCCAATACTCAAAATCAAATATTATCAACACAATATTTATTTAAAAAACCCACAAAAAAGTTTTTACGGTGCAATCAAAAATCAAATAAAAAAACAACAGGCTCAACAAAGTGAGGTCTCTTTCACATGAATGTACCATAAACAATGAGAGAAATAAAACTCCTACATCCTGAGAGCTGGTGGAGGTCATCTGAATGCAGGTTTTGTTAGTTTGTTTAATTTTATACGTATTTATGAATGAACTTTGGGTTGTTTCCAGTCACCGGACAGGCTGATAATGAGACCAACTAAACTAAAGTAATGAAACATCAAACATCTACTGTCAACTTTCTGCTGCCACAGCTGCAGAAATTTTAAAAAAGCACAATAAAACATCCAGTCAGCATCGGTTAAAAAATGCTAATGTTTGCATGCAATACGGCCTGAATATGAACAAAGTGGGACTTCTGTGATGCACTACTTCAGGAATATAATGGCTGAAGATCAAGTTCTGAAGCTAATATGTTGAATAGCTAATATTTGTCACAAGGAAGAAACAAAATTCTTCATTCATCATCCCAAAAATTTGCATTCTGCATGGATGAGGCCTGTTGTGCCAGAGCGCCGTGTTTGTTTGTAACAGAGCTGCTGGGTTTTCACACACATCCATCATCAGGGCTTTAGTTTCCTCACTGATGACTGCAGCATCAGATAGAGACACGGGGACAAACTGAGCAATTTGCTGGAAAGCCAGAGGATTCCAGGTACCTTTAAACTCTAAATATTATCCATGATGAACCTTAAAACTCAACAGAAACCCATTTTTAGTTTGGTCTTTTTACTATTCAGCTCAGACTGAATGTTTCACTGCTGTCCATATGTACCATAGGAGCTCACACACTCAGTACAGAAACTGAAGCTGCTCAGAATTTTTGGCACATGAATTCAGAAAGAAATTCAAGAAAACCTCCAGTATAATAAAGTTATTACATTACAAAGAAAGAAGAAGATTAAAGAGATATTTGGGTCATCTGGATGTAGCGTTCCATCAGTTATCAATCTATAGTGAGGACCATACCCACTGGTGACGTCACTCAATGTGGGTGGAGTCTCTAGAAACAGGAAGTAGTCCTCTGACCAGAGTAATAGACTGGGAGGTGCACTGCTGCCAAACAGTGACAAACTAGCAAGCATTCTATCTGACTCATTAGAACGCTATGTGTCGAGGTCACTAGCCTATAGTAAACTAGACCGTCAGTTCTGCTCTGCAGACTTTGGTCTAGCCATGCTCATTGGAACCTCTGCAGCCCACTGATTGGTCCGGTGAGTCTTGTACCGGGCCAATCACAACACTCTAATGGTTTGGTGGGCGGGATTAGCCGATGACAGCAGAGCTTTGATTCTAAAAGTAAACAACATGGCGGACCCTCGGGACAGGACGATTTAGATTTGGGCTTTTCTTTAAGACGTGAACAGATAGAGGAACTTAAGTCTTTTATTTTGAAAAAGGATTTATTGGCCGCTTTGCCAACGGGATACGGTAAAAGTTTAATTTATCAGCTGGCTCCGGTTGTTGCTAAATGGCTCTGATTGGTCCTAGCGCTATCCAATAAAGTCAGTTTGATTGACAACCATTGATCCCGCCCCTATGAATGAGTAATTGTAATGGCCCGTGGCCAGACTATATATCCACATATATACTATGGCTTGCCAGGCTAGGGGTGCACATAATTTTATCACTGAGGTACTCAGAGTACCAGGGGCTGATGCTTGGTGTGCACGCCTTCATTGTGAGCTTCGTGTGAGCTCTGATTCGCAGCTCCCCGCAACGAGAGGGGAAACCTACAACGAACCACTCAGCTCACACTGCAGCTTGTCAGTGTGTGATCACAGGCTGCACGATAATACTGCTATGTAACACCAGTTGTCATGATTCCCCTGTCTGTCTTGTCTTGTTGGTTCATGTCTGTTCCTTTCTCCTGTTCTCGCCCCTCCCTCATGTGTTAATTGACATCAGGTGTTTCTTGTTTCATTGATTTTCACCCACAGTATTTAAGCCCTTCTGTTTCTTGTCTCGTCCTGGGTTCATCTGTTCTGTTGTGTCAAGTCTTGCCACCGTCTTAGTCTTGTTCCTAGTCTTTTGTTTTTTCAGTCTAGTCATAGCTTTAATTATTCAATAAACACCATTTGGATTTGTACCTCCGTCTCCTGCTTCTCTGCGCCATCGGGTCCACCTCACCACGGTTCTTGACATCAGTGCACGAAGGAGCATTGTAGCAGAAAGAACTGGTGCACATGCATGGTATTTACTATGCTTTCGCACCAGTTGTGTGCTATATAACCTGTCTGAAAACCTCTACAGTTTAGCACAAGACTATTTGTTTAGTTTGTAACCATCTGAAGAGCTGCTGCAGAAGCATCAACACCATCAACTAAACAAATGGTCTCATGCTTCAACTAGGTAATAGAGTTCTAAGGCATCAGGATGAGTTTTGAACTGAGGTCGTTTTAAATATCCCATAATTAGCCACTACTCTGTCACCATTTGGCAGCAGTGTCTCTCCTGATCTGACTAGCCATGACTATCGCTCTGGATGATTTCTCCTGGTTTCTAGAAGCTCCACCCACTTTCAGTGATGTCACCAGTGGGTGTGGTCCCTACTGTAGATAAATAACTGTTAAAATGCCACTTTAAAATGACCCAAACATCCCTTTCATTCGATAAATTCAGACTCGATAAGTGGCCCCATTATGATTTTGTTTCAGAACTTTTAGAAACAACAGCCCTTTTCACAAAAAACGTTCAAGTTGTGTCTCAGATGCCCCTTTCCCCACTTTGTTGTGACTTTAATAAGAACTGAGGGAGAATGAGGAGGTTAAAGTTGATTTGTTACTGACACACGTCTTTACCAACATGGCAGGTGGCCACAGAGCTGAGGTGGTGAGTAGGTGTGAAGTGGACACAGGTGTGAGTGGAGTTTTGTTCTGACTCAGGAGTGCCCAAGTCCAGTCCTCGAGAGCTACTGTCCTGGAACCTTTAGATGCATCCCTGCTCAGACACACCTGAATTCCCTTATCAGTAAATCTTTCAGCTCTGCAGAGACCTGGTAACGAGCCATTCATTTGATTCAGGTGTGTTGGAGAAGGGCTGCATCTAAGAGTTCCAGGATAGTAGCTCTCGAGGACTGAACTTTGTCACCCCTGTTCTAACTAATGGTTAGGGCTGTTCTAAAGCCTGGGTGGGTCCCATTAGAGGATGATTTTAAATAGAAACTATTGTAATCAATGACAGTGTTCGCACAAAGAGCGCTATGTCATGTCCCAGAAGCACCGGTCCACGGCATGGTGCTGGAAATACACAGTAGTTCTAGGTTAGAGTTGCGCCTGGGATGCAAACATTATGACAATGTGTAATACCAGTACTTTGACACTGATATTACAACAATGCACTAAACAACTAGTGAGATGCTCTTCCTGCTTCTTGGTGTTCTCAGCTCTAATGAGATATAGCGACTATTGCACGATTAGGCAAGCAGCGCTTTAGGAATGCATCCTATGATGCCAGAATACTCGCTAAATGTGCGGCGATGATGCTTCTGGTGGAACCCAGAATTAACTATCATCATAGCTCTTGGCTGGCTTGATTGGTGCATTTAGAGTCGACAAGGTGTGCCTGGAACAGGGGCTTGTGTTCCTCACTTTAAGGTGTGAGAGGGACATGTTTGGAAAGCTTGTCTGCAAAAAGAAACCCCATTGAGCTCAGCAGGGAGTTCACCAGTGGTTCTCAGGGTTGGTATGAAAACATTACTAGGGGAGACAGCCCATAGTACTTGAAGGTCATTGTGGTTGATCAATGAACTTGTGTTTTTGTGATGAGTACTGTGATATTCATCTTCACCATCTCAAATTCAAACTGCATCATAATTTCTTTAAATAAATTCAAGAAGTTTATTTTTTTCTCACTTTGGGTCTCAGCTTGTATTTAGGGAGAATGGTGGTTCCAAAGTCAGACCAACTGGTTTGAACCCATCTCTCTGGCCAGTAAAGACTAGTTCATTCTGACTAGACTCTCCACAGAGGAAGGAACCAGCTCTTTAGAACCCGGTGAGTTCTGAGTGAGTCAATAGAAACAGCTTATCATTTTAATCTGAAGAAACATGTTCTTTAACACCAATCATCCTTTTCTTCAGTAGTTCCTACAGGTTCTCCATATCTAATTCTTCTATCAGTTTGTGTTAAAGCTCTTATTTTTGCAGGATTCCTTCTGCAAGAACAGCCTCCTCTCCAAAGTGCTGCAGAGAAATTAGGTCAGAACTGATGGTTGCATATAAAAGATTTACAACTTTTCAGCTGAAACGTGAAGAAATGCCTTAACCTGCGTTTCCACAGATGGCCAGCAGGGGGCTCCCAATTCTAAAAGGCCTGTAGTTCAAAACCCATCTATGAATTTCTCTGACAGTTCATTGTGACTTTATGATCCTAATGACCTCTCTCTGATCACTGTTGTGAGTCAAATAAAAAGCCAACGACTGCCTTTATGTTTTCAGTAATTATTGTCATCTTTCTGGTTAATTCTGGTGAAGCTATTTTGATCTGAAAGCTTTTATTTGGGGCTGTTGTTGCTAAAGATATTTAAAAAATAAGACAATCAGAAATGTTTGTTTTGCAGTTTTTGAGAGGATATTTAAAATTCACGAGCAGCACAAAGTCTGACCAGGGCCGTCCAACATCAAATAGTGCAGTGCTTTTGTTAATATTCAAGTACAGAACACAATGTGGTCTAAAGGTTAAGTGCATGCTACTCTCTATTGCCTGTCTAGATTCACTTGGCTACTGACTGCATTCAAAAGAAAACATGCTGTCGTCCATCGTATGTTTATGTGAGAGTGAATTAAGGTTTCCTCATCTCATCCCTGGAAGAAGGGCATCAGTGAGGGATTACTGTGGGTGACAGATTATCATCGCTGTGACGGGGAGGTCAGAGGTCACAGGTCCTGCTCATGCATCTGCTGCTGCATCTTCTGAAGCATCTGCTGCATCCTCCTCAGCTGAAACAGAAATGAGAGCAGGATGAGAGATGGCTTACATAATAACACATATAGGCCATCAGTTCATATCAGCGTTATGTAACACCTGCTGGGATACAGAACTGAGAGTGTGAGGTTTTTGTACCGAGTTAGGATTATGACACTCACTTCATCATCTTTCATTTTGATGAGCTTCTCTGTCTCCACATCTGGTGTGGACACTGGCAGGATCGGGATGGGACTCTCCACCCGCTGGTCTGCATTCATCTTACTGTAACAAGACACCGACATGAGGGATGAGAGCAGCGCACAAGGGTTTTAATCCGAGGCTGCTGCATGATAAATAACTGTTTCTCCTGAGAGGGGCAGCAGTTGATCAAAGAAAACAGAACTCAGCCTCCTCTCTGGTGGAACCAGCTTCACACTTCCATCTGTGAGGCAGAAACCCTGTTTACTAGAAGACTCAGCTAACGACTTCCTCTTTAATAAATCCCATAGTTAGAGTTATCCTGATCCTGACTCATCTCTTCCCTTAGTTATGTGAACTTCACACTGCTGTTTTGTTACCGAACGTCTCCGGAACTTTACTCCCGCGAGAAACTTTATTTGTTTCCTCATTTTAATCCTACTGAACATCTGTTGTCTTTGTTAATAAGTTAATTTGATTTGATCTAAGTTATACGTATCTTCACCCTCTCATGTATCCTCTCACCTGGTCATGCTCTGGATACAGTGAGCTCTGTAGTTCTCGTAGTGGCAGTCATTGGTGGTGTCCTTCAGGTCATGCATGTGTGACCTGATCAGCATGTTCCTGAGCTTCACGAAGTCACAGTGTGACTGGTTCTCCACTGCACACAGGAAGAGATCCACATCAGGTCGGTTCACACTGGGAACAGGTTCAGAGCTCAGAGTCTTACCCTCCACGATGCCCCACGGGTAGAGCCGCCCTCTGACCCTCTGACCTCGAACCTCCACCACAGTGTTTCCACCTATTACTGCAAATGGAATGCTCTCCTGCAACATGAGCACAGGCAGGTCAGTGCTCTGCATTTTACACCTAAACCCAAAAATGATCTAAAAATAAAAAGTGTGGGAAGTAAAAGACTGGATTTCCAGAGTTACAGGACATTTTAACTGTTAATGAAACAGAACCTGAAAGGTTATCATGTTGTCAGCAGAGCTGTATTTAATGTGGATGACTTGTTAGAATAAAGCTGACCTTCAGCTCTTTATCTTGCTGTTTGATCTCCTCGTCCTCATCAGAGTCACAGTCAGGGAACTGGTAGATCTTCAGCCCGTACTTATCGATCTCTTCCCTCACCTGAGAGAACAAGACCCACCTGAGATGTGATGGATGAGAGCAGAACAAACCTCCACCCTCCCACAGAGAGCTGGAATCCAGCAGGAGGTTTCTGCCCTTCTGTTCACTTTAAACACACTTCAGATCAAACCTCTGTGGAGGAACAGATGAGTCAGAGCTGCTGTGAGAGGAGCTGGAAATATTCTAAAATCTTTGATTCCCAAACTGTTACCACATCTGTTACAGGATTGACTGCATCAGGTCAGAACATCAGCTTCAGAGGGTCAACACCACTATGTTAGCTGTTCAGTGTGCGGCCTCTTCAGGAAAGAGAAACATGAGCTGTTACAGAACAATTCTGAAGCTGTGATTTAATGGTTTTTTGGGGGAAGTTTTATTTAGAGGAAAGAAAAGTCAGCTGAAGTCTGTTTTATGCTGATCTGCTTGTTTGTGTTTCCTGCTTTAACTTTAAAATGTACATTTTGTATCTAATCAGTAATACTGATATAAATATGACCCCCACTGACTGCTTTATATTAGAGAATTAGATGATTCATCATAAATAAAACGGTCCAGTCAAGTCCTGCTCCTGTCTGCAGCTCTGGCCACGCCCATCCATGTCTTGATTACTGACCTGTGTCTGTCCCTCTTTAAGCTCCATGTCTCCTACCTGTCTGTGGTTCCTACCTGTTTAAAGTGTTGCAGCATTCCTTCCATGTTCACGTTTCTTCCATCGTGTTCTGACCCGTTTTTCCTTTCTGACCACTGATTTGTTTTTATCTGCCTCATGTTCTGAACAGCGCCTGACTTTTTTGACCTGTTTTTGCCACATTTACATCTGCTCTGGTTCTGTCCTGGAAACATTTAACACTATCTGGGTTTTGAATATCAGACCACACTTTCTATGTGACCTGACGTCATGTGAGCAGTGAGAAGCTCACAGCCTGAAACTATCTGACTTCACTTCCTGTGTTCTGCCCACAGCGGTGCTCTGTGGATGCTACAGTCTCAGTTAATACACCTGTTTGAGTCAGCTGGTGATAAACCCACCCCCCATAGCATTCACCTCCCACCTCGAGAGGTTAAATCTGACTCCCCTGTCAGTTAATACTCAGCTGGTTGTCCTGAGTTTCAGTAAAGTATCCTGTCTGTTTCAGACCCGTCACCACATTGCTGAGACGGCTAACAGCCCTAGGGCCCGCTGCATGTTTCACTTATTAAAAATAAAATCTTTAACCATCACCTGGTTGTCGTACGTGTGTTGAGTCTCAATAGGAATGTTTTGGCTGGTTTTTATTTGAAGGTGCTTTGAAGGTCTGACACATATTTTCATTGAATCCTGGCTCCCTAAAGGCACCGTTTGGGTCTTCTGAGTGCTGATCCTTCAGCAGCAGGTTATCCCAGTAGGGAGGCAGGTGAACTTTATTTTCCTTGAGGATGTTTTGCTTCTCAACCAAGAAGCTTTACCATTTCTAAATGAAAAGTATAAAGTACCACCAGGCTTTTAAAATGCATTGGGATCTTTATTACAGTTTTTCTCAATTGCTAAAACACTAAACTCTGTTGTCTGAACCAAATTCTCTGAACCCACTGATTGAAACAATCACTATTTTGACAAAACCATCAGCTCTTGTCAGCTGTTTAGACACAACTTCTCAGCACATTTTCATTGTGATGCACGTGTGCTGCATATTGGTGAGCACAGGTGACAAAAGTCAAACACACTGGTGTCACCACTTGAACACTACAAGTCAAAATAGATCCCACTTGTGTCTGATGATGTAAGGGAACATCCACAGTAACCAGTTCAGAGCACTGGTTTGTGAGGCCCTACAATGGACAGAAATCTGAGGAAGAGTTCGTGTCAGAGGAGGCTGAGGTGGTCAGGAAGACAAAGAACAGTAATATCTGATGACATCAGAGCTGCTGTGATTGGCCATGTTCTTGTCCATGGTCTGAGCATGAGGGAGGCGGGACAAAGGCTACAATTGGATATCAGTAGATTCACTGTGTCCACCAGTCTGAGGATTTACAGCAGAGAACAGCTAGTGACCTTCTTTTGACTTTATAGTACAGTATGTAAATGTCGACAGCAATTACTGTATGACATCATACTGTAGAGCTGGTAAGTCCCGCCCATCCGTAAAACCCCACTGGACCTCTAGATTGAAAAACCATCATGTTAGTGAATGAGAGAAAATAAATGTCTCACATTCACTACTGATGAGTTTTTTTCCCGTTGTCTGGTCAGACAACATGTGTCCTGTGATGGACGAAGTCCTGTGTCCTGACCCAGTATGGAGACATGATGCTGTGGCTGAGTAATGCACTTAGGTAGTATTTATATATTTTTGTACCTTATTTTTACATACATGGGCTTACTGTATACAAATAGCAAACACATCCGATTTCTGTTTGGTTTTACCAGAGCTACGTGTAAATACACCAGATGTCTTTTTGTACCAGAGCTAAATGCTCAGTTATTTTTGTTTTACAACATGCATTTCACCTACAGTGAACAATAAACATGTATTTCTCCAGCTTCATGTCCTGAGCGTTGTGTTTTCTATGTTTCTACGTAGTGTTTAGTGACTGTTCTTAGTGTTTATAATTTTGATTGACTCGGGGCACGATTTGACAACAAAGTTCAGTTTTGGGCACAGATTGAACTGGTTTGAGGTGAAAGTTTGGTTTTGCAAGTAGAGTCTGAGATTTTGTGAAATTAGCTTGAAATTTTGGGTTTGTGTTCAAACTTTGGAGAAACTGAGAGCAGTTTTCAAGAAATGTGTCTAAGCAATTGAGAAAAACTGTAATGCAGCTAGTTTACAAACCACTCCCCCTCCCGTCCCCTCCCTTCCTCCCGAGTGTCTTGTCCTGGTCACCAGCCAATACGTTTTGGTCAAATTCCTGAAGTTGAGTTGCTGTCAAACTATCTGGAGATCAAAGTCAAAGATACATTTTGGAAAACAGACAACCAGTGGTTTGAGAAGGGAAAAGCGCCATCTTTGTCTGGAGAAAACAACAATAAACGCAAGAGGAGGTCTGAGGTTTAAACTCTCCAGCTGTGAATCTGACCCCCAGTCAGTTTCACAGCAACTCACACCTCCAGACATCAGAACACCTCACAGAGACCAGAACAACCATTTTCTGGTGATGAGCAGTGATTTGTGAACTAGTTTAAGCTCTGACTGTGTCATGATCCCTGTCTGGGTTTTAGTTTTGTCTTGGTTCATGTCCCTGTGTTTCTTCATGTTCATGTCCTGCCCCGTGTGTCTAATTAGGTCCTCTGCTTCTGGTAATCCCCACAGGTGTGTCTCGTCTCCTTAATTACCCTCCTCGTGTATTTAGGCCCTCCTGTCACATCTCCAGTGGTCAGTTTGTCTGTTTATGTCACGCCGTCCAAGTCAAGTCAAGTCAAGTCAAGTCAAGTCAAGTCAAGTCAAGTCAAGTCAAGTCAAGTCAAGTCAAGTCCTGAGTCCTTCTCGTCTTGTTTAATTGATAATAAATCCTGTTCCTCCACCTGCACCATTGGGTCCTGCTACACTGCAAATCATTACAGATGCAGTTAAAAGCTAGGTTTTCTGCCCTTTTCATTTCAAATCAATAAAGCTGTAAAGCAAAACATTCAGGGGAAAAGGAGGGGTCCATTTACACTTGTTCAAAGCAACTTTATTCTGATGTGTTTTTCTGTAAAACAGCTATAAATAATCATAGTGAAGATAACTGAACAGCCTCTGTTTAGAGAAATAGCTTTTAAGTCTTTCAGGACTGATAAGCTAACAGCTAGTCAGAGGCTAAGTGTATGGCTGCTGTTTTAAAGCAGAGTCAACCTCCAAAGTTTCACTGTGTTTCTTACGTTATTTTTAAACCGTTACACTAAAATACTTGAAAAATTACTCAGACTTGGACTGGACTGGATTAGACTGGACTGGAAAATGTGGATCTTACCCGCTCTTTGAGTTTCTTTATCTCAAGTGGAGTGAGGCAGTCGGCTTTAGCGATGAGAGGAACCACGTTCACTTTGTCCTGAAGGGCCTTCATGAACTCTACATCGATGGGACGAAGCCTGCAGGAGGAGATCATCATGTACCAGTGCACTAATGAGCGTGTGTGTGTGTGTGTGTGTGTGTGTGTGTGTGTGTGTGTGTGTGTGTGTGTGTGTGTGTTACCCTTGTCCAAATGGGGATATAAAGTAAAGGCAACAGTGTATTCTGTTGTCCTGGAGGTTCTTCCTGTTGAGCCCGCTCTCGTCTCTGAAGTACTGCTCAAACTGCTGGTCGATGTAGTCTGTGACGGGCCTCCAGCTGAACGACACAAACAGACGGGTTTCACCACAAAGGTTAGCTGAGCCCTGCTATACTGTAGGGTTGTAAACGCCACCAGTAGGGAGTATGAGTGAAACTCACAGGACGACTGTGTACCTGACATTCTGAAACACCACACACAACCTCCACACAGCATTAAACACTGGACCTGGTCTCATAGCAACAGAAATGCACCAGACCACCCACCCTGGTATTTTGAGGCTTTAACGGGTTAAATGTCTTTCATTTGTTAAAACATTTGAATCCAGCATCATCAACATGGACTGTTTACTGTCTGTATTAAAAATTTGAGTTTTTTTTTTTCATTTCAGTTTAGCTGCAAAAACTGAAAGAAGCACATATGATTGAATGACTGAACACCCAGTTTCTATTTTCTCCTGAGTATATCTGGATCTCACCACTCTGTGTTGTTGACGGCGTCTCCAAAACCAGGCACATCTACGATGGTGAGTTTCAACTTCACTCCCTTCTCCTCGATGTCTACGGTACGCTTCGTGATCTCCACGGTCTGTCTGATGCGCTCTTCAGGAGAAAACAACACATAGATAGACCTTTAACAGAGGTTTATTAGACTGAAGCTGTTTAACCTCACATGAACAAAGGTATGAATGTGTGTGTTTGGTCTGTAACTCACCCTCAGCATTCAGCAGCTTCCTCTCTTTGTAGAGATCAGTGAGGAAGAGGCTGTTGACCAGTGTAGATTTACCCAGGCCAGATTCACCTGACACACAAAATGTTGATGTTTAAATCATTTTTAATAACAATCTTTAACAGATCTGTGAAGTATTTATCTATGCTTAGGTAGCACTTTTGCTGGAGAATTGTTTGAATTTGTTTTTATCTCAAATTTCCAGGATTTATTTTATTTTTGAGGTCATACAAATAATTCATTTAGGAGAATCTTAACAGGTAAATGTAGACCACAGAGTGGAGCCTGCCTAGATACACACAGATGATCATCACAAAGAAACTGAGACATTTTAAAAATGATTACATTTCTGACAATGTTAAAGCATCACAGTGCAGATACTGTCCACAATTCAATGGTCAACACGAATAAAATTCCATCTCTGACCCCAACATGAATTTAGGAGGACTGTGGGATGAATGGGGTGAGGATGTAGAGATGAATGAAGAGGGGTGAGGATGTAGAGATGAATGAAGAGGGGAGAGGATGTAGAGATGAAGAGGGGAGAGGATGTAGAGATGAAGAGGGGTGAGGATGTAGAGATGAAGAGGGGTGAGGATGTAGAGATGAATGAAGAGGGGTGAGGATGTAGAGATGAATGAAGAGGGGTGAGGATGTAGAGATGAATGAAGAGGGGAGAGGATGTAGAGATGAATGAAGAGGGGTGAGGATGTAGAGATGAAGAGGGGTGAGGATGTAGAGATGAAGAGGGGTGAGGATGTAGAGATGAATGAAGAGGGGAGAGGATGTAGAGATGAATGGAGAGGGGTGAGGATGTAGAGATGAAGAGGGGTGAGGATGTAGAGATGAAGAGGGGAGAGGATGTAGAGATGAATGAAGAGGGGAGAGGATGTAGAGATGAATGAAGAGGGGTGAGGATGTAGAGATGAATGAAGAGGGGAGAGGATGTAGGGATGAAGAGGGGTGAGGATGTAGAGATGAAGAGGGGTGAGGATGTAGAGATGAAGAGGGGTGAGGATGTAGAGATGAATGAAGAGGGGTGAGGATGTAGAGATGAAGGAAGAGGGGAGAGGATGTAGAGATGAATGAAGAGGGGTGAGGATGTAGAGATGAATGAAGAGGGGAGAGGATGTAGAGATGAAGAGGGTGAGGATGTAGAGATGAATGAAGAGGGGAGATGATGTAGAGATGAATGAAGAGGGGTGAGGATGTAGAGATGAATGAAGAGGGGTGAGGATGTAGAGATGAATGAAGAGGGGTGAGGATGTAGAGATGAAGAGGGGTGAGGATGTAGAGATGAATGAAGAGGGGTGAGGATGTAGAGATGAAGAGGGATGAGGATGTAGAGATGAAGAGGGATGAGGATGTAGAGATGAATGAAGGGGGTGAGGATGTAGAGATGAATGAAGAGGGGAGAGGATGTAGAGATGAATGAAGAGGGGTGAGGATGTAGAGATGAATGAAGAGGGGTGAGGATGTAGAGATGAATGAAGAGGGGTGAGGATGTAGAGATGAATGAAGAGGGGTGAGGATGTAGAGATGAAGAGGGGTGAGGATGTAGAGATGAAGAGGGGTGAGGATGTAGAGATGAATGAAGAGGGGAGAGGATGTAGAGATGAATGAAGAGGGGTGAGGATGTAGAGATGAATGAAGAGGGGTGAGGATGTAGAGATGAATGAAGAGGGGAGAGGATGTAGAGATGAAGAGGGGTGAGGATGTAGAGATGAAGAGGGGTGAGGATGTAGAGATGAATGAAGAGGGGAGAGGATGTAGAGATGAATGAAGAGGGGTGAGGATGTAGAGATGAATGAAGAGGGGAGAGGATGTAGAGATGAATGAAGAGGGGTGAGGATGTAGAGATGAATGAAGAGGGGAGAGGATGTAGAGATGAAGAGGGGTGAGGATGTAGAGATGAAGAGGGGTGAGGATGTAGAGATGAAGAGGGGTGAGGATGTAGAGATGAATGAAGAGGGGTGAGGATGTAGAGATGAAGAGGGGAGAGGATGTAGAGATGAATGAAGAGGGGTGAGGATGTAGAGATGAAGAGGGGTGAGGATGTAGAGATGAATGAAGAGGGGAGAGGATGTAGAGATGAATGAAGAGGGGAGAGGATGTAGAGATGAATGAAGAGGGGAGAGGATGTAGAGATGAAGGGGGTGAGGATGTAGAGATGAATGAAGAGGGGTGAGGATGTAGAGATGAAGGGGGGGGGGGATGTAGAGATGAATGAAGAGGGGAGAGGATGTAGAGATGAATGAAGAGGGGTGAGGATGTAGAGATGAATGAAGAGGGGTGAGGATGTAGAGATGAATGAAGAGGGGAGAGGATGTAGAGATGAATGAAGAGGGGAGAGGATGTAGAGATGAATGAAGAGGGGTGAGGATGTAGAGATGAAGAGGGGAGAGAATATAGAGATGAATGAAGAGGGGAGAGGAGGTAGAGATGAATGAAGAGGGGTGGGATGTAGAGATGAAGAGGGGAGAGGATGTAGAGATGAAGGGGGAGAGGATGTAGAGATGAATGAAGAGGGGAGAGGATGTAGAGATGAATGAAGAGGGGTGAGGATGTAGAGATGAATGAAGAGGGGTGAGGATGTAGAGATGAATGAAGAGGGGTGAGGATGTAGAGATGAAGAGGGGGGAGGATGTAGAGATGAAGAGGGGTGAGGATGTAGAGATGAATGAAGAGGGGAGAGGATGTAGAGATGAATGAAGAGGGGAGAGGATGTAGAGATGAATGAAGAGGGGTGAGGATGTAGAGATGAATGAAGAGGGGTGAGGATGTAGAGATGAAGGGGGTGAGGATGTAGAGATGAATGAAGAGGGGAGAGGATGTAGAGATGAAGAGGGGTGAGGATGTAGAGATGAAGAGGGGTGAGGATGTAGAGATGAATGAAGAGGGGAGAGGATGTGGAGATGAATGAAGAGGAGAGAGGATGTAGAGATGAATGAAGAGGGGTGAGGATGTAGAGATGAATGAAGAGGGGAGAGGATGTAGAGATGAATGAAGAGGGGAGAGGATGTAGAGATGAATGAAGAGGGGTGAGGATGTAGAGATGAGAGGGATGAGGATGTAGAGATGAAGAGGGATGAGGATGTAGAGATGAATGAAGGGGGTGAGGATGTAGAGATGAATGAAGAGGGGAGAGGATGTAGAGATGAATGAAGAGGGGAGAGGATGTAGAGATGAATGAAGAGGGGTGAGGATGTAGAGATGATGAAGAGGGGTGAGGATGGAGAGATGAAGAGGGGTGAGGATGTAGAGATGAATGAAGAGGGGAGAGGATGTAGAGATGAATGAAGAGGGGAGAGGATGTAGAGATGAATGAAGAGGGGTGAGGATGTAGAGATGAAGAGGGGAGAGAATATAGAGATGAATGAAGAGGGGTGAGGATGTAGAGATGAAGAGGGGAGAGAATATAGAGATGAATGAAGAGGGGTGAGGATGTAGAGATGAATGAAGAGGGGTGAGGATGTAGAGATGAAGAGGGGAGAGAATATAGAGATGAATGAAGAGGGGTGAGGATGTAGAGATAAATGAAGAGGGGTGAGGATGTAGAGATGAAGAGGGGAGAGAATATAGAGATGAATGAAGAGGGGAGAGGATGTAGAGATGAATGAAGAGGGGTGAGGATTTAGGGATAATTGTGATGAAAAGGAAGATGAAGAATAACAGCCAAGAGCTAACTGATTTTAAAAGCTAATGCTGCACCCTGGGCTGCAAGAGTGTTCACAGCTTCCTTTGTCTATAACCC
>SSNR01000115.1:245822-264472 GCA_006937965.1 Callopanchax toddi
CCCCCACACACACACACATATTTAGACCCATAACATCTTGGACTGAAGCTTTAGAGAGGAAGTTAATGTTTTTGGATGCATCTATATTTGAATGAAGGGTGTTGCACCAATGAGTTTCATTAAAATCTGTCCAGTGTTTATAAGACACTTAACTAAAAACAGACTGGACATTTTGTCTTTATTGCCCATCTATTAACACCACTGCACACACAGTAGAGGTCAGTAGAGGTAAACAAGGAGCATCCCAGCCAAAGCAGCACTCCTTACCTGCCACCATCAGTGTGAAGTCAAACCCTTTTTTCACCGACTTCCTGTGCAGCTGGTTAGGCAGAGTTGCAAAACCTACATATTCTTTGTCCTGCAAAGAATAATAATCGTTACACCTACATGAGTTCATTCACATGTCAAGCTGCTGTGTGCTGCTGTAACTGGGTTTGGACAGTCCCGAGTTTCCCTGAATGACACAAGAAGAAAGGGGCAGTGAACCCCGAGTCTCCAGTTATCCACAGAGAGGGAGCAACAAACTGAAAGCTGTCTAATCAGATTAGCTCCAGGACTCTAAAGTGTTGTTGCATTGCTTTTCTACTGAAATTTGATCCACAGATGAGTGTGCAACTCACACCCACACACACACATATCACAGAAATACACACATCCAGACAGCCGGTCGTGTGTTCACTGTTCTGACTCAGCTTCAGTTCTGCAGCCAAGACAAAAACACACAGAAGACAGACAAAAATTATGAGACAGCTGGTGGGATTTGGGTGATATAAATGTGGAAATACAGAGCAATGAGCCACCTGCTACAGTGAGTTTTGTCTTCAGATTAGTATCTTTAAAGCTCCTCCATCAAGTTGCTTTTAGGCAGGAGGCTTCTAATGATGTACTTTAGTGTTTATCCACCTCTAACTGTCCTAGATGTGCTTTCAATCTTGTGTTTTAGTTCACATTCACCAAACCTAAACTAAAGGAAGAAAGCTGGTGTGAGAACAGCGAGCAGACGTATTTTATAATGAACCCTGACCAAATATTAAACAAAAACCCCGTTGATGTCAAAGTGAAAACTGATTTCTACTTAATAACAACAATTCATTACAACATGTAACATAAGATAAGTGATTGCATAAATATGAATCCATTTAAAGTCACACCTGTCTGAAGGTCCATTCACTGGTCAATCAGTGTTCCTGCTACCCTACCTTAACATTTTATTGTCCACAATACACTCTAAAGGCCAATTCATACTCCAAGAGAAGCAAGAACTTTGTTCTCCCAGGGGGAGTTCTGAGAACAAAAAAAAGTTTGTTTCAGCAGGAATCATTCACACTCCCTGAGAACTCAGCTGCTGAACTCCTTCAGCGATGAGTCAAACAGGTGTGAGTGTCAGGTGTTTGTGTGTGTGTGTGTGTGTGGGGGGGGGGGGTGCAGATTGAAACGTTCTGTCCTTGCTGGTCCCGGACCAGCGCGGACCTGAGGAGGCACCAGTCGATCCAGACCTGTAAGCCTCCTCAGGTCCGTCCGTGCAAAGCAGCACAGCAGGCAGGAAAAAGTTACATCAACCGCTACCCGCACTAACCACGCTCATTCTCCCTTTCTGCCCACTCACAGCAGTTGTTCTTGGACATCCTGCAGAAAAAAGTTCTGGACAGCTGATGCATAAAAGAACCATGATGATGCCATGAGCGCTGCCGAACTGGGTCTATAAGAACACAATGATGTAATTTTTGTTCTCAGAGACCCCCAGTGAGAACAAAGTTTTTTCTTCTCGTGGAGGATGAATTGGCCTTTAAGGAGGTGGAAACTTGGTTCTGTGACCGAAACACTAAAGAATTATTTATCCCTCTTATTCATTTCATAGGTTTGACTTTAAATGTCAGGCTGGACATTTTTCTAATCAGGAGGATCAGACCTTAGTAGATGGATCAATGACGAAGGCAGCTGCACTGGTTACAAGGGATAATTCTGTCATTTTGTTTCTTATCTACAGTAAGGGCCACACTCACTGGTGACATCACTGAAAGTGGGTGGAGTCTCTAGAAACAGGAAGTAAGAGCAAAGCAAATAAAAGCAATATCAGGAGAGACACTACTGGAGACTACTTGTGACTAATTTTCATGTATTTAAAACAAGTTTTGCTCAAAAAGAGACACTGATGCATTAGAACTCTATTACCTGAGAGTAAACCTCTATAATTAAAGTACGAGGCTGTTTGATTAGTTCATGACGTTTATGCTGATGCAGCAGCATGTACAGTAGCATACTCATTTGGATGTTATTCAGTTGAAACAAACTAAAGAGTCTTATGCTAAATAGTAGAGATTTACACACTAGTAAAGTGGTTGATGTCAATCTAATTTTATATTAAATATGAGCGTGTCTATTTCAGAGTGTAGGGTAGAGATTGAATTTCCTTAAAGATAATTTGACTTACAACTTTGTACAAAATATACAAAACTCTCAGCTAGCTTACAGGCTACATCAGAAGGTATGCAAGAGCCACAAGACCTGATCAGCAGGGTGGGACATTTTGGATTCCCTATGAACTAAGGGTGCAGTGAGAACCAGTGGTGGACAGAAAGAGGACGGCGTTGTAAGACACCAGTATGATATGTGGAATACGACCAACAGGCTTCATGCATCATACAACATTATAGATTTGCAGGTGGAGTTAGTGAAGATCTACAGGAGTGCAGAAACTATCCTCTGAGTCTTTTAACCAGCCTTTAGATATGAGCGCCAACAGGAAGTACGTTGGTTTCTTTTGTTGAACTGAACTGTGCCCCTTATACCAAGGTACCAAACCATGACTTATAGGTGTACTGTTACAGCTTTACTTTGCACTTTGTTGAAGTTTTTATGAGATCAGCTTCTTTTGGGCCCCTGGAAAGATTCAAACAGGAACCTTGAGGTCCAAATTTTCAGACTATATTGAACCTTAGGGCACTAAAATGTCCTCCTTCCACTTCCTTATTTATGACTGTGTATAACTCAGATATGAAGCTAAGATTTGTTACAGTAGTATACTACAGTCTGAGAGCTAACTGAGTTATAAATAGTGTTTTTTTTTTCTTTGTTTTCTTCAGATTTGACCAAAACGACATGATGCTGGTTTAATCCCCTGGTAAAGGTCGCAGGTGACGTCTGTTCCTTCAAAGAATGAAAGGTTTTAAAGTTGCTTGTAACCTGATCAGACCTTTTCTGAATGACTGATTGAAAGGTGACAATATAAAACAATAAATACCTTTATTTGTTCTCTAAAAGATTTGACATAAAATGCTGACTAACTGATGCGTATATGAAGTGGCCTTTATAGCCTCTATTGTGCGTGTGCAGGTGGGCGGGGCTTCGTATGGGCTGCTTGTTTGTCTCTGGAGACCAGGAAACACTGCAAGAAGCCTCAGACAGCTGCGGCCAACAAAGGCTGGACTAGAGGCTGTTAACCGTCATCACACACACACACAGACACACACACACACACACACACACACACACACCCTGCTGTATCCCTTACCTCCGCATCATCTTCAGCATCATGAAACCGAATTCCAGGACACGTCAGGCGGCGGAGGACGGAAAACAGGAAAACAAAGAGCGGGTTCTATTAATCACAGCCTCATTAGCCAACCAGCTGCTGCGCGTGAGGGGGTTAGCCTATCAGGCCACCTGAGGGAGCTCACCTGCACGAGGCGCGCGGCTCCGGTACCTGCTGCTGGTGGACGTCATGTCGGACACGGTGGATGAAAGGACCGGCCTGGACGGGAGGGGCGGGCTCAGAGCCGTTTGATGTCAGAATCAGCAGCGCGAGGAGGGAGATGAGGGACACGAGCGCCGCACGCGCACGAATCAACTCAGAGCAGCAGAAATCCCGCACATCTGTCCCTGTTCCGAGCTGCGGGGCGTTCCGGCTGCCGCTGCTGGATCACAGCATCTTTTTATTGTGTGGAAAAACTGTCTGCAGTTCACCTGTCCACCACGTGGGGGCGCTGCCGCTCTGTTTACTGTATTCTGGTGCTTCCTGTTGACCTGGTTCTTGTTTGATGGCTGTTTTTGTTGTTGTTTTTAAAGTCAAGATCTTTTATATTTATTTAAAAATGTATTTCAAGAGTTTAATTTTAAAAAATTTAATAAAAACACAATAAACGTGTTATGTATTATAGGATGAAAAAGCTAATAAAGATATTCATAAAGTTGTAAAGTATTTAATAAACAATCTTGATGTCGGTCTTATTGGAGCATTTTTGTGCCGCTAAGGCCAAAAGTGCAGCTGAAATCCTGGTTAAACTGAAGAAAATCCTTATATGAAAACTAAATTACATGAATGAAATATGTAGAACAGACCATAAATATATAAAATCAATAAAGATAAATCAACTGATTTAGTGGAACTCATTTACTTCAAGGTATGTTTGTTTTCCAATGCTACATTTACACTCACTGGTCACTTTATTAGGGACACTTGTTCAACTACATGTTGTCTGTTTAATGTCTTTATTTGTGGCAGGAAACTAACCGATTTAAATAAACGACCAACTCTACTAAGAGAGGTCTGATATCCAGTCCCTGGTGGGCTTCTAGAGCCAATTTTATCAATTCAAAAACAGAACATGAACCTCAGAGATAAAAGTGTAAAAAGAAACTCCATGAGGTAATTTTCTGGAATGTTATTTTCATCTTTCAATCCTTGAGACAAACATTTCCATTGAAGCAGAAGTTTTAAGCAGAAATGCCTTTCAGAGGAAAAGATAACCCCTGTCAGCAGATGAAACTTATAGTGAAGCTCTACCTGGGATTCTCAGTGCTGACAAGGTTTATCTCTACAGGCTCCTCCCTGACAGTCAGACGCCGTTAGTCTGTAAATCCATATGACTCACTGAATATTTGGAAAATCACAGTACTTACCGTATATCCTCCTGGATTCTGTTAAAGCAGCATTAAGCAGTTTTTAACACTTTAAGTTAGATGCTGGTGAAGGTTCTCAGTCATCCAGGTCATGATAATCCAAAAAAGGGTTTTAAATAAAGGCAACTGGACTTATTTGGTTCTTTGAAGATGTTTCGCTGCTCATCCAAGTAGCTTTGTCAATTCTGTCTGTAGTCAAGGAGAGAGAATCTTATATACTGTGCTTATCTTCCTCTGTCTATTGTATACTGTATTGACAAAGCTACTCGGATGAGCAGCGAAACGTCTTCAAAGAACCAAATAAGTCCAGTTGCCTTTATTTAAAACCCTTTTTTGGACTTTAAGTTAGAGCATTAAAATTTATCTCAATGATTATTTAGTTAGAAACTCCACCAGTTTCATGTTTGACAACACTCTGCACCCCTCTACGGGCCAGATACTCCACTAAACAGTTTTGGCGAGCGGGTCGCCTTTAAGATGATGTCACTACCTGCTTTACGGCCATAGTTACCAGGTGTAGCAAGGCTAGGGGGAGGAGTGACGGTTAACCAGTCTGATTATTAACCAATAACCACATGGTGAAATATTGTAGAAAAGGATGACCTGAAAGACTTCCTCAACACCACCTTACAGGTAAACTAATTAATTAATTAGGGAAGCTCGATATTGGCTTTTTTACCGATATCCAATATTGTCAAACTCTTAATTTCCGATACCGATATAAACCGATACCAATATAAGCGGGGTAGCCCTCATTAAAAAAATACAAGCAGTGTTTAATGCAAGATGTGCCAAAAAATAAAGAAACGTCAGGAAACAGCATCAAGAGTTTTATTGCAGAACATGTGAACAATTACACCATCGTCATGCCCAGAGCATCACAGATACAATGATTTAAATGTAAATGACTTCCTGAGAAATCAGCATAATATGTGTGGACTGGATTGTATTAATCAACTACATTGATGTTGAGATTCAAACCTCAAACAAATTTCACGGCAGCAAAACCAAAATGAAAAAGTGGGAGGATTGACACCTGACAGAGGCAGGTTCAGGACAGGAGGCAAACAATAAGTAGAGCGTGGGACTGTGGACCTGAGCGGGATGCCATTACCGCTTCTGCTTCCTGTACCAGTAGAACTGAGTCAGACAATGAGTGACCTTCCCTCCCATAATTCCTATCAATACTCGTTTCTTCTGATCTGGAATATGTGCTGCTCAGCAAACCGCTCCCTTGGCTTGAAGACAGAGGCTAAAGGTCCTGCAAGGCAACAGTCAGCTACCCAATCAGAACAACAGGTTTGTGTTGTTGTTCATAATTTTTGTTCTTAAACAACAGAAGAACAAAGGTGATCCCTTTATGATGTGTAAAAGCTCGCTAATAATAATAAAACCTACAGCGATCACACCTCACTATGACAGACTGTTAGGACTCACAAGACGAAACAAATAACAAGAAACCACAAACAATTTGTGGTAACATCACAAAATAACCACAATGAAAGATAAAAGCCCCGTCTGTCCGTCCATCCATCCATCTCTCCTCAGTGTCTACAGCTCATCCTGGGGGAGCCCAATGCATTACCAGGACAGTTCTAGGTTGGGTCCAGGAACTCCACAAAACCTACAAAAGGAGGCAACTGTAATTATCCCTCGGATGAGCAGGAGCAGTGCATCTTTTCTGAGCCTCCCAGATAAACAGCCACCCTACAGATGAAGCTCATTTTAGCTGCTTTCAGCTCTCATCCTTTACATCACAATCTAAATCTGAGGATCATAGTGAGGGTTTGAATGTAGCTGGACTGGTAACTCAAGAGTGTTGTGTTTCTGTTCAGGTTCTTCTTTACCACAGTCCATCGGTCCATCTTTCTCTTCATCTAACCATGACTCATGAACATGATACAAAGAAATTCAAAGTCCTTGACTTGAGATTCACTCCAAACCAGGAGTTATCAGTTCAGGTAGAGAACCTAAAGCTGATCACACTCTACACTGGTCTCTTCTTTGCTCTGAACAATTTGTAGGGTTTTCATAATGTACAGTCAATGTCCTGCATTTGTGTTGCACGTTTCTAAGTCATGCACTACAAAGTGATTTAGAGACAGTCATTCACCCACTGATGGCATTGAGCTACATTGTAGCCACAGAAGTGAAGCAACCAGACACAACCATCACCAGCAGGCGATGTGGGGGAAGTGTCTTGCCCAAAGGCACAACAACAAAGTGACACAACCAGAGTGGGGTTTGAACTGACAACCCTTTGTTTGACAGATGAACACTCTACCTACTGAGCTATGGCTGCCCACAAGGAGGTCTGTTCAAAGAGCACAAGTCTACTTGAGAGATACAGTAAATACAGCCTTTATCAAAAGTTTGGTGGCACACCAAGTCCAATATACATAAAAACATATATCTATTTTCCATAAAGGGACGGAAGCAAACATGACAATAGAATAATTTGTCATTAGGAGTATTTTTCCATCTTTTTCATTGAAAATGTGTTCTAAACCAATATTATGTTGAATGACTATAAAAAATGATCATTAGCTGAGAGCTTTAGTTCATAGGAAGTGGCCTCATAGGAAGATTTCAGGGAAAATGACTAGTGTTGGCTGTGGGACCATTTGAGTAAATAAAAGCTAAAGTTTGGTCTGCAGGCATAAAACCAAGCAATCACACACATTCAACTGGTGTTTATAGCAACAAGAGGAGGCCTATGGTGCAGCTGTAGAAAGCTAAAGTCAGGACACACTGAGGGAACTCTCATTTAAATACTACACCTATTCTCTTTGTGATGCTTCTCCCCCCCAGAGAATTCTTACATATTATCCTGAGAATTAACGATTCACGAGAGCAGAAGTGTATCTGAGCACTGGGTGCAGAATTTAAAGTTACAGGCATTGTTAGCTTCTTTTACACATTACGTTTCAATCTCTACGTTGCTCTTTGATGTCATGTGTGAGGTAAAATGGCTCCAAAGCTTTTATATGCATTAGCTATTTGCATGTGAGCACTAAACCATTGTGTGCATACATTGTACATGTGAGTGTTTCCTTCTCACAAACACAGGGGCCTCAGCTGGGAAGCGAGCTAACGCAGGAAAGCTGGAGCACAGCTGTGTACAATGGCCCATCACATGTGTTTTCAGTTGATTTGCCGTCTGCCATCGAGCACTAAACCTACCAAGAGGAAGTGCTTATTGTTCTACAGGCGTATTTTCTTCTTCTCACTGGCAGGGGGACAATGAGCTCACAGGATTATTTGTTCTACTTAAAAGACGTAGGAATACTAAGAAAACAAACAGTGCTAGGAGTTATCATTGCTGTCTTATTTGTTTCTGTACGTGACTTTATTCCCACTCCGGAGGGAATCCATGGGTCAAATTTTCGAGAGCAGTTAGGCTCTTTATTGTCACAGGAAAATCTGTTGACTAATTTCAAAACTTAAAATGACAAAAGTTCCAGACACGAGGAGGAAGGAGACGTGCAGAGCTCACAAACTGAAAGGAAAACAAGGAGCAAAGAGGGAGAATCAACATGGAGCTTGTTTTATCTCTGATTATGTTCTACCGGGACAGGAAATGGTGCTGTTACACACAGGAAATGAGCTGATGGCTCTGATAGGGAAGGAAAATGGCTCCGGAAATCAAAACAAGTTCATGAACAAACAACAGACATAGAGCAGAGAGGAGGAGGAAGGCCAGAGAAAAGCTAAACAGCCATGGCTGATCGGCTCTATCAGAGAACATATGAATGGAGACAGACATGTACAAATCAACAAGTATTATTCAAGTCTGAGGAATATAGCATATGGGGTACCTCAGGGTTTAGTTCTGGAGCCAGTATTATGTACATAAATGATATTTGTCCTAACTTGTGTTTTTATTTTTGCCTAGTCCTTTTCAAACAGCTAAATGAATCTATGTAATGATATTATAATGAAAGCACTGTTTGAAAAAAAAAACACAAATGATTTTATGAAAGAAAAAAACAGCAAGTGTTTGTGGGAGCTGGTAATGTCTGTCACATCAGTCAGTGCGTTTACATGCACACCAGAAAACCGAACTATTGCCTTAAATCGACTGAGGTTGTTTTTTTAATGCATGTAGACGCGTTAGTCTGGTTGAAGTCGAACTGGCTCTAATCGAGCTGACGCACCTAGATAATCCAGTTGTAGCTCGATTTCATTTGCATGTAAACGGCTCAGTCGACCTGATGACATCACCATTAAGCTTAGATCAAAATCAAAGACAGGATTGGTAGAACCTTTAGCCAAGTTATAGTGTGACTGGAGATATTTTGATATGTGCAAAAAATATCTGATTAAAAGATCTCAGAATATTGTAATCAGGTCCCAACCTTCAGAAGGAGGAAGGGAATCCATTCATCTGAATATAAGTCAGCCTCCATCCTGAGAAGTGGATAAGAGCCAGTAGCCCTTTAGGACTGTTAACACGGGTAAAGAGGTCATACATGGACATGACTCAGGGCAACATGTACTGAACCATCACATGGACAGCCTCATTGTCCTCTATGCTCAGTGACATGCTCAGTCGTTCAAAGGCATCACAAATACGTGTTCCCCTGCAGCAATGTCAGGCTGAACTTCAACACAAGCTCTGTTTAGTTTCTTTATTCTGAGTCAAGGTTCTGGTGAAACAGGGTCAATATGATATGATATGAAGGTTCTGCTGCCTTGAGTAATCACCAAAAGACACAATTTGAAAAGAAAAAACTGGCTTTATGGAGGGTTAGTAGTCATGCTATATAGTGCAGTTTAAGGCATTTGAGACACCTAAATGACTTATGTGTTTTGTTGGGTTTTGGGACACTTTAGTTCAAGAAATTCCACTTTAGATTTTGACTTATCTATTCTTTCAGGTGTTTAACAGGTCAGCTGAAGTATTTAAGTATGACTCGGTGACGGCTGACTCTGATGAAACGGTTATTGTTTGCAGTCAGATCACAGTATTTAGGAAAAACCTTGGAATTAAAGTAAAGACGTATGTCCACACAGGAGCTTGCTGCAGTCCTGAGTCATTTCCAGCCTTTGTTGGAGTAGGTGGATTTAGTCACTGAGAGTCAGGCAGTGGCCATAAAGGACCCAGTGACACAGAGCATTTATCTCCCATCAGGCTTTCTAGAGTCGGAGCTTCCTGTGGTCTGACTCACTGGCTTGTTAAAGCACAGATGACTATCAGTGACATATGACTTCACACTGAATCAACACTAATAAACCTCCCAAAACACAGTCCCTCGGGTCGTTGGAGCAAGCAACTCATTCACAAACCATCCAAATGTTAAATTTTATTTTCAGTTTGTTTTGTGGTTTATAAATGAAGTCATTCAAGTGCTTGAAGCCAACACTGGAGTCATTTTAAATTAATTTCTTAATATTTAGAAGCATATCAATAAAAGATAGGAATAAAAGTTATCTGCTTTATGTTTCTTCAGATCTTTTCTCAGATGTTGCTATGGTTACTGAAGTAGAATTACAAACAAATTATGAGAATAAACTGTTTTAATCAATGATTACTGTAATGATTCCCCTGTTCTGTCTTGTGGTTTTCATGTCTGTTTCTTGTTCCTGTTCTCGCCCCTCCCTCACGTGTTGATTGTCATCAGGTGTTTTGTGTTTCATTTGATTTCCTCCCACAGTATTTAGTCCCTTCTGTTTCTTGTCTCGTCCTGGGTTCATCTTTTCAGTTCTGTTTTGTCATAGTCATAGTCATAGTCATAGTCATAGTCATAGTCATAGTCATAGTCATAGTCATAGTCCTGTCCGTCATAGTTATAGTTCCTTGTTTCCTAGTTCTGTTCCTGGTCTTTTGTTTTTTTTAGTTTAGTCATTTAATAAACACACCATTTGGATTTGTACCTCCGTCTCCTGCCTCCTGCTTCTCTGCGCCATCGGGTCCACCTCACCACGGTTCGTGACAGAATGAACCCAGCATTGGACCCAGCAGAGGAAGCAGCCACACGGAGGGTGCTCCAGATGGTCGCCGCCACCTCCTCCGTCTTCCGTGGACCGAAGGGCCCGGCGTGTCCCCACAGACGGCTCCGTATAGCCAAGCTGCTTTGTGGGCTGTTTTGGAAGGAGCCCTGGCTGGCTGCCGTCCCGGCGCTGTCAGGCCACGCCGAGCAGTTTAAGGTTGAGTTCCTGTCCGCTCTGACAGACGCCTCAGCAGCGGCTCTTGCCTGTTGTGTGGAGGTGGAGACCGACGCTCCGTGTCAGGTTCAGCCGGAGGTCGGACCTGAGGCTCCACCTCCCCTCCTGCCAAGAGCTCTGCAGGCAGTCACCTCCTCACCGAGGGTCCCGCCGCCGGACGCCTCGCTCCCTGGTCCACCGAGGGTCCCGCCGCCGGACGCCTCGCTCCCTGATCCACCGAGGGTCCCGTCGCCGGACGCCTCGCTACCTGATCCACCGAGGGTCCCGCCGCCGGACGCCTCGCTCCCTGATCCACCGAGGGTCCCGCCGTCGGACGCCTCGCTCCCTGATCCACCGAGGGTCCCGTCGCCGGACGCCTCGCTCCCTGATCCACCGAGGGTCCCGTCGCCGGACGCCTCGCTCCCTGATCCACCGAGGGTCCCGTCGCCGGACGCCTCGCTCCCTGATCCACCGAGGGTCCCGCCGTCGGACGCCTCATCTCCCGAGCCACCGAGGGTCCCGCCGCCGGACACCTCACTCCCTGATCCACCGAGGGTCCCGCCACCGGACGCCTCGCTCCCTGATCCACCGAGGGTCCCGCCGCCGGACACCTCGCTCCCTGATCCACCGAGGGTCCCGCCACCGGACGCCTCGCTCCCTGATCCACCGAGGGTCCCGCCGCCGGATGCCTCGCTCCCTGATTCACCGAGGGTCCCGCCGTCGGACGCCTCGCTTCCCGCTCCACGTCAAGGTCCCGATGATCCCGAGTCAAGCCAAGTCCAGAGGGTCCCGAGTCAAGCCAAGTTCCAGAGGGTCCCGAGTCAAGCCAAGTTCCGGAGGGTCCCGAGTCAAGTCAAGTTCCCGAGGGTCCCGAGTCAAGTCAAATTCCAGAGGGTCCCGAGTCAAGTCAAGTTCCAGAGGGTCCCGAGTCAAGTCAAGTTCCAGAGGGTCCCGAGTCAAGTCAAGTTCCAGAGGGTCCCGAGTCGAGTTCCAGAGGGTCCCGAGTCGAGTTCCAGAGGGTCCCGAGTCGAGTTCCAGAGGGTCCCGAGTCGAGTTCCAGAGGGTCCCGAGTCGAGTCAAGTTCCAGAGGGTCCCGAGTCGAGTCAAGTTCCAGAGGGTCCCGAGTCGAGTCAGGTTCCAGAGGGTCCCGAGTCGAGTCAGGTTCCAGAGGGTCCCGAGTCGAGTTCCAGAGGGTCCCGAGTCGAGTTCCAGAGGGTCCCGAGTCGAGTTCCAGAGGGTCCCGAGTCAAGTCAAGTTCCAGAGGGTCCCGAGTCAAGTCAAGTTCCAGAGGGTCCCGAGTCAAGTCAAGTTCCAGAGGGTCCCGAGTCAAGTCAAGTTCCAGAGGGTCCCGAGTCGAGTCAAGTTCCAGAGGGTCCCGAGTCGAGTCAAGTTCCAGAGGGTCCCGAGTCGAGTCAAGTTCCAGAGGGTCCCGAGTCGAGTCAAGTTCCAGAGGGTCCCGAGTCGAGTCAGGTTCCAGAGGGTCCCGAGTCGAGTTCCAGAGGGTCCCGAGTCGAGTTCCAGAGGGTCCCGAGTCGAGTCCCAGAGGGTCCCGAGTCGAGTCCCAGAGGGTCCCGAGTCGAGTCAAGTTCCAGAGGGTCCCGAGTCGAGTCAAGTTCCAGAGGGTCCCGAGTCGAGTCAAGTTCCAGAGGGTCCCGAGTCGAGTTCGAGAGGGTCTCGAGTCGAGTCGAGTTCCAGAGGGTCCCGAGTCGAGTCCCAGAGGGTCCCGAGTCGAGTTCCAGAGGGTCCCGAGTCGAGTTCCAGAGGGTCCCGAGTCGAGTTCCAGAGGGTCCCGAGTCGAGTCAAGTTCCAGAGGGTCCCGAGTCGAGTCAAGTTCCAGAGGGTCCCGAGTCGAGTCAGGTTCCAGAGGGTCCCGAGTCGAGTTCCAGAGGGTCCCGAGTCGAGTTCCAGAGGGTCCCGAGTCGAGTCGAGTTCCAGAGGGTCCCGAGTCGAGTCGAGTTCCAGAGGGTCCCGAGTCGAGTCGAGTTCCAGAGGGTCCCGAGTCGAGTCGAGTTCCAGAGGGTCCCGAGTCGAGTCGAGTTCCAGAGGGTCCCGAGTCGAGTCAAAGTCCAGAAGGTCCCGAGCCAAGTCAAGTTCCCCGATGTCCCCGAGCCAAGTCAAGGTCCCCAGTCCCCATGTCAAGTCAAGGTTCCCGATCCAGTCCCCGTGTCAAGTCAAGGTTCCCGATCCAGTCCCCGTGTCAAGTCAAGGTTCCCGTTCTAGTCCCCGTGTCAAGTCAAGGTTCCCGATCCAGTCCCAGCGTCAAGTCCAGCCCCTGTTCCAGCGTCTGTTCATCCTGAGCCCCGTCACGCCGGGCTGCCTCCGGGCCGCCCCCCTGAGCCCCGTCACGCCGGGCTGTTTTTGGCCCTCCTGCCTGGTCCCCCTCCTCCCTCCCTGACTGGTTCCTGTTGGGGCGTATGGGATCCGCCCCTTGTGTGGGGGGGGGGGGGTTATGTAATGATTCCCCTGTTCTGTCTTGTGGTTTTCATGTCTGTTTCTTGTTCCTGTTCTCGCCCCTCCCTCACGTGTTGATTGTCATCAGGTGTTTTGTGTTTCATTTGATTTCCTCCCACAGTATTTAGTCCCTTCTGTTTCTTGTCTCATCCTGGGTTCATCTTTTCAGTTCTGTTTTGTCATAGTCATAGTCCTGTCCGTCATAGTTATAGTTCCTTGTTTCCTAGTTCTGTTCCTGGTCTTTTGTTTTTTTTAGTTTAGTCATTTAATAAACACACCATTTGGATTTGTACCTCCGTCTCCTGCCTCCTGCTTCTCTGCGCCATCGGGTCCACCTCACCACGGTTCGTGACAGATTACATTAAGTTTATACAAAGCGTCAATATCTGCCCTATAAAGCACATGAACTTCACATGAAAAGAACCTGGTGTGAAAACGTTTGTTCCTCTTCGTGTGTTTGTCACGCCTTGTGTCTGATCAACTATCACATTTAAATATTAGACTGTGGAGCAAGGACATGACACAGCTGTCCCAAAGATGATTACGTCCGTAAATACAAATACTGGCTACCAGACTAAACCTGGTAACGATTTTTGAAGATA
Source organism: Callopanchax toddi (assembly GCA_006937965.1). NCBI lineage: Eukaryota > Metazoa > Chordata > Actinopteri > Cyprinodontiformes > Nothobranchiidae > Callopanchax > Callopanchax toddi. The sequence continues at coordinate 259,922 of SSNR01000115.1, forward strand.
ATCTCTGTGCAGCTCCCGACTTTGTGTTATTTTTCATCATCTGTGAGGTTTGAAACAATGTTTGGATACGTGTTTATGGAAGTAGGTCTTCTTGGAGTCGCTCATGTCCTTGTGCCGTTCAGCGGATGCTTACAGCTGTTCTTTGTCATAAAGTAGTCCCGAGTCTAAAATAGTACTTGTAATTCCTTCGTGTTACTTTTTATTTTCACTTGCAGTCGATATGTTTACTGAGGTCACTAGGCAGAATTAGTATCATTAGTATCACTACTGAGTGAGTTTTAAGGACTTTTTTCTCACAATGCTAGTTGTTACCATTCACTTACAGTGTTTTATGCTAAGCTAATGCTAAAGGAGTACTGCTGGATCAGGAAAACAGCTGGGCTGTTTACAAATTGTTTTTGCCCACTGATCTAACTATGAGGAATATGACAATAGACAAAAAAATCACTTTCTAGTGGAGTGTCCCTTTAAATCAACCTATATATTTAATTTTGATCCATTTATTCAGCTGCCGTTTTCTCGTGGCTGATGAGTTCAGTCTCCTCAGAAGGAGATCTTTTTCACTTAACTAAATCTTCTGGTCAGGTCCTTTTCAAAGACCAGTGTTATCAGGTTGGCTTTGCGTCAGTTGTGAGTCTGTGTTCAGAATACACTTTCCTCAGTGTAGAAACCTTCACTCAGAATAAATGTCAAAGCAGGTTTTATTGCAGTGTGGACCACAGACACACACGGTACACCGGTATAGGTAGAGAGGAGCTGACCACATGGTTTTTCAGCACCATGGACAGCACACCTACACTCAAAAAACTGACGAGCAACGACGAACTCTGACTCTTTATTTCTGTTTGTGTTAAATTCAGTAATGGTTTCACCTTTTTACAGTCCAATAACATACAACAGCATACAGAATGCTAGCTGCTAAAGCTCCTACTTTAACAAGCATACGTGATGACGTTAAAGACGTAGTTGGCTTGTAACAATCAACCAGTGGCTGTTCAGTTTGAAATATGTGAACTTGTTAATTAGAATGTTCCTATTTTTCATTTTGTGTGGCTAAAAATGTAAATTAAAATGTTAGAAATAGTTGAAAATAATACTAATATTAAACGTACTTTAAAAAATCTTGAGGGGGCGGTGTAGTTCACTTAGGGGGGGCGACGCCCCCATACACCCCCTCCTGGTGCTGGGCCGATCGGCACATGAACTTAACATGTTTTTCACATGTGAGCCCATGTGGAATAACATGTGACCACATGGGAACACATGAACATGTTAAAAGTGTTCCAAATTCACACGGGAAACATGGGTTGCACATGTGTTTTACATGTTATTTTAACATGTGAAAACACGTTCATTCTCCCCATGGGAAGTTCACTTTTTTTGTTCCAAATTCACATGGGAAACATGTTTTTTTACATGTAGTTCACATGTGTCAAATGGTAATTTCACATGGTTTCACATGTGAAGTTCATGTGGTTTTTCTGTAAAAAAAAAAACACATGAATGGGTCCCACAGCTGGATCAGCTTTAGGAGACAGCCCTGGTGCTGCTGATCCTTGTAGGCGTCCTAAAGTCTTGACAAATGCAGCAGAATTGTTTTTGTTTTATATGAAGTTCATTTTATGGCAAAGAGGGACTTTGTAAATTATGATTTTTCTGATCACTCTTCAGAACATTGTTGAATTTTTGCAAATTTCCATCGTTAAAACTAGGGCAGCAAACTTTGTGGTAATTGTGTTGTTCTCTTGTTCATTTACATAATGAAAACAGCCTTTCATCCAGACAGAGCGACCCATTTAAAGCTCTTTGGAGATGCCACACTCATAAGACTCACTTTGGGAGCTGTGTTGGAAACAATAAAAGAGAAAGTCTGGATTCTAAAAACTCTTAAGTCACTAATAACAGAAGAACCCAGGCAGTAGGTTGTAATCACAATATAGTCTGAACTTGATAAAAATCTAACCGGTTTGCATACTTTTGTTTATTCATTTAAAAACAGACCCAATGCAGATGACCTGAAGGCTGCTATCAGCGCTTCTATTACACCTCAGCAGCTCCATGGGCTGATCTCCTCCATGGAACCAAGAGCTGATGCAGGAATTTATACAGAAGCAGGTCCAACCAAGTACTGAGTTCATTGAAATGAACAGAACCTTCTGTTAAAACATTTTATAAATTGATTTTATGTACTAATTTTCTGTAACAGAGAATTTTCCTGTAGCCATAATAACCACAAAACAAAGGCTTCAGACATTTCACTGTCATATTGAACGGTTTAGTACCAGACCCTGGAGCCACACAACTGAGGACACAGTAAGGTAAGTGAAGAATATATGTTTATTGAAATGATATGACGGGAACTGCTAGGTTCAGGAACCAGGAGGAATCTTCGGAGAGAGAGGAGAGGAGACAGATGGTGAACGGAGGGTTTAACTTCAATGGTAATATGTTCAGTGAGGAGAGGTGGCTTACTGTGTCCAGAAGGCGGAGGAGCTGGGGAGGGTACTGATCGGATGTAGAAGACTGGCTGGAGGAAGGCTATTGGAGGATCGGTGGTTCCGGAGGGTTGTGGGTTGAAGGAATCCAGAGGAGCAAGAAGCGAGGTCGAGGACGGCAGCCGTGATGTTTAACTGAGGCAAAAGGCAGGAGATGAATAATACAGAAAAGGCAGGCAAAAACAACCAGAGAGTGAGACCTGTGTTACCACAACGAGGTGGAATGGACTGGCACTGTCCAAGCGAAGCTCCACTCCTCTTATGCTCCTCTGCTGATGAGTAGATGGAGTGCAGCTGGTGATGAATCAGATGAGGTGCAGCTGGTGAGAACGGTGGAGGAGGGAGTGTAGACCCGACATTCACTCTATGTTTAATGAATGTATATAAGAGTTTTAGTTTCTGAAAGGAGAGACAAAAATATTGAACTTTATATTCTAATGCTTTGAGATGTATCTATGACTGAGGTGCCTTGCAGTTGGGGGGGGGGGGGCAGTCCAGATGGGGGAATCCTATTTTTTGCATGAATGATAAACTGAAGTTAAAGACACCTCTGAGCCAAAAACCGGTACCGGACAAACGCACAACAAAACACAATTTCATATCACAAGTCAAGGCCTCACTCCTCTGTATGCATGGAACAGACACAGCAGGTAACATTTCAATGTGGATAATAAAAAGAGCTGATGTGAAGAAGGAGGAGAACATTCCTGATGGCTCAGAAAACAATGGAGTTGAAGGGAAGTGATAAGGGACAGGACATCCTAACACAGCTGCATCTCAGCCCTCTGACACGCTGCTATACGTCACCCAGCAGCTGTCAGTCGGACGCACAACAGACCCTCAGCAACACAACAAAATGCAACAATACCAGCGACAACAGCAGGCACTGAGACAAGAAATAGTCCTGATTACCGACTTTAAAAAGACTAAACATGTGACAAGTCTGCTAACACATCGAACACAATCCACAGCATAACAAACCTGAAAAACTAATGATTTACTATATACGGTATATACATACAGTGGGGGCAATATGTTTTTGATCCCCTGCTGATTTTCAAGTTTTCCCATTTACAAAGAGTAGAGAGGACAGTAATGTTCATGGTAATACCTCAACTGTGAAAGGGCAGCATCTAAAAAAAATACAGAAAATTACATTCTATGGTTTTAAATAATTAATTTACGATTTATTGCATGAAATAAGTATGTGATCCCCCAGCAACCAGCCAGCCTGGCTCTCTCAGACCTGTTGGCTGGTCTTTAGAAGCCCTCCTATCCTCCACTCATTACCTGTATTAATAACACCTGTTTGAACTACCTGTATAAAGACACCTGTCCACACACTCAGACTCCTCCCTCTCCACCATGGAGACCAAAGAGCTGCATGTCTGAGGACACCAGGGACTAAAGGCAGGGATGGGCTACAGGACAACAGGTTAACAGCTCGGTAAAGAAACAACTCTTGAATCAATTATTAGAAAATGTAAATAAAAACTCCAGACGACTGTTTGGAGCTCCAGCCTCCTTCAGACTGGATCTCCATGAAGGTATTTGGGGCATCTGGGATTAAAAAGACTGTTTAGAGAAAAAAGTCTTGAGAAGAAACAGTGAGCACTCCCATCAGTCCTCAGTAAAGAATCCTGAGATCATGTGAGAGGTTGTCTCCCAGCCAGGGGAGTGGACTCACTCACAGTTCAGCCTCAGAACAGCCAAAGAACTGGCCCTAAATATCATCCCAGAGGAACTCCTCCAATCATTCAACAACAGTTTGGTGATTAATAATGACTTTTTCAACATGAATGGGTCACCATTCAGTAGTGATGCTTTCTTGTTTGTTGACCCTTTACCTGGCAGGTCAAATATCTGATTGTGCATATTTTTGTTCCTGTATCTTATATTGAAAGATGCTCCAACCTTAACTGTAGACCAGCTCTTTACCCTCGCTAGGGTGATGGAGGGGTCATGGGAGTTTGCCCAACCAGTCCACCTGTGTTTTGTGGATTTGGAGAAGGTTTATGACCGTGTCCCCAGGGACACCCTGTGGGGGGGGGGGGGG
>SSNR01000115.1:264482-309410 GCA_006937965.1 Callopanchax toddi
GGGGGGGGGGGGGGGGGCGCGCTCCAGGAGTACGGGGTGGATGGTCTTTTGCTAAGGGCCATTCAGTCCCTGTACCAGAGGAGTGTGAGTCTGGTCCGCATAGCCGGCAGTAAGTCGGACCTGTTCCCAGTGAGGGTTGGACTCCGCCAGGGCTGCCCTTTGTCACCGGTCCTGTTCATAACCTTTATGGACAGGATTTCTAGGCGCAGCCGTGGTGTGGAGGGTGTTGAGTTTGGTGGCAGGAGAATCTCGTCTCTGCTTTTGCGGATTATGTGGTCCTCCTAGCTTCATCAGGCTCTGACCTGCAGCTCTTGGTTCACAGCCGAGTGTGAAGTGGCTGAGATGAGGATCAGCACCTCTAAGTCTGAGGCCATGGTTCTCGACCAGAAAAAGGTGGCTTGCCAACTCCAGGTGGAGGAGTTTAAGTATCTCAGGGTCTTGTTCACAAGTGAGGGAAGGAGGGAGCAGGAGATCAACAGGCGGATTGGGGCAGCGTCTGCAGTGATGGACGCTGAACCGTTCTGTTGTGGTGAAGAAGGAGCTGAGCCGGAAAGTAAGGCTCTCAATTTACCGATCGATCTACCTCCCAATCCTCACCTATGCATGAACTTTGGGTAATGACAGAAAGAACGAGATCGCGGTACAAGCGGCCGAAATGAGTTTTCTCTATAGGGTGTCCGGGCTCAGCCTTAGAGATAGGGTGAGGAGCTCGGACATTCAGGATTCAGAACTCAGAGTAGAGTCGCTGCTCCTCCATATCAAGAGGAGCCAGTTGAGGTGGTTCAGGCATCTGGTTAGGTTGCCTCCTGGACGCCTGCCTGGGGAGGTGTTTCGGGCATGTCCTGCTGGCAGGAAGCCCCTGGGTTGACCCAGGACACGTTGGAGAAAATACATCTTCAGGCTGGCCTGGGAACGCCTTGGGGTCCTGTCAGAGGAGCTGGTGGAGGTGGCTGGGGACTCCCTGGTTGGAATGCTGCCCCTGCGACCCGGATAAGCAGAGGAAGGCGAGGCACCAACCTTAACTATAAAGAAAAATTAACTAAAAAATGTTTTTAAAACATTGGAGATGCTTGAATACTTTGTAAATTTAAATCATAATAACCCTAAAATTTACATTATTTTATATCAGTATTCTTTAAAAGTTATTGGCCCAAATGGATATAAAAAATGCAAAAAATAAATTATTTTTATTGTATTTTGTCTTGTTGTGGAAGTGAAAGATTTGCTTTTTATTTAAATAAAACTCACCTTCAGTCAGAACTAGGCCCCCATACAATTCTTTTATTGTTGTTTATTGGTGTGGAGGTTAAAGGGTTAAAGACAAACACAGAATGGAGATCAGAACTGATGTTTGTTTCTCCACAGCCAGTGCTTCGGCCAAACATGAAGAAAAGGAAGCATCTGGCATTTTAAGGACAAGCATGAAGCCGTGCACACACACACACACACACACACACACACACACACACACACACACACACACACACACACACATACACACACAATCAGAGTGTTTTCTGTCTGCTGGCAGCCATCTCGTCTCTGCTCTGATCAACACCCAGTCTCTGGTGTTATGGAGGCAGCAGGAACGTTGCTATCATGACCCACGTTTACCTTCTACGTGACATCATGCTAATTCTAATTTAGAATGTGTGTGTTTAACAAATAATGAGAATTCCAGGGGGATGGCTGATTGTGTTTTCCTGAAGGAATGTTTTGTTGTCAGCGTGTTGACGTCCATGTTGGACCAACACATGCCATTTTGTTCTTAAACTGGGAAACAATTAGTAAGTTTACAATCATCAGTTGGATTAGATCCAGTAAAGATCCCCACACCAGGACAAGGTCCCGCTTAGCTAAGATTTACTCACACAGACTCCCAGACTGATTTTAAAGAAACTCCAAAGCATGCTCAGATATTTTTCTGCCTAAAAACATCAAAATAAAAATGTCTTGTTCAGTTAGTTTAAAGGAAAAAAGTTATAATATATTAAATTTCTATAAACATTTCCATCCTCTGGATGGATGTTTTATCTTTGTAATTGCTTTTATAAATTAATCATGAGCTACATAATTTGGATTTTTTAACCAAATATTTTACAAAAATCCCCTTTAATGCCAAGGTGAACTGATTTCTACAAAATAATGGTAATTAGAATATATAACAAGATATGTGATTTCATATTCAACCTTAAAATTACTTAATTCAACTGAGGTTCTGCCAGTTGGTGCTAGTAGTCTCACAAATAGTGGACGGAATGAGATGAGGTCAGTGACTGTGTTTCAGTGACTGTAGTGTCTGAAGGTCCAGTCACTGGTTAATCAGTGTTCCTGGCTACCATCACAGCATGAAGACAGAAGAACCTCCAAGAAAATCAGAGGAAAAGTGTAAGACATGGGATGGATACTGAACATCCGCTGGAGTTTAGTTAAAACAACCATCAAGACCTGGAAGGAAATGGCTTCCAAGGTGGAGGTGAGCATGGCAAACCAGACTATACACTCACAGTTTAAATAAAGTTATAAAGTTTGCAGAGCAAAACTGACGGTCTAGTATACTACAGTAGGTTAGGCGAGAACAGCAGCAGCAAGAGGAGGAGAGCTATCAATACGTTTATTTGAGGCAGCAGGAGCAACACTTGGAGCTACATGGTGGACAACAGGAATACGTGGGTACAGAGTATCAACAGGAGGATCTGACAGTGAAAGGCCATATCAGATAAGCGTCCAAGGGGTGAAAACCTTTTATTGTATATTATAAATGATAAACATTAAATAAAAAATCTAATGTAACATTTCATAAATGCTGACCTTCTCTGAAGGCCTGGAGGGTTGCCCACAAATTTTCAGCTTCAAACTGTGAAATGTAGGAGCTAAGCATTAAGGGAAACCAGAGTTTATCTCCTAACAGCTCTTAGTCCAGAGGAGTGAAGGAAACCCTCCAGACCTCCTCCCAACCCAACGCTCTGATTCAACCCTTGTGCCTATTTAAGGAAGAAACAGCACGTTTGTGACTAAAACATGAGGACCGTGGGTCTTTATAGTAGCTGAGTAATTATAGTAGGTGATTATAGGTGTGGTCCAGCTTCTATCAGCATGCTTCAGTCTCTCTGCAGTAAACACTGAGAACGGTCACACACTCACTGACTTCCACCTCCAGGAGGCAGCTTTACAGGATGATCAGGATCAGCAGACAAGGTTAGGATGGCCTAGTTAGGACAAAACAACCTGAAAATAGGAATTATCTGAACTGAAGAGTCTCAGGATCAATGTTAGGAAGACGGTCAACAGGCTGCAGTCAGGTCCAGCAGAGCCAGAACAGAGAGTCTGAGAAGAGCTGTTTCAGTAGAAACCTGACTGAAAACTATCAGAGATGTTTTTATCCACAACCTTTTCCAGGATTTCAAAATAAATGGTCATTTACAGATTGTCAGTAGCTGCTAAAGAGAAAAGGGTCGATTTCAGGTTTTTAGGAGTACATGGATTACAGTGTTCTAAAGATGAGCAGGGACTTGATCAGAAACATTGATTATTGTGAGCACACTGGAATGATAGACGGAGAATATAAATCCTGTATATTAATAATGAGAGGTGGTTAGTAAAGGACTGTTTCACCAGTGAGCTAACATCATGTTTCTGAGCTGCTGAGAGAGACAGAAAGCAAAATCTGTGTGTGTGTGTGTGTGCGTGCGTGCGTGCGTGCGTGTGTGTGTGTGTGTGTGTGTGTGTGTGTGTGTGTGTGTGTGCGTATGCGTGCGTGCGTGCGTGTGTGTGTGTGTGTGTGTGCACAACAACCATTGCAGTGAATTTATATAGAAGTTGCTTTATTTGGTAGTTTTCGTTACACAGTTCAGGTCAGGACCTCCTCTCTGGTCTCAGCAAACACTTTAAGATCAGAAAGCAGCTCATATGATGACATCATTGCTTCCAAAGAAGCCATGAAACAGATGTTTTGAAAATGTCAGACTGATTGAAAGATGGTGAATAAAGTTGCCTGTGTTGATGTTCTGATATAGTAATGCACACTTAAAAAATTAAACGTTCTGTTTTGTTTTCTGTTGTAGTTTTTGCATTCAGATTTGGAGGTTTGTGTGGTGTTTAAGTGGTATTCAACTGTCTCTGTTCATATTTGTTTCTTCTTATGTTTTTGTCATAATAGTTGGTTATAAAGGATCCTGCAGCACACAGAGGGCAGCCAAGGTAAGTTTTAAGGTTTTTATTCAAAAGTATGGTATGGTGATGATGGAGGTCCTTCTGTTCCTTTTTGGTCAGAGGGTAACAGGAAGCACCACTAGAGGGAGAGGGTTTGCTGGTGAGGGGCTTACTGTTTGGCTTAGATGTGGATTCCTCTGAATCTGGGAGGAGGTGAACATATCCGAGGTGTTGGGAGAGGCTGGCAGTGGTTAGGAGTGGTGCTGATGGTGTTTGAGGGAAGGATTAGGTGGGTGGACACTGGACAGGCGTGGCAGGAGTCCAGGAGGAGCAGGCGGTGGAGCAGGGAGACGACCTGAGACTGGTTCTGGGAGGACGACAGGAGACGATGAGCAAAGACAGAGCGATAACAGAAGGAGTGGCGGCCTGATTACCGCAGTTTGAACTGAACAGTCTGGTGTTGAACAGTCTGGTGTTGTTCTCCTGTTGTTCCACTCCTTTTATGCTCCACTGATTGCTCCAAATGCCATGCAGTATACTGGGAGAAGTCTGCCCATGCACCCTGCAGGAGAGAGGACACACAGAACACACAGCTTCCATGGACAGCTCAGGATATAACAGTTTGATTTTGTTTTTTTATTCACACGTGGATGGGAAATGTATTTTATCCAGTTTAAACCAAGTGAAGAATGATCTGTTTAAAATACTTTGGACATAAATAACAACTGGGTAATTCTTTGAAAGGTTACACTCTAATAATCCAGGCTTTTTTATTATTATGTCAGTTTTTCTCTGCTGTGATTGTATATTATGACCAGTGTGAAACAAAGAGGAAGTGTTGGGATTAAAGTCAAATCTCAAGAATAAACTCAGAATAATATTAATTTATTTATTTAGATAAGAATAACTTTATTGTCCCGAAGGAAATTATTTCGTCATAAACTCACTGCAACAGGTTAAGACATAAAAACCAGAAGCAGTAAAAAAAGAAACAAAAAATAAAACATTAGTTAAAAACAGAACAAATTATAGCTAATATCACCAGAAAGCAGCACTGAGGGATGTGAAAAGAACAAGATGCAGTTCGATGTTTAAACCTATGACTTTGTTCCTGTGTTGTTTAAAGTCCCTCTGATCAGACTCTATGTGACCATTACGTCATGAGGAGACTTTAGATCCCTGGACCTGAAGTTCTCTGAGCCACAGGAACCCGAACCGGACCTGATGCGCTCCAAACGGGAACCGCTGCGCACACGGTTCCCGTTAAGGAGGCGTGGGAGAGATGCTGCAGCTTCTACAGCTCTGATTGGCTGGCACAAAAAATGACTCCGCCGCTGATTGGCCCAAAGTTCCACTGGGTTTCTCTCTCTCTCTCTCTCTCTCTCTCTCTCTCTCTCTCTCTCTCTCTCTCTCTCTCTCTCTCTCTCTCTTTCTCTCTCTCTCTCTCTCTCTCTCTCGCCCTCTCTCTCTCTTTCAGTGCGTTAAATGAAAAGCCTGAGAGCGCGTGCACTCAGAGAACCACAGACAGCAGAGCATCCTCCTCCTCCAGAACCAGAAGGACCTGAACAAGACCAGGACCAGAACCAGAAACAAGACCAGAACCAGAACCATGCTCACCGCCTGCTTGGAGTTCCTGGGTCTGGCCCTGAGCGTCTCGGGCTCGCTGCTCGTGATGGTCGCGTGCGCGTTGCCTATGTGGAAGGTGAGCGCGTTCATAGAGTCCAACATCGTGGTGGCGCAGACCATCTGGGACGGGCTGTGGATGTCGTGCGTGGTGCAGAGCACCGGGCAGATGCAGTGCAAGATGCACGACTCGGTCCTGGCCCTGACGCAGGACCTGCAGACGGCTCGCGCCCTCACGGTCGTCTCCGCCGTCCTGGGGGTGGTGGCGCTGTCGGTGACGGTGACCGGGGCGCAGTGCACCACCTGCGTCCGGGACGAGACAGTGAAGGGTCGGGTGGTGCGCGCCGGGGGTCTGATGTACATCCTGAGCGGACTGTTCGTCCTGGTCCCGCTGTGCTGGATAGCCAACACCATCATCCTGGACTTCCACAACCCGCAGGTTCCTCCGTCCAAGAAGAGGGAGATCGGAGCGGCGATCTACACCGGCTGGGCCGCCGCGGCGCTGCTGCTGACGGGAGGATCGCTGCTCTGCTGCTCCTTCTCCCACTGGGTCCGCGGCGCGCCCCCCATCAAGTACGCGCCCACCAAGGCCTACGGAGAGCTGGACAAGCAGCAGTACGTCTGAGGAAGCTCCACGGGGACGGACGGTCACTCTGTCCAGAACCCAGAGGGTCTGAACTGGACTGTGAAGCTCCTGAAGGCTTTAGTCCTGGTTCCAGGTCCGAACCCTGTGCGTTCTGGTGTTTAGACGGTTTTGTGGATAAACTGTTGATGCGAACGACTTCAAGACTCTCACAAGTGTCTTATGAGCTTTAACATTCAGGAATGTTATTTTTAACCCTTTAATTGTCCTTCATCACATTTTTGTACAATAATAAAAGTCTTTTTCTAATACACTGCGCTGCAGTATGGATTTATTTCTTTCATTTATGATCAACTTTTAGTTTTTCATCTGATGACCAACAGTGGAATACCTAATAAATATTCAGGACTAAAATGATTTGGGTTTATTTTAGAGACACCACTAGCATGAGTTTGTTAAGGATATTTATTTCCATAAGGCCCTATGATCCCATCTCTGCAACAGTCTCAGTTTACATGACATGATGGTTTTATAGGAAAAACAATAATAAAGGTTTGTTTTTCCATGAAAAGTTTATTCTGTTTAAAGGAGATGGATTTCATTTGAATTTAAAGCAGCTGATTGAAGCATTTCCTCTGTCATTACACTTGTTTTATTGTGTTGGCATTCTTTGATTTTCACTCACTGTCTGAGATTGTCTCAGGTTCAAACAACTCCATCATTTCTTAAGCTAAACTTAAGAACTCAGAGCTGATTTTCCCTGGTTCGGTCTCATCAGCTGCAGCTGGAAATGGTTGAAATCAACGGACACACAGACAAAAGGTTGTTTTTTCTGAAGTTGTTTCATCAGTCATTTCTCTAGCTGGGGGTTCTTGTTCCTTCCTCCTTTGTCCTCCAGCTCGTGCACGCTCAGGGCAGAGAAACAGAACAAACTTTTTGTGTTTCCTGACATTACAGACATTTTTATGTTTTTCATTATAAAGATAACTTTGTTGAGGATGAGTTCTATTAGATTCAGATCAGGCCAGCATGGAGGTCAGTCAATGGTATCCAGTCCTTCATCCTCTAGTAACTGACTTCAGACTCCTGTCCAATGAAGCTGAGCATCATCCTGCTGCAGGAGGAACCAGGTCCCACTGAACCAGTGAAGGTCTAACAATAAGTCTGGTTTCATCCTGATACCTGATGACAGTCAGGGTCCATCATTTATCCTGTACAGGTCTGTGTGTTCTATGGATCTAACTCTCCAGACCAACACTGACTCACCACCAAACCCATCATTGGGGTGGCGTGTAGCTCAGGTGGTAGAGTGGCCAGTCTGGCAACCAAAGGGTCACCAGTTCAATCCCATCTCCAGCTGGGTTACGTTGTCGTTGTGTCCTTGGGAAAGACACTTCACCCACCTTGACTAGTGGTGGTGGTCAGAGGGACTTGGTGGGTGCCAGTGCATGGCTCCCTATGTCAGTGAGCCAGGACAGCTGAGGCTACAATGTAGTTTATCACCCCCAGTGTGTGAATGTGTGAGCAAATGGGTGAATGACTGTTTGTGTTGTACAGCGCTTTGGGGAGTGGACAGCGCTCTATAAATACAAGACATTTACCATTTTTACGATGTAGCAGCAGCAGGACGTTCACCACAGTCTCTCCAGACTCTTTATGTCTGTCACATCAGCTCAAAGTCAACCTGCTGTTTTCTGTGAAAAGCTCAGGGCTCCAGACCACAGTCCTTGTGTTTTCTGGTAAAGCTCCATGTACAGGGCCCACTAGAGGACATGGGGCCCTCAGGCCACCCTCATGAAGACTGGTTTCAGTGGTTTGATCAGAGACACCAGTGTCCCCTCTGAAGGTCACTAGGACTCTGTCAGGACTCATCCTGTTCCTCCAGGAGCTGATAGTGGTTCTGCTGATGACATCCCGGGGTCTTCTTGAGACTGAGGTGGCAGACCTTCTGACATCTGAGGCTCCGTCCTGGTAGAGCTACCTCCTCTGTAGGGTCAGGTCACCTCCTGCTGCATCAAACTGTTAAAAACAATACTGATTTTAGCTTCTTTTTTTTTACATTTTATTTAATTGCAAAACTCATATTATTAGGTCGCAGGTCAGCGTTGTGGGAGAGAAACACCACTGTGCACGCACACACACACTCATGATATTGTGTTTAACACATGTTTGTATTGTGGAACACGCCAGGCTGTTTTCAAGAAGAACCCCCCACCCTCTCTTCCTTCATGTTTCTAAAGAAAATGTACACACACACACACACACACACGCGCGCGCACGCACGCACGCACGCACACACACACACACACACACACACACACACATACTGCCCCCACCCTTCTGTTCTTTCAGCTGACCTGTGTTCTCCCTCCTGACTCGTTCTGTTTGTAGAGGTGAAACTAACATTTTATTACTGTTAAACAACATTTCATAGTTATTAGAACATTTTTGGTTTTATAGAATATTTGAATGAACTGATGTCAACCTCGGGTGCGTGGTTGTTTGTCTCGTTCGTCTCTGTGTGGCCCTGCGACCCGTCCAGGGTGTCCCCCGCCTCTCGCCCCTTGACCGCTGGAGATAGGCACCAGCTCCCCCCGCGACCCTCTGTGGAGGACTAAGCGGCTACAGAAAATGGATGGATGGATGATGTCAACCTCGTCCTCCGTCTTCCTTTTGATCATCCGACCAGAGCAGTCTACAGTTTGACCCGAGGGCTGCAGGCTGGAGATGACCATGAGGTAAACCCTGGCAGCACCTGATGGTGTGATGTCGTTGAGGCCGACCTCCAACAATCCAGAGTTGCTGTGGCGAGCACCTGGCACCTGGTTCACCTCGTAGGCTCAACGCACTGGAGCGGGATGACACCCGACCCTTCGCAGGAGCTGTGATGATGATGATGATGATGATGATGATGTCAACCTTAAATCCAGTTAAACAAAAAGGTTTCCAGTCAACAAGTAGCCTGATTCAAACTGTTGGAGATAATCACGTTCCCCAGGAGGCTTCAGGTTAGTGAGGAACAATCAAAAGGAAACGTTCTGGCATTCACACCTAATCAGTATAATTCTGATAGCTATGTTTATCAGTGACTGTGGTGGATGCTTGGCTTCATGAGTCAGATGATCAGAAACTGAAAAGTCTGCTGCTGCAGGTTGAAGGAAACAGGGTCTGGTACCAACCCATGGACTGAGTATGGCCCAGAAGCATTAAAAACATCAAAGTGATGGACTCAATCAGAAGAGGAGAGAAGGAACCAGGCTGGTCCATGTGCTGAGATCTCTGCTGGCCTCACCCAGACACAGGCTTCACCACAATGGATACACCTGGATACAAATGTGTTAAATAACATGGTTAAACTGTCAGTCAGGTTTTAAGACATGAAAAATGATTGATCAAATTAACAAGAAGAATGCTGACTGAAATACTTGGACATTTAAAGTTCTAACAATGGAGAGTTGTTCTTCCTCCTATTATAATGAAATTGTCCTGACATGTAGGATTTGATGCAGGAGGTTTCTGAGGATGGAGGTGATGAATCTGGTTTCATAGGGTTAAAACAAAGTTTGTGTAAAGCTGTAGGATTACTGGAACAGATCATTTGTTTTCTGTTAGCAGCTGAACTCTAAATGCCTGTAGCGATGACGGGAAATGTCCACCAGCTGTCAGTGGTTTTTTATTTTTTTTATTAAATACTTCACAGTCAAGAGATATCAGTGTACATGTAGCAAGTAACATTTTCTTTTTATATAACTTACAATAAACTTTAATTAAACTAACACAAACAAACAAAATGCCCTCCCACTCCCTCCCTCCTTTCCCGACATCAAGTCAGAAAATCAAAAAACAAACAAGAAAATAAAAAAATAAAAGAGAAGAAGAAAAAAATTAAAGTCAAGATAATAATAAAAAGGTGTCCGCACTAATCATTATAGACTGTCCCTAATCGTTAGCCCTCTGTTCCTTGGTCTTCAAAGCTAAGTTATTATGATAAATTTATTTTTTATTTTAGTAGAAAAGGGGGACAGCCCCGATCCAGGCGGGCAGGAGTTATACCTTTTCTTTTTTATATTACAAAGAGACTTGCTGAGCTGGTAAATTATCTAAATATTTGATCAATGGTCTCCAATGAATTAAAAACTTATCAGCACATCCCCTCAGGGAAAATGTGATCTTTTCAAGTTTTAGGAGGCCTAAAATGTCCTGCAGCCGTGTTTTAATTAATGGTGGTTGAGGTGATTTCCACAGTAATAAAATTCTTTTACAAGCGATAAGCGAATCAAAAGCAATTACATTGTCTTGGATACTCATGGTACAGGAGGTGTTTGGGGATTTGCCAAAAATAGCAATGTGTGGAGTCGGGGTTAACTTTATAACTAATATGTTTGAAATTATTTGAAAAAAGCATTTCCAAAACTCTAACAGTCTAGGGCATGTCCAAAACATATGTGTGAGATTACATGGTGTCTGTGAGCATCTATTACATTTGTTATTACCGTAAATTTATCTGGGTAGAATTTTGACAGTTTTTCCTTACTATAGTGTAATCTATAAACAACTTTAAATTGTATCAATGAGAGTCTGGCACAGCTGGATGATGAATTAATGGCCCCTATGGCTCTCTCCCAGAAGCACTCAGAGAGCTTCAGTTGGAGTTCCGACTCCCATTTCAATTTGATATTCTGTAATAAGAATTCACTGGATGAAGATTGTAAGTTGTAATAATAAGAAATATGACCTTTTTTCAGAGATTTAGCTTTAAGAACTATGTCCATTCCATTAGGTATTGGAATTTGTGGAAATGTAGTAGAGTGCTGTTTTGCAAAGTGTCGCAGCTGAAGATACCTAAAATGATCAGATTTATTGAGATTAAAACATGCAGTTAGTTGATCAAAACTTGCAAAAATGCTGTTGATGTAAAGGTCACCCACACTACGCAGCCCCTTATTTTCTAAAACAGAAAATCTTGAGTCAGACTTTGCTGGAGCAAATAGATAATTATTACAGATAGGAGTTGCTAGTGGGAGAGTGAGCCATCCAAAGTTAGATTTTACTTGTTTCCAGATTTTTAATGTTCCTACAACAACTGGATAAGAGGAAACATTAGCCAGGGTAGATTGCGAGCCCCAAGACTCTCTGCCTGTATGTTGGGGTTTTCTCCGGGGGACGAAAGGGCGGCTTCCCTGCGCCTTCGGGTTGGGGAACGGGTCCTGACTGTTGTTTGTGCTTATGCACCAAATAGCAGCTCAGAGTACCCACCCTTTTTGGAGTCCCTGGGACGAGTGCTGGATAGCGCTCCTACTGGGGACTCCATAGTCCTGCTGGGGGACTTCAACGCTCACGTGGGCAATGACAGCGTGACCTGGAGGGGCGTGATTGGGAGGAACGGCCCGCCCAATCTGAACTCGAGTGGTGTTCTGTTTTTGGACTTCTGTGCAAGTCGCAGTTTGGCCATAACGAACACCATGTTCGAACATAAGGATGCCCACCGGTACACCTGGTACCAGGGCAGCCTAGGTTACAGGTCGATGATTGACTTTATAGTTGTATCATCTGACCTGAGACCGTATGTTTTGGACACTCGAGTGAAGAGAGGAGCGGAGCTGTCAACTGATCACCACCTGGTGGTGAGCTGGATCAGATGGCAGGGGAAGATGCTACGCAGACCTGGTAGACCCAAACGTATAGTGAGGGTCTGCTGGGAACACCTGGCAGAAGAGCCTGTCAAGATGGTCTTCAACTCCCACCTCCGGCAGAGCTTCGACCGCGTCCCGAGAGCAGTGGGGGACATTGAGTCCGAATGGGCCTTGTTCCGCTCTGCGATTGTTGAGGCGGCTGTTGCTAGCTGTGGTCGCAAGGTAGCCGGTGCCAGTCGTGGCGGTAACCCCCGTACCCGCTGGTGGACACCAGAGGTTAGGGGAGCCGTCAGGCTGAAGAAGGAGGCCTACAAGGCATGGCTAGTCTGTGGGTCTCCAGAGGCAGCTGATGGGTATCGGAGGGCCAAGCGGGGTGCAGCAGTGGCAGTTTCCGAGGCAAAATCTCGAGCGTGGGAGGAGTTCGGCGAGACCATGGAGAAAGACTATCGGTCGGCTCCAAAGAGGTTCTGGCAAACCATCCGACGCCTCAGGGGAGGAAGGTGGCAACTCGCTCACACTGTTTACAGTGGGGACGGGGAGCTGCTGACATCAACTGGGGCTATAGTCGGGCGGTGGAAGGAATACTTTGAGGAGCTCCTCAATCCCACCGACACGCATTCCTATGAGGAACCAGAGCTGGGAGAACTGGGGATGGACTGTCCAATCTCTGGGGCAGAAGTCGCTGAGGTAGTCAAAGAACTACGCAGTGGCGGAGCCCCGGGGGTGGATGAGATCCGACCTGGGTATCTGAAAGCTATGGATGTTGTAGGACTGTCGTGGTTGACACGTCTCTGCAACATTGCGTGGTCATCGGGGGCAGTTCCTGTTGAGTGGCAAACTGGGGTGGTGGTTCCCATTTTTAAGAAGGGGGACCAGAGGGTGTGTTCCAACTATAGGGGGATCACACTCCTCAGCCTCCCTGGAAAGGTCTACTCCAGGGTACTGGAGAGGAGGGTCCGGTCGATAGTTGAACCTCAGATAGAAGAGGAGCAATGTGGTTTTCGTCCTGGTCGTGGAACTGTGGACCAGCTCTTTACCCTCGCTAGGGTGATGGAGGGGTCATGGGAGTTTGCCCAACCAATCCACATGTGTTTTGTGGATTTGGAGAAGGCTTATGACCGTGTCCCCAGGGACACCCTGTGGGGGGCGCTCCAGGAGTACGGGGTGGATGGTCTTTTGTTAAGGGCCATTCAGTCCCTGTACCAGAGGAGTGTGAGTCTGGTCCGCATAGCCGGCAGTAAGTCGGACCTGTTCCCAGTGAGGGTTGGACTCCGCCAGGGCTGCCCTTTGTCACCGGTCCTGTTCATAACCTTTATGGACAGGATTTCTAGGCGCAGCCGTGGTGTGGAGGGTGTCGAGTTTGGTGACAGGAGAATCTCGTCTCTGCTTTTTGCAGATGATGTGGTCCTCCTAGCTTCATCAGGCTCTGACCTTCAGCTCTTGCTGGGGAGGTTCGCAGCTGAGTGTGAAGCGGCTGGGATGAGGATCAGCACCTCCAAGTCTGAGGCCATGGTTCTCGGTCGGAAAAGGGTGGCTTGCCAACTCCAGGTCGGGAGAGAGGTCCTGCCTCAAGTGGAGGAGTTCAAGTATCTCGGGGTCTTGTTCACGAGTGAGGGAAGGAGGGAGCGGGAGATCGACAGGCGGATTGGGGCAGCGTCTGCAGTGATGCGGACGCTGAACCGGTCTGTTGTGGTGAAGAAGGAGCTGAGCCGGAAAGCAAGGCTCTCGATTTACCGGTCGATCTACCTCCCAATCCTCACCTATGGTCATGAGCTTTGGGTAATGACCGAAAGAACGAGATCGCGGATACAAGCAGCCGAAATGAGTTTTCTTCGCAGGGTGGCCGGGCTCAGCCTTAGGGATAGGGTGAGGAGCTCGGACATTCGGGAGAGACTCGGAGTAGAACCGCTGCTCCTCCATGTCGAAAGGAGCCAGTTGAGATGGTTCGGGCATCTTGTTAGGATGCCCCCTGGACGCCTCCCCAGGGAGGTGTTTCAGGCATGTCCTGCCGGCAGGAGGCCCCTGGGTCGACCCAGGACACGCTGGAGAAAATATATCTCTGGTTTGGCCCTGGAGCGCCTTGGGATCCTGCCGGAGGAGCTGGTAGAAGTGGCTGGGGAGAAGACTGTCTGGAGCTCCCTAATTGGGATGCTGCCCCCGCGACCCGGACCCGGATAAGCGGAAGAAGACGAGACGAGACGAGACGAGTTTGCGAGCCCCCACATGCTAATGCTCTTAGCGATGAGGAGCAGGAGGCTTCTTCACTCTGACACCAACTAGCTTGAGGAGACTAAGATTTTATGCATGTTGGCTGCCCAATAGTAACCCATTAGATTTGGTAGTCCCAGTCCCCCAACCGATCTATTCCTACAAAGTAGTAATCGATTCGCTCTTGGTTGTTTACCAGCCCAAATGAAATTTGAAATAATACTGTTTATAGCTGTGAAAAATGATTTGGGAAGGACGATGGGTAGACATTGAAAAGCATATAAATATCTTGGTAATACGTTCATTTTTATGATTTGAATCCTACCAGCTAGTGATAGAGGTAAGTAATTCCACTTCTGTAAGTCCGACCTAACCTTTGTTGTTAATGAAGTAAAATTTTGTAATGATTTTATCCACTCTTTATCTTACATATGCTAGTAAGCAAAAACAACAACAAACAAAAAGACCAGAAAATTAATAAATAAAAATTAGCAATTTATCCTCGATGTATCCGAGCTAGACTAAATCTGAACGTAACCGGCTTCTGAAACAACTGAGATTGTGTCACGAACAAGGTGACGTTTATTTAATGTTAAACTTAAGGCCTGGCCTCAGCACCTCTTAAAAGTCCTCAAAGTCCTTTAAACTCAACAAATCATATAACGTTGTAGAATGTCCCAAAAAATATTTTAAAAAATTATAATTACCAGGCATTTTTAAGCTGTAGCTTTCCTTTAATAACAAATTCAGCCTCTCTCATGAGAAAGCTACCTTAATCTAATCTTGTTATGAAAAATAGTTCTTAAATTTAACTAATCTGAGTTTTGAGTCTCTCGATACTTAGCTACAAAAGAGTTGGCTTCCTCAAGCGACAAGAACCTCTTTTTCACACCATTCTTCAGAGTAATCTGCAAACGGGCTGGAAAAAGAAGTGTTGGGTGAAGAGCCAGTTTGTACAGATCGGCCATCACTGCTCGGTACTTAGCTCGTTCCTCGGCAACTTCGAGGTCAGAACGATCAGAAACTGAGAAGTCTGCTGCTGCAGGTTGAAGGAAACAGGGTCTGGTACCAACCCATGGACTGAGTACGGCCCAGAAGCATTAAAAACATCAAAGTGATGGACTCAGTCAGAAGAGGAGAGAAGGAACCAGGCTGGTCCATGTGCTGGCCTCACCCAGACACAGGGTTCACCACAATGGATACACCTGGATACAAACTTTTATTTATTTATTTATTTTTATAGTTTATTTCATTCAAAATAAAACAGTTAAAAAAATAAACAATAATATATACATAACAAAAAATCTAATTTAAATGAAAAGGAGCAGAATGGAGAAAACATCTTATAATTCCTGCCCCCATTTAACCAAAGAAAATCATCTACAGGTACAGTATACATTCTTAACTCAATGTTTTGATAACAGTTATAAAAATAATAATAGCTAAATTAAAACTTAAAATGGCATCAACATATAATTTTCAACCTAAACACAATTAACTAATTCAAAAAAGGATAGGAAGAAACTTTCTTATCTCCAAAATGTTTACACACTTTTTTAAATAGATGATGAACAACAACCTGTGACTACAACAACACCACAAACACAACAACACAAAAGCATTACATTGTAGAGGAAAACAAAAAATAATCACCACAGCACATGAACAGGTCACTCTTCCTCTTTTCTGTATAGATAGAAAATATTTTCTTTGTATAATTTTTTGAATTGCAGTATATTTGTACTTCGTTTGATTTTTTCCTCAGTACTGTTCCATAAGATGAGTCCACAGATTGAAATACTTTTAAGTGTTGTTCGAGCACAGTGATGTCTCATATTTAATACCTTCTCAGATCATGTCCCCCTTGTCTTTCTGTGAACAAACTTTGAATATTATCAGGCAGTGTTTTTTTATTGACTCTAAATGGTAAATGGTAAATGGCTTGTAATTATAGAGCGCTTTCTACAGTGCAGAACACCCCAAAGCGCTGTACAACACGAACAGTCACTCACCCATTCACACTCACACTCACACACTGGTGGTGATAAACTACGTTGTAGTCTCAGCTGCCCTTGGACACTCTGACAGAGGCGGGGGCTGCCATGCACCGGCGCCCTCCAAGACCCTCTGACCACCACCAGTAGGCAAGTTGGGTGAAGTGTCTTGCCCAAGGACACAACGACAATCTAACCCAGCTGGAGCTGGGGATCGAACTGGCGACCCTCTGGTTGCCAGACTGGCCACTCTACCAACTGAGCTAATGCCACTGCCTCTATCTGCTGTCCTAAATTCTATTAAATCTTTAAACTTCAAGGTTTGTCATTTTATGAACAAGCGATTGGTATGATCAAGGTATCTGGCATGGCTCACTAATCTTATGGCTCGTTTTTGTAACGTACATAATGAATATATTGTTGTTTTGTAGGCGTTTCCCCACACCTCAGCACAGTAAGTCAGATATGGCAGTAGAAGTGAACAATACAGAGTAAACAATGCATTTTGATTCCAGAAGTGTCTGGCCTTTCCCAGCAGCCCGATGCTTCGTGCTACCTTTCCTTTAACATGTTTTATGTCAGGTTTCCAGCAGAGTTTGTGGTTGAGGATTACACCCAGAAATTTGTTTTCATATACTCTTTCTATGGGGATATCATTTATTGTTATTGTCATATGTGTATTTATTTTCCGATTTCCAAACAGCATGGTTTTAGTTTTATTTAAATTTAATGACAATTTATTTAAATCAAACCATAATTTCAGTTTGGCCATTTCTGTTTTAACCAAATCAGGAAGTTCTTGTAAATTCTCTCCTGAGGCAAAGATATTGGTATCATCTGCAAATAAAACACATTTTAATGCTCTGGAAACCTTACATAAATCATTAATATATAAAAGAAATAGCTTTGGACCCAAAACTGACCCTTGTGGTACCCCGCAATTGTTGACAAGCTGTTCCGACTTATGATTATTTATTTGCACAAATTGATTTCTGTCGATTAAATAACTTTTGACCCAACTGAGAACAACACCCCTGATACCATATTTATGAAGTTTACTGATTAATATTGTATGATCTATTGTATCAAAGTCTAGAAATACTCCAACTGCATATCTCCTTTTATCTATAGAACTGGTGATTTCTTCAACTATTTCCATCAGAGCCATTGATGTAGATCTGTTTGTTCTGAAACCATACTGACTATCTGATAACAGGTTGGGTTTTTCAATGAATTTATCCAGCCTGTTGACAAATAGCTTTTCTTAGATTTTTGAGAAACAGTGAAACGGGTCTATAGTTTGTAAATTGCTTATTGTCTCCGTCTTTGTAAAGCGGGATAACCTTAGCTGTTTTCATTTGACATGGAAACGAGCCAGTTGTGAAGGACAGGTTACAGACATGCTGTAGTGGTTGAACAATGACATCACCTTCTTTATCAGAGACAGGTCCATGTCATTGCAGTCTGTGGAGGTTTTGCTCTGACAACTACCAACCACTTTTATAACTTCCCTCTCTGTTACTGGTGTCAGAAACATAGAAACTGGGTTGATTTCTATTAAACCCTCAGCACCTCCCCCTCCCTCCCTCCTCTAACTGGGGAGTACTGATTTCTTCAGCCAGCTTCGGTCCCACATTCACAAAAAAGTTGTTAAACTCCTGTGCCACTTCATTCATGTTATGGATGGTTGCATCATTTTTTGTAAAGTATTGTGGGTAATTCTTAGTAGTGGAACCATTCCTGATAACTTTGTGTAAAACATTCCATAACCCTCTAATATTATTTTTGTTATTCTGTAGTAGTTTATTATAATAGTCTTTCTTGCAATTTCTCATAATATTAATTAACTTGTTTTTATATAATTTGTATTTATGTTCCGCTTCTGTTGTTCTATATTTGATCAAATCCCTGTATAATCGATTCTTTTTCTTACATACATTCTGCAAACCTTTAGTAATCCATGGTTTCTCTATATATTTATGTTGTTTTATATATTGTATTATTGGACAGTATTTATTATAAACCGAATGAAAATAAACAGAAATGCATCACAAATGCATAACAAATGTGTTAAATAACATGGTTAAACTGTCAGTCAGGTTTTAAGACATGAAAAATGATTGATCAAATTAACAAGAAGAATGCTGACTGAAATACTTGGACATTTAAAGTTCTAACAATGGAGAGTTGTTCTTCCTCCTATTATAATGAAATTGTCCTGACATGTAGGATTTGATGCAGGAGGTTTCTGAGGATGGAGGTGATGAATCTGGTTTCATAGGGTTAAAACAAAGTTTGTGTAAAGCTGTAGGATTACTGGAACAGATCATTTGTTTTCTGTTAGCAGCTGAACTCTAAATGCCTGTAGCGATGACGGGAAATGTCCACCAGCTGTCAGTGTTGTTGAGGTTGTCATGGTGATGCTGGGAGTTTTCTCTCTGATTCTGACTGAGACTTTATATCTTTTTTTTTTTCTACCTACTTGTTCCTCTTCAGGGTCACAGGAAGCTGGTGTTTAGTTTATCTCCAGAGGTTGGGGCGGGGCTACACCTGGACAAGTCACAGGTCCATCAAAAGGAGACACTTTAATTTAATCATAAATGAAGCTAAAGTATGCTTTTATACTGGAAACCTAAACATGAGCATTGTCATTTTATAATTAAACTAATTTTATTACAACTGAAATACATTTCCTGGAGTTCTCTGATGGGTTTAGTGTAAAAAACTAAACGTTCTAAGACTCACTTATGGGATAAGATTTGTGCTAAAAGGATCAACCAAAACATACAGTCACGCTAAAAATATACCCAAATTAAACAACCAAAAATACATTTCAGAAGCAAAAGTGTGAAATTCAAAAGCAAAAAAAATCACCATGAAAAAAATGAATTTATAATACATCAGTTTTATATAGCGCTTATAGGTCACTCAAAGACACTTTACAGAGTTGCATTATTCATTCACACCGTCATTCTCACCGGTGGTGGTAAACTACGACAGACGTCTGTAGCCACAGCTGCCCTGGGGCAGACTGACAGAAGCGAGGCTGCCATTCTGCGCCATCGGCCCTTCTGACCACCACCAACATTCACACACAGTCACACTCACATTCACACAGGCAAGGTGGGTGAAGTGTCTTGCCCAAGGACACAACGACAATCTAACCCAGCCAGAGCTGGGGATTGAGCTGGTGACCCTCTGGTTACCAGACCGGCCACTCTCCCAACTGAGCTAGTGCCGCCCCAAATTTATAAGTAAATATTTATATTTCTAAACAAAATACTTTTAACTTATTAACAATTCTCATTTTATTCCTGTGACACCTTTTTGGTTCACAGTTCTGCATTACTCAGACCATTTAGGCTTTTATTCTGAAAGGGTAAGTTTTGCTTCAGCTGCAGCCTGGTTTTGCTTTTGCTTCTGGTTATTTTTTACTTTTGATAGAAATCCTCAGTGGGAGGGGCTTTTCAGTGCTTTGATGAGGAGTTGTTGAAGTATGGCACTCGATAAACAGCCACCTATTTTGCTTTTAAGAGTGATTTTTTGTTGCTTTTAAATTCACACTTTTGCTTCAGAAATGTTCTTTTTGTTCACTTTATTTGGGTCTATTTTGTATGACTGTCTTCTTTGGTTGATCCTTTTGGCACAAACCTGCTCATGAACTTATTTATAAAAAACAGGCCATGCTGTTCTTGTTTACGTGAGTGGAGGGAAGAGAACGACCTGGTTCTGTTCCACTCTCCCCACTGAACAAGCTATTCAATGCTCCATATCAGCATCATCAGCGGGGAGCAATCCCAGCGCCAGGAAGCTCAGCCCACATCTGAAGATGACAAGCAATCACAGCCCTCAGATGGCCCAACCGACAGGAAGTGTGTGTTCAAACACACACACACACACAGCGACAAGGATCGCCAGCCAACAGAACACACACTCCTCAATTAAAAAGAAAAGCTGGTGTGTTTAAAGGATTTTTGTTTTAATGAAAATCAGGACGTTTTCAGGGTTCTTACATTTACACTGGGACAGGACGTCAAAATGTTCATTTCACTTCTTTATCTCATAAATGCTTTAAAGCTAACTCATTTCAGTTTGTACCAGAGCTGCACTGATTTAGATTTTAAGGGCCGAGACCAGTTTCTGATTTTTGTTGTGACCTTCTGACTCGATTTACCTCAAAGTACTATAAATAAATACTTTAAATACAATTCTGACCAACTCTAAATCTATGACTGTAAAAGTAAAAACACTCCCATTTCTTTGCATGAATTAATGCTAATGGTGAGTTCACTGACCGGGAAAATGTCTTGGATCAAGTTTTGAGAGCATTTCCAGTTTTAAGCACTTTCAGTGGCATCATTAAAAACTAAAGTACTTTCAAAACTTTGAAGATACCACCTCAAAATGCAAACACTGTCAAAGATGTTAAGCACCTGATTTTTAGGAAAAGACTTTCTGAAGTGAACATGAGAGATGAGACCAGTTGTCTTCACCAAACCTTCGACAAAATGACCAGTTTGGTGTTTTTAAACTCAGGAACATGAATGAGTAATAAATAACTACAGCATTTCTTTAAGTTAACAACGTGAACGTAATCAAATCCGGTTGTGTTTTATTTCCATCTGCACACAATAAATTACAATAAAACATGTTCATGTCACTGAAGCATGAGAGGTGTGTGAGGCGCACACGCACACACACACACACACACACACACACACACACACACACACACAAACAACCTCACACAGTCTGGATGTGAATGAAAACATAAAGGCACTCTGTCTGCTGGACAAACGTTTTCCTTCATGAACTTTGACCTAACAAATTATTAAACAGTTGGTAAACGTTTATAAACGTGGTGCTGAATTATCTGAGCAGACAATTACAGGTCCTTCTCAAAAAATGAGCATATTGTGATAAAGTTCATTATTTTCTGTAATGTACTGATAAACATTAGACTTTCATATATTTTAGATTCATTACACACAACTGAAGTAGTTCAAGCCCTTTTATTGTTTTAATATTGATGATTTTGGCATACAGCTCATGAAAACCCAAAATACCTATCTAAAAAACTTAGCATATTTCAACCGACCCATAAAAGAAAAGTGTTTTAATACAAAAAAGTCAACCTTCAAATAATGATGTTCAGTTATGCACTCAATACTTGGTGGGGAATCCTTTTGCAGAAATGACTGCTTCAATGCGGCGTGGCATGGAGGCGATCAGCCTGTGGCACTGCTGAGGTGTTATGGAGGCCCAGGATGCTTCGATAGCGGCCTTAAGCTCATCCAGAGTGTTGGGTCTTGTGTCTCTCAACTTTCTCTTCACAATATCCCACAGATTCTCTATGGGGTTCAGGTCAGGAGAGTACCACAGTAATACCATGGTCAGTAAACCATTTATCAGTGGTTTTGGCACTGTGAGCAGGTGCCAGGTCGTGCTGAAAAATGAAATCTTCATCTCCATAAAGCTTTTCAGCAGATGGAAGCATGAAGTGCTCCAAAACCTCCTGATAGCTAGCTGCATTGACCCTGGCCTTGATAAAACACAGTGGACCAACACCAGCAGCTGACATGGCGCCCCAGACCATCACTGACTGTGGGGACTTGACACTGGACTTCAGGCAGTTTGGCATTTCCCTCTCCCCAGTCTTCCTCCAGACTCTGGCACCTTGATTTCCAAATGACATGCAAAATTTGCTTTCATCCGAAAAAAAGTACTTTGGACCGCTGAGCAACAGTCCAGTGCTGCTTCTCTGTAGCCCAGGTCCGCCGCTTCTGCCGCTGTTTCTGGTTCAAAAGTGTCTTGACTTGGGGAATGCGGCACCTGTAGCCCATTTCCTGCACACGCCTGTGCACGGTGGTTCTGGATGTTTTTACTCCAGACTCAGTCCACTGCTTCCGCAGGTCCCCCAAGGTCTGGAATCGGTCCTTCTCCACAATCTTCCTCAGGGTCCGGTCACCTCTTCTCGCTGTGCAGCGTTTTCTGACACACTTTTTCCTTCCCACAGACGTGCCTTGATACAGCACTCTGGGAACAGCCTATTCCTTCAGACATGTCTTTCTGTGTCTTACCCTCTTGCTTGAGGGTGTCAATGATGGCCTTCTGGACAGCAGTCAGGTCGGCAGTCTGACCCATGATTGCGGTTTTGAGTAATGAACCTGGCTGGGAGTTTTTAAAAGCCTCAGGAATCTTTTGCAGGTGTTTTGAGTTAATTAGTTGATTCAGATGATTAGGTTCAGAGCTCATTTAGAGGAACTTTTCATGATATGCTAATTTTTTTAGACAGGAATTTTGGGTTTTCATGAGCTGTACGCCAAAATCATCAATATTAAAACAATAAAAGGGCTTGAACTACTTCAGTTGTGTGTAATGAATCTAAAATATATGAAAGTCTAATGTTTATCAGTACATTACAGAAAATAATGAACTTTATCACAATCTGCTAATTTTTTGAGAAGGACCTGTATATGACTGGAAAAATAAACCTCAAACACGTGCAGGTGTTAGTCTGACCAGCAGGGGGCAGCACAGGCACATTCAAATCACTGACTTCTAATTCTGCTGTAATATTAAACCATTCTGTTGTTGAGTTTTTAAATATCTCTCTATTAATATCTTCAGCAGCTCTGATGTCTGAATAAATCCTGCTGATCTCAGGTCTGTTATCTTTTATGTCTACCATTCTGAAAGGGTTTCTCTGAGGAAAACCTATCAACAATGATCATCTTACTCATGTTAGATAGCTTCCTGAACAGCCTCTGTTTACAGAAATAAAGATAAGTGATCCTTTAGGACTGATGAGCTAGTCCAAACCAGCCATGACCAAAGTGTCTTTCTGTCGTCTTCAATTGGCTCACACCTCCTAAATTTAACAGTCAATTAAATGTTATTTTATAAACATGTACATCACAGTCTATTTAACATTATTATGTCAGCAGTGGAAATATGACCAATTAATATCTTAACTAGCTCATTGAACAACCTCAGTTTGGAGAAACGAAACAGAAATTTATGCCGTCATAATTTAGCTAATATCACTGAACAATGGAGTCACTAAGGTTTGTCTCATGGAATATTCATGGAGCTGGCTCCAGAGAGAAGAGGATGAAGATTTTTGACCAGTTTAAACGGCCGAAGGCAGATGTTGTCTTGCTTCAAGAAATCCATAAAAATGCTACAGCTGTAGATGAACTTAAAACACCTGAGTTTCAGTGTGTTCTCTGCCTGCTATAACTCTAGGCAGAGAGGAGTAGTGTGACACTCACATAATGTAAGGTCACATTATATGTGATTTTGTTTCTTTTATTTATTTATTTATCTACTTATTTATTGGAAATGTTATTTCTGTGGAGGAAATATGCAAACACGGACCAAAATGGTAAACCCCCACCCAAGGCCGGATTATCCAATGGGCAAAGTGGGCACAGGCCCAGGGGCCCACGCCCACTAGGGGCCCACGTGAGCCGTATAAGAAAAAAAAACACCTCTTCAAATTTCATCCCAAGTCGGAAATCCCAGACCGCCCACTCATCCATTCCCCAGCCACCTCTATCAGCCGGCAGCCCGAACCACCTCCACTGCTCCTCTCGATCTGGAGGAGCAGTGGTTCTAACAGAGTCCCTCATGAAGCTCCGAGCTCCTCACCCTATCTGGGGGGAACTCATTTCGGCTGCTTGTATCCGCGATCCCCTTCTTCCAGTCATTACCCAAAGCTCATGTATTCATCCATATAGGAGCCAGTGGAAACGGTGCGCCGCATCCAAAGTGCGTTTGTTGGATAACAGCTGCGCCAAGCTGAAGAGGCGCAGCGCACCACCGAACTTGCCAGCCTGCGCGCGCTGGCCCGAGTTAAAATGTCAACTTGGCCAGTGACGGATCCTCCGTATCACAGGAACGTGAACACGCTGAGGCCAGGGCTCCCAGATGATCGCGTTACGCACGGAGCTCAGGCTCCAAGCTGGGGCGTTTCTGCTCTGTGCGTCCTGCTCTGTGCGTTTTGCTCGTTTCTGGCTCAACACTCGACACGCATGGCAGACGCAGCATCGCTGAGCTGAGCTGAGCTGAAGCTGATATTTTTAACTAGAGCGCTAGTTGTCATCTCTGAGCACAGATCAGTGCCGTCCTGCCACTGAGCAACAAAGACCTGGATGGGTTTGGATCCAGATCTGGGTTTTCCCTCAGACCTGATCTAAATTAAACCACCATGGTGAAACTGATGGAGTCCAATCAGCATCACCTTGATTTACTGGTTTTATACAGTTTTAGATGAAACACTGAGTTCAGTCTGGTTACAGTGTTTTTTCCTTGTTCTGAACTTGAAGGGGGCACCATCTGATTGAAAGAAAAGCCCCATTTGTAAGTTTGTTGTAATGTCATTTTTCGCCACAAGAGGACACCATCTGATTGTTAGAAAGCCTATTTTTAAGTTTGCTGTAATGTCACTATTTCACCACAAGAGGGCAACATCTGATTGTAAGAAAGCCTCTTTTTAAGTTTGTTGTAATGTCACTATTTCACCACAAGAGGGCAACATCTGATTGTAAGAAAGCCTCTTTTTAAAGGGGTGGTTTTGTCAGAATCCCTTTTTTTTCAGGTTTTCATAGTTTCTAATAGGTCCCCCTGAGCCTGTCATGTAGGCCAAACATGAAAACTCTCTGTTCTCTGGTTATTAAAAAAAAACAATCTGCAAGAAATGAAACTTAAAAATGCGCATCTGCATTTGTGCACGGTTTGACGTCACAACGTGTATTGGCTGTAACGCCTCACCTGGAACAGCAACAGTGTAGGGCTTGTTCTGGCACTCAGACATCTATTCTGTTTGCTCTACAGCCGGACAGGACAAATAAATAACTGAACAGAGAAGTTAACAGTACTAGTCAGTTACAAAGTGTTTTACTAATTACAATCTCAATTTTATAGTAGTTTAGTGCTTTTTATATTTCACTTTTCAGTTATTCTTATGAAATTCCAGCCAGAAGTGCTCCAGGAGCTAGCGCTGCAGCTAATGCCTGCTACAAATAACCACAGAACTCAGTGGAAATAACAAGAAGATACGAGATTTATGATGGAGTTTATAAAACGATGTTAGCAAATTCATGCTATTATATAGTGTAAAGGCTGCAGTAACACTTTGTAACTGGTCCCACTTGAACTAGCTGTTAGCTCATCTGTCCAGTCAGAACTGATCTGTTTCCTCAAACTGAGGTTGTTCTAAGAGCCATCTACAACAGGTAAGATGATGATAATTGTTCATAACCTTTACACAGACACCTCTAAAGATATGAACCGTCTCTTTTTTTCTGCCAGACTTGACCCCTGAATCAAAAGCTGCATTAAGCAGCAGCTGGTGATGTTACTGACCGTAAATAAACACAGAATTCAGGTAAATTAAATTAAACCCACGGCTGTATAAGAGTTTATAAAACAAAATTTGGATAAAGTCCTGTGAACTTTAGGAGACGTTTTAATATATGTGGTTTGGCTGATCTGGGCTAGCTGTTAGCTCATCAGCTCTCTGAAGGACATAAACTCTGTTTCTTTAAACAGAGGCTGTTCATAAAGCTTTACAGTAATTATTTCACTTTTATACAAAAATACTTTTTAACCCTTATTTCTAACTGTCTTAACAGAGTTGTGCTACACAACCAGAGCTTTAGAAACACATTTCATGAAATATTTGTATATTTTTAAACTCTAGATAATAAAGGCATATTTTACTGATTGTATGTGAGTGTACTGCACGGAAAAGGAGCTCTTCGAGACCCGTAGCAGAACTGGCCCTTTAACTTTTACTCACATTCAATTAGAGATGAGTCTAGTTTGAGTTTAGAAGCTTCCAGTGTGTTTGGATCCATCCCTGACTGATCCTGCAGACAGATGCTAAGATCATCTCTGATAAATCTCTGTTGTCTCCTGATCCAGCATTCATTTACAGATCAGACACTAAAAATTAAATTAAATGTCAGTTTATGGATGATGTGAGGTCTCTGGGTTGATTTGTTTGGGATTGAATGTCCACTGGTGAAAACATGCAGACAAAGTGCTTCTATAGATGGTACTCCTTCAGGATCTGTCCTGCGATCACCAGTCTCTGGATCTCACTGGTGCCCTCGTAGATCTCTGTGATGCGAGCGTCGCGGTAGTGCCTCTCAGCAGGCATGTCCGTCACGTAACCCATCCCACCCAGAATCTGGATGGCCTGATCAGAAGGACAAACAGATTTAAAACCACAGCAGGTTGGTTAATATTGATCTCCTCTTGCTTTAGCGTGTTCCTTACCTGATGTGAGCAGAAAGTGGCGGCCTCAGACGCTGAAAGTTTGGCCATGGCTGCTTCCTACAGAGAGGAGCGGGGTGTGATGAATGGATGTTTGAAGGAGTAGAGCTTTGAATCAGAGGAGATGTTACCTTGGTGAAAGGCTTCTTGGAATCTCGGAGAAGAGCAGCTTTCCATGTGAGCAGGCGGGCGCTCTCTATTGCAATGGCCATGTCAGCCAGCTTAAACTGGATGATAGGAGGAAATAAAACATATATAAATACCAAAAATAACTGTTTTGATTTATTCTGAAGAGTCAGAAGTTCTAATTTGAGGTTTCCATACACCGACCCTGGAGTGGAGGACTGACAGATCCTGGAGAAAACTTTAAAACCTGAGCAGCAATAATCAAATGTTTGAGTCATCCAGCGTTCTATCAAACAATCCATCGATGCATTTGACTAAATAACTGATTTATACTGAAACTTTACAAACTCACAGTGGGTTGCTGCTACTCTGACCCTGCCTGCAGCTGGACGTACCTGTATGGCCTGCAGCTTGCCGATTGGCGCTCCAAACGCCGTCCGTTTGAGTGCGTAGTCAGCAGCGCAGTCCAGAGAGGCCTGGGCGATGCCGAGTGCCTGAGAGGCAATACCGATCCGTCCGCTGTCCAGAGTTTGCTGAGAGACACAGAATATTACCAAAACCTTTTTTTAATAAACTACTTTTGAAACAAAGTGAAGCTGATTATTTTTACTCAAAACACCTCCAGGAGACATTCAGTGAATCACTTATGATCAGGGGTGCACATTATTTTTTCACTCAGGGCAGACCCTGGCGGTGGTATTTGGTACACACCACAACACCGTGAGTTTGGGGGGTGGGCTTTATGTATGTGTGTGTGTGGGGCTCCGCGATCAGGACCGTGAAAGCACTTGTGACGCTTAAAGCAGGGAGTCACTATTCAACTCCACTCAGTCGCTGGCTGAGCGACTCTTTATTTAAAACAATGCCAGAGAGCAAAACAGCATTAACCAGGTCTATCAGGGAAGCTAATTAGCGACGCACTCTTTGGTGTTGCAACAGAGAGAGCCCCCAAACATAGCTCTGCATGACAGCACCGGTTTGGGAAGAGGGATCAGGTCAGCAAATGATATCTGGGGTGAGCATGTGTACTGGCGGACTGGTTATGTGCAGCCCTGTTCGTGTGAATGTTTATTAACTGGACAAGATTTCCACAATAAGGACCTTTTAACCCTTAACTGGTCCAATGTTTGCTGAAGCACACCGTGTGTCCTTTAAACTAAAGAAAAAATTAAACAATTCAAAAAGTATTATTCTGTGAATTGTTGCTTATTGCACCTTTTATTGAGAAATGATGGTTATCCTGACTCATCCTTTAGTTCTGCTGCTATAGACTCAGGCTGCTGGAGGACAAACTGACCACATCTCCTCTCTCTGCTGGCTAACCGCTCTCTGCCACTTTGTTATATTTTAGAAATGACTGGTTTGGAGCTAAATAAAGGCCATCATTTTAGTTTTTTATTCATCCATCCATTTTCTATAACTGCTTCATCCTCCACAGAGGGTCGCGGGGGAGCTGGTGCCTATCTTTAGCGGTCAAGGGGCGAGAGGCGGGGGACACCCTGGACGGGTCGCAGGGCCACACAGAGACGAACGAGACAAACAACCAGTCACACCTAGGGACAATTCACCATGTCCAATCAGCCTGACAGTCATGTTTTTGGTCTGTGGGACGAAGACGGAGTACCCGGAGAGAAGAATATGTTTATTTAAAAAATATTTGAATTTAATTTTTTTTTTTTACCAAAATCAAACCTATGTTTCATGCTTTCAATTCTTTCTTCAGTTTCAGTCTTTAGGCCCTGATGTGGTGTGAGGGGCGTGGCTTCAGATGACTGGGGAGTGGCAGAGCCTGGTACAACCTGAGGGTTCATTTACTGTCTTGTTGCATTCAGGGGGAGTAGGATCTTCAAAACTTTAATACACACTTTCACACTTTATGTACCAGCTTGCTAAAATGACACAAAGTCCTGACAACCCTTGGTTATCTAAGCTTTCCGTCAGCATGTTAGACTTATGAACAAAACATGTCATGTTTTACAGAATTCTCAGTCTCACTTCAGATGTTAATGTTTCCTACACCCATAAAGTAACCACAGCTATAAGGATCACTTGAAAATGGCAGGGAATAGGAACAATACAGGTGATCAGGTGGTTAGTTCTCATTTTCTTTAAACATTTGGTGGATTAATTACAACTGAACTGAATGACACACGACAGCTTAACCCTGCGCTCCAGATTTACTCATGGTTTTAAAGAACAGATCACATAAGAACTGGAGTGAACTGAAGCTGAAGTCAGAAATTTTCTGTTACTTTTTCATTCAAGAGTCATTTTTTCAGGTACATATAAAAAATTGAAATATCATGGAAAATTTACTGATATTGTGAATTAATTAAAACATTTTTGTCACAAATTTTTTAAGCCTTTGTTTAAAATACCATGGCGATTTTGAACCCGGCGCCCCGCGGGCCCAGCATGTTGTCCAGCGGGATCCTGCAGTCCTCCAGTATGATGTTAGCCGTGGACGAGGCTCTGATGCCCAACTTGTCCTCTTTCTTCCCCAGGGAGAGGCCAGGGTGAGGCATGGGGATCAGGAAGGCACTGATACCCTGCAGGAAAGAGAGTTAAAAATCAGTTAAAGGAACTCAAACAACATCAGTTTTCCTCCTCCTCTCTGCAGCCAGAGCACAGCGTTGTGTCACCTTGTGTTTGAGCTTCTTGTCTGTGGTGGCGAACGCGATGACAGCGGAGGCGTCCCAACTGTTGGTGATCCAGGCTTTGGTCCCATTCAGAATCCACTCATCTCCATCCTGATGGGCCACGGTGGAGGCTGCACCTGCATCACTGCCGTTACCTGAGATTTAAACACTTCATCAAACTGCAGCATTTTAAAAGCTCAAAGTACCATTGTTATCACAATATTTGGGGTTTCATCACAATACATCACCACTGTTTAACACCAACGAAGGTAACTATCAGATATCATCTCTCTGACCTTCAAGATAAAAAAACAACAACCCTTATAGCCGTCCTCTTGACCAGAAATGATTACATCACTACAACCAGTTTGACACAGAATAAAAGACAGAACAGCAGCCAGAATAAAACAGCAACTAAATTATTACCAGTGAATGATGACATTAAAGACGCATTGTGGATTATTTCATCAAGAGAGCAGTTTTTGAATCCAATTGGCTCCTCCCCAAAACACCTTGACACGCGTGTGCTCGCACGTGCACACGGCGCATTTCTTCGGTCTGTAAGCTGAGCATAAACTGTGCAGCTCAAACTGTAGGTTTAATCACTCACAGTTCACAAATCACATTCCCACTTTGTGTGAGGCTCTGATGAACCCTCTCTGTCCTGCTGCTTCTGACACTCAGCTCTGTAGCAGCGAGCTGCTGCTACTCTGTCTGTAGCTGAACAGAGAAATGACTCGGCCCTGAATTAACTTTTTGACCAAAATAAATGTGTATCCTTGGCAAGCCGTGCCATTCTGTGAGGCGAAAGGTTTAAAAATAAATCCGTCATTAGCTGGGGAATTGATAAGGTTTTAGTAGAAATTAGCTCTGTCTCCTCCATGAACGACTGAGAGGTAAACAACACACGGAGCATCCTGTACGAGAGCGCCCCCTACTGCTACAGGTTTGCTTGAAGCGCGTGCACGTTGACAGAAAGCTGACAATGCAGAAATTTGAATTTTATTGGCTGAAAAAGTTTGCCGGCCAGAAATAATGCAAAGGGGTCTACAGTATAGGAGGGAGGAGGTCTTCATCAGAATGACAGATGTGGTGGAACTCTACCCATAGATCATAGTTTAGACCTGAAATATCATTTAAAACTAGTGTTGTCAGTCGATTAAAATAAATTAACAAATTAATCGCAAATCTGAAGAAAAATTTATCGAGATTAATCGCTTCTTTTCAGAAAAAAGAAATTACAAGCAGTTTACAATGTCCATCCAAGAAATATGCCAAAATGTTTTTAAAAATCATTTTTAAAGCTTTTATAATTGATGAAAAAATGCATTTAAATTAGGGGTGTGCCGATTCACTAAAAATCGATTAGTCGTGATTTAAAATGCTCCAAATCGATTCCGATTCATAAGTGTTCAAAATCGATTATTTATATTTAGTTTTATTTATTTAAAATTATGGGAACATAAAATGCCGCCCGGACATTTTTTGGGGACGGACCGCCGGAAACAAGATGGCTTCTGCTTGTAGTTCAACAGCGCGAAATTTATTCAGTAGGTATAAGGCAGGCGTCTGGAAATATTTTAGTTTTTATAATAACGGAAAAGGCCTGAGACGATTTATTCCCCGTTACGTGAAGAAAAGTAAAATATAATGATACGAACGAGCATCAGCACGTCACCCGTTAACACTGCGGGTACGAGGAGACGAAGCCATCAGCTGTTGCTCCAAACAGTGAATATTTGAGGAAGTATTCAAACTTTACACAGCTCCGAAAGGAAAAAGGATTTCCGTCCATATGCGCTGTTAACTAGGGGTGCAACGGATCAGAAAGCTCACGGATCGGATCGGTTCACGGTTTTGAGTCACGGTTCGGATCAATTTTCGGATCAGCAGAATGAAAAAGAAAAGACACAAAACTTTGCTCTCTCATTATTTTCTAAAACACTGAGCAACTTTTTTATGCTCAATCATCATAAAAACAAACTGCATTTAACTCAAGATGTCAATCTGATGCTTCAATAAAGTTTTGAATCATATTAAAACAAATTAATGGGGGAGATAGACTCATATGCGCACCTCAGGGTCACAGACCTGCTTCTGTCAAACTAGCGGTCACAGCTGGGGGGGGAGGGGGCGGACGGGCGTGACGCACGAGGCGCTGCTTTGTGGCTCCTGACTGAACTCCGGTTATATTAACGTTTATTAGCTCGTATAAAAGCCCAACATAACGTTATCTTAGACACAAATAGATGAATCTAGTTCGTCTATCAGAAAGATTCCAGCTGATGGAGAGAGAGACGGAGGAATCAGAGGCAGCGCGCAGCAGAGACTGGATATTGATCAGGGATCCTTCGTTCTGGTGTTCTAAAACGGCTGAAGCCAACAGAGTTAACCTCTATACGTGATGCAAAATGAACCCCTTTCTAAGAGGGGAATAATCTGCAGATTCACAGCGCGTGAGAACAGAACGTCGGGAATTATGTAGCGACGCACGCGCTCTACATGAACCGCGAACCACGTGCGTTCCGAACCGTAGAGGGTGATCCGTACGAACCACGGATCGATGATGATCCGTTGCACCCCTACTGTTAACAACCAGGGCTTGATCCAGTAATGCGGACGCTGGAGTCCAGGTAAGAACTTCTTAGACAGGAAGTTGTAAGTTTACTGTCCTGAGGCTGATGGCAGCAGTGCTGAGAGGCTGTAGGAACACATTTACTGCTGATTTTCATGTCTATATCCTGGTATTATTAGTTTACATTTATTTGATCAGTTTAACTGTTATTTCAAAACGTTTCCACCAGTGTTATTAGAGCTACTGTTAGTGAGTTTGTTAAAACTACTTTAATTGTGAGGAAATATATATTATTTGATGGATTTAAATTTGGATATATATTTTTTTATTGTTGCTGAATAGGTGAGATCTTGTATTTTTCAAAAGAAATAATCTAGAGCTGCTGGTACAAAAACTGTAAACGTTGTAAAGGATTTAGATTAAAGGAAGTTTAACTTATCACTAGAGGAACTTTCTTCCCTGCAGATGTCAGCTTTTTGTACTATTAAGAGGATTTTATTTTTCTAATTACTTTGATAAAGCAAATATTTTACACTTTAGTCGTCAAAGGAGCATCTTTGTTGTTGTTTTGTTTCTATTTCTAACTCACCATGAAACATAATTTGGACGTGTTGGTGTTATTTGTGGTTTCACAAAAATAAAATATATCACATCAAATTGTTTACATACCTCAATTAATGGAAACTAAATGGATTTAAAAGGAGAAAATAGCTATTCAAGGAAATGAAGGGAAAAAGAATCCTAAATGGGGAAAAAAATGATGCGTCAAAAAATGTAAAAATTATTTTAAAATCGAATCGTTTTAAAATCGAATCGTAGTACCCGAATCGTAATCGAATCGAATCGTGAGGCACCCAAGATTGCACAGCCCTAATTTAAATTGCATTTCAGTTCAAAACAGTTGAAAAACAAAAATTCCTGACTAAAACTGGACAGACCCTAAATACAGTACTTTATAAATCTATTTGTTTATTTTATGTACAATTTCAGAAGGGTATTGTTTTAAAATAATAATAAAAGATTTCCAACATGTGGAAACACTATGAGAGAATCATTTTTTGCAGTGTTCAAACTGACCCACGGCCTGCCTCGTTTTCAATGACGGGTCCGAGTCACTCAGGTCTCTGTTGTTTAAAGACTAGTGTGGGAATGGGATCGCCTCGGTCCGGTACTGGTTTTACTTTTCAGATAGGGGTAGGGTCTGGGTTCGTACCGAGCCGAACTGACACCTCCGTCTGCTCGGACCTCGGTGTCAGACCGGGACTGGACCCGTAACACCTGCTCACTGCTGAACTGAACCGAACCGGACCGTACGGCGAGAAAGGAGCAGGAATAAATCTTAAAGGCTAGAGACCGTCCAGTTTCACCGCCGATTACTTTCGGTTTTCACGTGGAAGGAGCGGAGAGTTGAGTTCGTCTACCGGGGAGAGACAGGTGAAGAGAGTGAGCTGATGAGATCTGAGGAGCGGGTGGGAGGGAGGACACGGGCTGCGTAAGGAGCTGTAGGGGATCTGATGCTGACAAGCGCTCTGCCTTGCTTCAAACACAAGTTGCATTAAATGCGTTTTTTTTTTTTTTTTACGCGTTATGTCTTCCAAATGAATCGTCACAGTTAACGCGTTAAATTTGACAGCACTATTTAAAACATTTAGAAAACTTTGATACATAGAAAAATGCTCCAGATAGCTGCTTTAACTAATTAAAGTTCATCATTTTAACTCTGTAAAATTAATGGATTTTTAAAAACAAGGCCAAATCAAACAGCTGTTTCATCAGTTACACCGTGTGTTAGCCTGCCTAATGGTCCTCAGTGAAATCACCTCACCTCAAAAACAACTAATCCTAGTGAACCTGTGTTTGTTCAAGGTCTTCCTCAAAGACATCTAAACCACTCCTGAACCCAGTGCTGTTTTTTCATCAGAAAAACGCATTTGAATTAGCCGTTACTCGTTACACTGAGCCTGCTGGGGTTTGAGGATGGGGGGAGGAGGGAGCCTGTGATCATTTAGAAACCTAAGCTCCTAGTAATTAGATGTAGAAAGCTGAAATGTTGTTCAAATTCACACTGGACAGTTGTGGCATGGTTATTTTAGGTATTTCACCAGGAACCCTTGATATGTCATACTAGATTTATCGCGGACCCCTTGGTGAAAGAAGAACTGAAAGAGAACCTGGAAGTTCTAAGGGAAGCAAAGCTCCCCTGATTGGTCTTTAGTGTTTTATACACACACATCTATTGACCATCCAGGACATTATTTTTCTATTCACATAGACAGATTGCAGACTCTCTGTGTGACTAGACCATCTTCTAGACCTAGAAGATAAAAACTTGAAGTTACCTGGCTCACTGAGGGCAAAGCAGCCCACTTTCTCCCCTGTGGTGAACGGAGAGATCCACTGCTTCTTCTGTTCTTCTGAGCCAAACTTCAGTAGCGGCCCGATGTAGAGGGACTGAGAACCACAGAGACAGAGCAGGTCATTATCTCGTAGCACCGCCTCAACACCAGAGCACTTTCATGCTGACGAGCTGCACCCACGTTGTTAACCGACACCACGACTCCGGTGCTGGCGCAGCCTCTGCTGATCTCTTCCATAGCCAGACTGTAGGCCAGGTAGTCCATCCCCGCTCCACCCAGCTCCTCTGGCACCTCCATGGCCATCACACCCATCGCCCCCAACTCCCTGATCTGGACAGGAACATGAACAGTGATGTTTCCAAACAAAATGAAACCTCAAACAACCCAGTTTCTGGTGTAAAGACAGTGTTTTACCCCAAATCCTCTTTTTATTAGTGATAATCACTTTGGGTTCAGCTTGTCACCTCTGAATATAAAGCTCAATCTGTTGAAATCATTTTTAAACCCTTTAATACACAGTAAAAAAAAAAAAAAGAGTAACTTTTGGTCCTTGGTCATGTAGGTGTGCACCAGACTTCTATGTATAAAACAATACACACACTGACATAGAGCAA
The DNA here is from genome assembly GCA_006937965.1 of Callopanchax toddi. Classification (NCBI taxonomy): domain Eukaryota; kingdom Metazoa; phylum Chordata; class Actinopteri; order Cyprinodontiformes; family Nothobranchiidae; genus Callopanchax; species Callopanchax toddi. The sequence continues at coordinate 299,271 of SSNR01000115.1, forward strand.
GAGATTTTATTCTATATGTTCATGGACTCGTGATAGTAAGGAACTAAACTTTTCCTTTTTATTATTTTTCACAAAGTGGTGCTAGTTTTCTATATGTGGTAGAGGGAGGTCTAACAGGGGATTCCTGGCAGCAGATATTATCATGCCTGTAAGGCTAGTTCAGCAAATATTCAGAACGTAAATAATTTGAGTTTATTATAGAAACATCATAGTGGGATATGTATGCTGAGAATTATCAGATTTTTATGGCAGTCTTTAATGGAGCGTTTTTATGCATCACCAAGGCAAAAGCTGCAAACAGTTCATGTAGTCTGACTTTACAGAAATATTAAAATGAGAATAAATCAGTGTTGATGCCAGTTGTTGTTCCTCCCCAGCTCTGATAATCCCACTCCTAAAATAAAATCTATATTGTATTTATGGAATGGAAATCCTTGAAATTTTTGTGTTTTTGTTTATTTTTAAAATAAAAATCTCAAAAGTTGACATTGAAAAAGGTTACATTTCAAAGACCTAATGAAAATGTGCTCTGTATTTTGAGGACTGTCTGGAACTAAGATATCTATAAAATGTGGAAATATTTATTAATATTTTTATGTCAGACTTTAATGGAGCATTTTGTGCTGCTAGGGAGAAAGGTGGAGGTAGGAGGGTTTAAAGTGTGAAAACTCTTTAAAACTAAACCATAACAGACCAATTTAACAAACAACGCATTTGTATTTTACTGAGTTCATGTCGTGTAAATTTTAAAATCTTTTTGACTTCTGTGACACTTCCTTTAGTCACGACTCATAAACTTAGTGGTCTTATTCCATAAGTCTATGTTTGTGTTAATCAACAGAAGATGTTGCAGTTTCCCTGTTTCATTTCACACAGATACTATAATAATAATAATAATAATAATAATAATAATAATAATAATAATAATAATAATAATGGATTGGATTATATACTAATGATGATGAGCTGCTAGTAGACCATAATAAAGCTCTAATATTAGGACTGTTAATAACTGATACTGATGTCATTTCAAACAGGTGACTGTAATCAGGATCTGCTGAAAATAAATGACACAAAACAATAAAGCAATGAAAAACTGAGTATTTGAAGAGCAAAGACAATTTTAAAATAAAAAGAACACTTCTTAAAACAGATACTGATGATTTGTACAGTTATCTCCCTAAAGTACAGATTATCATTACATAGTTTAAGGTTTCTGGAGGAATTTCAGTGAGAGGAACTAAAACTGAAACGCATGGTGAGAGCAGCACTGAGTTTATATGTTTTAAAGGGACGTGAGGGAGCTTTGAAAAACAAACCTCATGAGCGCCGCGCCTGGCGCTGCAAATAACTGCAGCTTTTAGCGGGAGCGTGCACAAATTTCTCACTAGTTCATAAGGGTTCAACCAAAGGCAGCCGGAGGCATGATTCCATAAATAAAAATACATTTTATTAATACAAAAGGAAATATAGTAAAACAATGCCCCGCGACGCACACACACACGATCAGACTGAGGGAGTCGATCTAACAGAGCTAATCTCGCTAGCCGCTATGTTCCAGCTTCCACTGCTGCCTGTATTGCTAAAAGCTTTAATCAGCCGGTGTTCTCGGACACCCGGAGGAGAATTTGAGAAATCTAGCGTGATAGAATCATGCCCCGCCGCATATATTACCCTAGATTTCTCAAATTCACATCACGGAGTGGAGCTCCGTAGCACCCGGAGGTCCGTGCGCAGCAGAGCCGCCTTAGATGCACTGTAAGCGGACTGGGGTCTAGGAAACAGTCCGGGATTTGCGGCCTACAGTGCCGAGACCATAAACATGGACAGATTGCTGTGTGGTCGCCTATAACAGCACCTTTAGCTCTGTGAAACCCTTATAATCCATCAGAGAGGTTTTCAGCTCCATAAACGCTGCCAAATAACACCAGTTTTATGAGAAAAACCACTGGTTTAGATAAGGAAGTCCGCCATTGACTAGCAACACTACACAAAGGTGCAATACTGCCACCTACTGGATATACATTTATTATTACTTTTTTAGCCCGAGAACGCGCAGAAGCGTCAGTTGACATCACATCCGTAGGACAGCACGGGAAATTCGGACCCCGAATTGCAGAACATTTTACAGCTCACAGCCTGTTCAAGATTATGGAATGATACATGGGTGGCCTCATTCTTTTTGATTTAAAATGCTTCATCACTCATTAACCTAAATAAACTGAACATGCAATTATTACTTTTCTTCAAAAGCTCCCTCATGTCCCTTTAAAATAAAAGAAATGTTCATAAAAAAATATTGTTTTAACCACCACACTGTCCTTATTTTTGGGCCTGTGGAGTTTCTATTCATTTGCGGTCCATTTGAGCCCCTAAGACAGTGCGAGGGTTAAATAAACTTCTGTTTTGACCAAGTCCCCTTTAACAGTTTACTCATTCTGTTACACTAATCTATTAGTCTGGTCCAAGCATGTCCAAAGTGTGGCCCTTAGAGTGATTTTAAACAGCCCTCAGCTACATTTCAGTAACAATAGTACTTTGTCTCTACAGCAGATGCAGAGACTTTATAACAATTTTATGTTCAGATTTTTACTGAAGTGAGGCCTGACAACAAATACTGATTATTTAAAATCTTTTAAAATATAAAAGTGTGGGTCTGATCTAAAGAATTAGTCTTTTATTTATTTCCTGGTACACAGAACCACAAACCATCAAACTTTTACTAAACTTGTGAGCTCGGTTGCTAAAAGGTGACTAAATCCAGAGTTACTGCTACTTCACACTGGATGCGGTGAAGAAAAGTAGTCCACACCAGCTGTGGTTTTGTTGTGGAATGTCTCCGGCTCTTTGCCTCAGCAGGAGCTCCAAACCTCGGTGGTTCACGCGAGTTCACGCGAGAACAAGTATGTGGTTAGCAGCAGCTGGTAAACAAAAGCTAGAGTCGTCTTCTCGTTCTTTTGTTGAGGATTATGTATTCACTTGGCTTGTTCCACAATCGGTAAGCACACTTCGTTTTTATATAGTTTAATGTTATGCCTAATTAAGTTTTATGTTGTTTCTTTGTCTTTTAAAGTGATAATATGCAGTTTTGCTTGTTTTGGGCGCCCTCTGGTGTCAGTTTTAAATCACTGCATTACACAAGTTAGCCCATTGTTTCAGCTTCTAAACGCCTAAATCTAACCGTTGAAATGTCTCCTCAGCCTTCATAGCTTTCTACAGGAGCGGTTATTTACTCCTTCAAAGAAATCAGCTGTGTTCAAGCAGGGAGAGATGGAAAAAAGCAGGAATCATGAGATAAAAACACTCCAGCGCTAGCATAACAGCTAGCCACATTGGGTTAGCCTAACCCTTGTGAGACACGTGACTTCCTGGGTACCGTGACGGTGATGGAGATTTTACAATCGTGGTATTCCGGCTCTAATCACCAGATGGGGCTAAGTGAGCACATACTGGCTCAAGGAAAAGATTTTAAAATATGAAAAAGTTGCATATTATCACTTTAAATATCCAAATCACGTTAACGTTAGCAACGTAGCTAATGGTTTTATTTTGACAAAAAACGAATGCACCTCGCCTGCTAGCGTTTCACTTCCTGTTTGGCGCACGTAATGCCGTTAACTTGATGACGATTCACTGCGGTGTCCGGGGAAAAATAGACTTATTGCAGAAAGTTGACTTTGCTTCACAACCGCGCCGGAGTCGGTGTGGAGACTCTGATTGGAATAAATGGATTTTAATTCTTGCGGAGTCTGCACCGCAACCGCATCCGGTGTGAAGTAGCCTTTACTGAACAAAGACCCAGATCCTGTTCTTGTTGATGAGAATGGAGTAAATTTAGTTTATAGAAACTGGAAAAAAATCAACCAACCAGATCCAGGGAATCTGATGCTTTTCTTTTATTAAGTCAAACATATGAGTACATTTTGTCTCATAGCTACAAAGATTTACTGAATCTTTTCTACAAAAAACTTGTTTCAGTTCATTAAAAATGTTGCATTTAGATTATAGTTTTGAGCAGTACAAATAAAACAACTAAAAATAAAAAATGGTAGGTTTTTTTTTTTTGCATTTTTTAATAAAAATATAGAATGTGTGGTTTGTGAGGAATTTTAACTTTGCAATTTTGGCTCTTGTCTTGAACAGTTTGAACACCCCTGGTCTAGTCTATGCTGCATGGAGGTACTGGAGTAAACCAACGACCTCCTAACGTCTGACAGGTAGTCAATAGTTAATAGAATCTGATTATTGATAAGTCATGTGATTGTACAGCTGCGAGTGTGCGTACCTGTTTGGCGGGGTAAGCATGCTCCTTATCGAGTGTGGCGGCGACAGGGATCAGTTCTCTGTCAGCATAGTCTCTGCAGGTCTGCCTCAGTAACTGGTGGGTCTCTGGGAGCTCTGCCAGCTGGGACAGACCTCGGCATCCACTGAGACACAAACCCAGAGCTGAGGGACAGAAACAACATGTGATGAAAACCTTCAGACTGAAATGCCCTCTTTAAGGTTTGAAAGTTGGTAAAAGAAACACACAGGTGTCAAGTGGTCATTGTCCAACATGTTAACTTTTTAATTTGTTATCCAACTTTGCAAACTGGTACGCTTGTAAATCAGGTGTGACATCATTCCCAGTTCTGAGTTCCTACCTCCGAGGTAAGTGGAACACAGCTTTACTCTCTCTACCCTCCATGATTGTAGTTCCTGTTCTTGCTGCCACTAACTTCTGTTCTATTTTAGAAACGATGACTGGCCCAGTCCTTCTGTGTTCGTCTCTGTCCTCTCAGACTCCAGTTGTCCAGGAGGCTCTGTCCATTCTGAGCCTGGTTTTGATGGAAGTTTCTACCTTTTAACTCTTTAAATCCTGAAATACGAAACATTAATAATAAAAAATCCAGGTTTAAAAAACTTAACTATTTATTGGATAAAGTTAATTAAACTATAATATAATGTTTTTAACCAGGGGTGCACACAACCAGTCCGCCAGTCCTCAAGAGAACCAGATTTCATTCATTCACCAGAACCGACTGCCCGAACGCGCCTTTGCAGACCAGAGCTTCCGCTGTCCCAATAGGAGACCCCTCGATCTGACGAGCTTCACATCCTGTTGCACTGCAGCGAATGAGTGTTCACATGGCATCTGTAGCTAGTAGACACATGACAGGACCTCCAACACACACACACGCATCTCCAATGCGTGTGGCACCGCACCATTACGCACAGCTCCATTGACGCATGCTTCAACACACACACAACCACAGTACATCCAACCCACGCACGCAACTCACACATGTCCAGTAGGAGTGCAACGGGTCACAATCAATCCGTGATCCATACTGATCACCCTCTATGGTTCGGGACATGGTTCACGGATCCAGCAGCGCTCGCGCTTTGCTAAATCCTCCCCGACCCGACAGCTCGCGCTCTGAATCTGCTGATAAATAATTCCCGTCTGAGAAAGGCGTTCATTTAGTCATCACATGTCAAGTTCTCTCTATCAGAATCAGTCATTTAAGTTAACCAGAACAAAAGGATCACTGATTGATTTCTGATCCACTCGATGATGCGTGCACACTCGCACCAGCTGATCCTCTCGGTCAGGTGATCTTTCTCTGATGGAGAAACCAGACTCATCTATTTCTGTCTAAGATAACGTGTTGTTTTGGACTTTTATACGAGCTAATGAACGTTAATAGTAACAGTGTTCATTCAGGAGTGCAAGCCTCCTCACCTGCTGCAGCTGTCTGATGGCTGTGAGCAGAAGAAACCGGGTCATTGCTCTGTCAGACCCATGAGAAAGAGGTGAATAGAGCCATAGAGGTATTTGTTTTTATACGATTCAAAATGTTATTTAAGCATCAGATTGACAACTTGAGTTAAATGTTGTTTGTATTTAATGAGCATTGAGCAGAAAAATGTTGCAGAGTGTTTTAATAAATAAATAGAGAGCAAAGTTATTTGTCTTTTATTTTTCTTTCTGCTGATCTGAAGCAAATTTAATCTCCCCTCCCTCTCCCTCTCCCCCTTCCCTCCCCCCTCAGTTGGGAGAGTGGCCGGTCTGGTAACCAGAGGGTCACCGGTTTGGTTCGATCCCCAGCTCCGTCTGGGTTACATTGTCGTTGTGTTCTTGGGCAAGACACTTCACCCAGCTTGCCTGTGTGTGAATGTTGGTGGTGGTCAGAACGGCCGATGGTGCAGAACAGCAGTCTCACTTCTGTCTGACTGCACCAGGGCAGCTGAGACTACAGACGTCTGTCATAGTTTACCATCACCAGAGTGAGAATGAATAATGCAACTTCTGTGAAGAACTTTGGGTGTCCGGAAAGGCGCTATATAAATCCAATGCATTATTATTATGTAGTGATCACAAGGTCATGCAGATGTCAAAGGTCAACAAACCACTGGTCACTATAATACCAGACTTGGGCAGACCTCCATGCTCTGCTACAATAACAAAGTGTACCTTGAAATCCAAAACAAGTTTTAAATATTAAAAGGGTTTTAAATAAAGGAAACTGGACTTATTAAGTCCAGTTGCCTTTATTTAAAACCCTTTTTTGGATTATCATGACCTGGATGACTGAGAATCTTCACCAGCATTTTGTTTTCCTTCATCCTATCAGAGCCGCTGCTCTCCACCTAGACTAAACAGATCTGCCTGCTGAAGCTACAGACATCCTATGAAGAAACTCAGGACTTTTATCCTCTTTAAAAAAATAATTTCTCTTCTGTCAGGTTCAAAAGTCTAACATTATTTAAAAACCCAGACTTCTGACAAAAAATCGATGCAACAACTTCTCTCATTTCATCACGCTCATGAACGGAGAGAAAGGCAGGTAAGACATTCTGCTGTTGAAGGCACCGCTACCAAAACCCTTCTGCCCTATCTCTTCCAGGGCGGTTTTTTATTACAAAACACACAAATTAAAACAAAGTGAAGCAGATAACACACTTGATTTACAACGGGAGACCAGATGTCTAGAGGATGGTTTCTCAGCCTTGAGAGGGAGACAGGAGGATAAAATAACAGCAGGGTGAAAGGTCTGATAGTACTCTCCAGGAACCTTAGGAGAAAGTTGAAGTCCAGTTTTCAAGCATGATAAACATTTTAAACCTAACATCTTCTTTACAGACTTAATGAAAAATGAATAACATTAAATCCTTATCATAAAAATGTATTTAATCATAATTCATTACTTAAGAAAGTAACAGTTAAATCATAATTAATGATAATATTTAAAATACATTATTTTAAATCTTAAATACATCAAATGTCTAATTGGTGATTTAATCATGTTTTATTATCATATTAATATTAAAATATTAATAATGGTCTTTAATTAATTTAAACTATGAGTTTAAACCATGACTCTAATGAAATACATTCTCTTTAGTTTCTCAGAGGAAGTGAAGACAGTATCTTGATAACGCCTCCTTTCCAGTTCCTGGCAGATCATTGGTTAATCCTAAAAAAAACATATGGTTTCCGTATTTCTCCAAGTTCAGTCTCTCTCTTCCAGTTTTCTGCCAACCTCCAGGGTGTCTCTGCCTCCAGTCTCTCTGTCAAGATGCAGACTGAGACCTCCTGCCTGGAATCAGGTTCCAGACCCTGGTTCGTTTAAGAGGACTTTGAAACAACACTAAATCCTAAGAACCATGGAATCTATCCAATCTATCAGAACTGCTAAATTAAAGTCAACATCATCTGCCGCCAAGGCCAACAGATTTACCAGATGACGGCGTCGGCTACCTCGGACCAGCCTGATCACCAAGGCCAAGTCACCCTCCGAGTGCGAAGGACTTCCTCTGAACTCGTTGAGACCGACTTCTCCAGACAGCCTGGATCCATTCAGGAGCTGACCTGGTACAGTGAGCCTTGGCCAGTATGATGTCAGATTGTTTATCGTAATTAATCTATTATCAGTAATTACTAAAATCAACTCAGCCAGGTTAACTTTATAATTACTCAACTCACTTTCTTTCAGAAACTAAACCAGACCCTTCTTTAACATCTTTAATCACTTTGATAAATGTTTTTTATGTTTAGTTTGTTTTATTTTGTAAATAAATTAGTTAGTAAAATATAGTAATAAATTCATTTTTATATAAAACTATATTTTGCCTCTGTGTCAAATTACTAATAGTTTGATTCACTGATACCCAAAATAACCTGTTTTGAGAGTCAATCTGATATTAATGATCAAACTATTTTGATGACTCGTCATTTATCAGACATTATATTCTGTTTGATAATATTCATATTTTATTGACAATTTATTAAGTGTAGCATACTTCAAAACGCTACAATTATAATGAATCTAATTTCATTACAACTGAAATACACTGAAAATTGAAGAACCTGAAGTTAACTATTTTTACTAAGACAGAGGCTGCCAGACAGGACAAGGACAAAGGTGGAACTGGAAACTGTCCACAGGGCAGGCTGACCTGAGACTCGACTCTAGAAAAAACACCCACGTATTTTACAACAAAAATATGTAAACAAAACTGGTACTGGACCGACCTGACTCCTCTCCAACTCAGAATATGAGAAATATTTAGAAATAAAAATAAATCTGCAACATCATAATACTTTAACCATGTGATCTGCTCACAGAAAGAAAGGTTTCATGATCGTCGCTTCCTCGTTGGAAGAATATCTTGATTAAATGCTGCAAATCAGAGTCAAAATGTTACAAAGAAAGTAAAACGTTTACTATTCATATGTTTTGAAGCCCTGACATCAAATATTTTGAATGCAGTTAAATAAAAATCAAAAGAGAAGCAATCCAAAGCATTTTTGGTGTCGCAGCCAGAAGCATTATGGGAAACATTTGACTTGTAAGAAGGAGTCAAATTTGACCAATTCTTTTTTTTTTTTTTTTTTAACCCCGTGTCCTGTCCGGCTGTGGAGCAAACAGAATAATGTCTGAGTGCCAAAAACAAGCCCAACAGTGTTGCTGTTTCAGGTGAGAGGTTACAGCCACTGCTATAAAACTCCTCCTGATTTTTGTTTAAATATAACCCCCAAAATTTTTATTAGAATGTTTTTATGGTTGATTGGACACGGAGCCTGAAAGTGAAGGGAAGGGTACAGAAAGAGGGATGGGGGAGAAAGTAAACAGAAAAAGAAGAGAACAAGAGACGTGAAGAGTCCACTTCTAGACCTGTAAATAAAGCACAAACAAACAAGCAAACAAAACAGGAAGAAAAGATACAACAGCAACAAACAGCATATGAATACACAACAGTTGTGATATTCTTCAAATGTATACGTATACACCAGTTCAAGAGAGTTCAGTGTCAACCACAGCCCCAGTCAATGTGTCTGAAAACACCTGAGTCCGTCTTTATGTGAGCACCTTGTGATCACCTGTGTGTATATATGCGCGCTTGTTTATGTAAGGTTTCTCTATTGAAACATTCAATAATAAGTTCGAGGAGCCACAGACCCGTCCCCAAGGCCCACGGAGGACGCGGAGGAGGTCCAGGCCCCAGACGTCCAGAGGCCACCCAGGGCACGGACACCCCAGGGAGACCGCCGTCAGGGCAGTCGCTAAATTCTCCCCCAGAGGGCGCAGAGGCTCACCCCACGTGGGCCCCCCGGCAGTCGCCGCGCTAGAGCCCCTGGGGGGTCGCGGCTAGGAGCTCACAGGCACCGCCTGCAGCCGGCCATCCAGGGTAGATCTAGCCGGAACCAGAGACCCGAGACCCAGGAGCGAACCAGCCCCAGCAGAGGCCCGACCACCCCCGGGGGCCCAGATCCCACCAGGCAGCCACAGGAAGAAGAGCAGGCAGACGCCCCCAGCACCCAGCCCCAGACCCCGAGACACCCCAATACGCCAGCGGAGAAAGGCACCACCAATGCCGAGGCGCAGCCAGGGAGGATAGTCTCTGCCGAGGAGGGCCTAGCATGTCACAGAGAGAGGGGGGGGGGACGAAACCTGACAGAAAAACAGTCACACAGACACAATCACTCTCCCTCCCTCATGCGTGCACACACACATTCCTGCAAACATACCAAGACACACAATAGACGCTGTACACCCACTCTCGCTCCCCATGCACACTCTATGTTCAGGACCAGGGACCAGCGCCCTAAGGGTGAAGCCGGCCCTGAAATCCAGAAGATGGTCCCTCCCTTAC
>SSNR01000115.1:313121-325606 GCA_006937965.1 Callopanchax toddi
GATTTTTAACCAGTTTATAAAAGAATTCCCAAAACCAAATTTATGTAGGGTTGCAAATAAAAATTTCCAGTTTACTCTATCAAAAGCTTTTTCTGCATCTAGAGATAAAATATTAGTTTCAATGTTTTTACTGTTAGAGTAATCTATTAAACTAAGTAATCTACGTGAGTTTGTGGACGAGTGTCTTCCTTTAATGAAGCCCGTCTGATCAGGATGTATAATGAGGGGAGTCACCTTCTCTAATCTTCTAGCGAGGGCTTTACAGATGATTTTGAGATCAGCATTAATAAGTGATATGGGACGATAACTGGTAGGAAATACAGGGTCTTTACCTGGTTTTAACAGGAGACTAATGTTGGCAGAGTTCATATTTGGTGGTAGTCTGCCATTTCCTTCTATTTCCTGTATCATTCTGAAGAAGATTGGAGCTAGAGTATCCCAGAATTCTTTATAGAATTCAGCTGGAAATCCATCTGGACCTGGAGCCTTCTTATTGGGCGTGGTTTTAAGGGCCTCCTGGAGGTCAGCTGGAGTTAATGGTGAGTCCAGGGCCGTCGCTTGATCATCTGACAGTTTAGGAAGTGTTATTCTGTCTAGAAACTGATTAATCTCATTATCTGATGGGTTAATCTGTGGAGAGTATAAGGTTTTATAAAAATCTCTGAAAGTGTTGCTTATACCTTCAGGATCATAAACTGTATTCCCAGTCACGTCTTTAACTGCAGATATAGTTGTTTTTTCTTTATTTTTTTTCAACTGGTTGGCTAGAAATCTACCTGATTTATTACTATGTTCAAAGTTTTCCATTCGAAGTCTTTGTGCTAAAAATTTAATTTTTTTATTAATAATTTCATTTAGTTCTAGCTTTGCTTTCCGTACTTTGCCCTGTATTTCTTCTTCCTGGGAAGTCTCTAAAGATTTAATGATTTCTTCTAATTCCTGAGTTCGTTTGTTCTCTGTTCTTTTCTTATGTGTTGAAAATGACATTATTTTACCTCTAATTACAGCCTTCCCAGCTTCCCAGAGAACCGATGCTGATGTTCCAGGCAGGTCGTTATATTCTAAATATAAGGCCCACTCTTCTTTAAAATATTTAATAAAATCTTCATCTTCAAGCAGTGATGTATTAAATCTCCAGTTCCTACTTGGTGGAACAGTTTTATTATTTACCAGNTACACCCACTCTCGCTCCCCATGCACTCTCTATGTTCAGGACCAGGGACCAGCGCCCTAAGGGTGAAGCCGGCCCTGAGATCCAGAAGATGGTCCCTCCCTTACTGAAGTGGGGATAAGCAGACCACCGCGCACCCCGCCGCAGCCGAGCAGCCCCCCACCGCAGACCCCGACCAGACAGCCCGCTCCACTCCAGGCCCCAGGCAGCAAGCAGAGAACAGGGGTGTGTGAAGACCCCAAGTCTCCCCCCACCTGCTCCAATGTGGTGTTGATGCGTGTTGTAGTAAGATGCTTTTAAAAAGAGTGGGGGGCGGCCCGCCATCCCCCGCCCTGGATCCTAAGTGTCTAAATGCGTGGAGATGGGTAATGACACCGGAGGAGAGGTTAGCCGGCTAGACCTCCCTCCCCCCGGGTATTACTGGGTGTAATTTCTCCAAAGACCCTAGATGCATAATGTAAGAATGGCTGGGGTGGAAGTGTTTAAATTGTGCAATAAAATTGGGCCACAGGACTGCAGAGATGGTGTTCCACACCATGACGTACCCGTGACCCAAAGCCCTGTGTGTGTGGTGACGTGACGGAGCAGAGGGAGGGAAAAATCTGGGGATGGGGAGGCAAGACTGGGGGGACAAGCCTTCCCAGGGGGCCAGCTCCCCCGCTGGCCCCAGTAAGCACCCCCGTTCCCCAAAACCACCCAGGGCAGGGAGATCGCCGTCAGGGCAGTCGCTAAACTCTCCCCCAGAGGGCGCAGAGGCTCACCCCACGTGGGCCCCCCGGCAGTCGCCGCGCTAGAGCCCCTGGGGGGTCGCGGCTAGGAGCTCACAGGCACCGCCTGCAGCCGGCCATCCAGGGTAGATCTAGCCGGAACCAGAGACCCGAGACCCAGGAGCGAACCAGCCCCAGCAGAGGCCCGACCACCCCCGGGGGCCCAGATCCCACCAGGCAGCCACAGGAAGAAGAGCAGGCAGACGCCCCCAGCACCCAGCCCCAGACCCCGAGACACCCCAATACGCCAGCGGAGAAAGGCACCACCAATGCCGAGGCGCAGCCAGGGAGGATAGTCTCTGCCGAGGAGGGCCTAGCATGTCACAGAGAGAGGGGGGGGGGACGAAACCTGACAGAAAAACAGTCACACAGACACAATCACTCTCCCTCCCTCATGCGTGCACACACACATTCCTGCAAACATACCAAGACACACAATAGACGCTGTACACCCACTCTCGCTCCCCATGCACACTCTATGTTCAGGACCAGGGACCAGCGCCCTAAGGGTGAAGCCGGCCCTGAAATCCAGAAGATGGTCCCTCCCTTACTGAAGTGGGGATAAGCAGACCACCGCGCACCCCGCCGCAGCCGAGCAGCCCCCCACCGCAGACCCCGACCAGACGGCCCGCTCCACTCCAGGCCCCAGGCAGCGAGCAGAGAACAGGGGTGTGTGAAGACCCCAAGTCTCCCCCCNGGAGGCAGAGGTCGTCTCAAGGTTAATATAGTCCAACAACAGATTCCTATACTGGTTCAAACTGAGATTATTTTTGTTTTTCCAGTTTATGAGGATCGTTTTCTTAGCGATGCATAGGGCCGTTAGAACCATGTGAGCTGAATTCATCTCTGTGATGACATCATCTAAATCTCCCAGTAAGCAAACTGGAGGGAAAGCTGGAATATTACATTTCAGACACTTTGACAGATCTTCACATATCCGGGACCAAAATCTCTGCACAGGTGGACAAAACCAAAGTGCATGAATATAGGTGTCAGGGGTGTTGTCTGTGCAGCTTGTGCAGGTTTCAGATGGTGCATAACCCATCCTGAACATCCTGACCTGTATAGTGAACTCTATGTAAGATTTTATATTGGATTAATTGTAAACTGGGGTTTCTAGTCATTCTAAAAGATTTTAAACATGTCTGAGACCAGAAGTTTTGGTCATAACTGACTGATAGGTCCGCCTCCCACTTAGCTATAGGAAGAGATATCCAATCATCTACTTTAGACAGTAACCTATATATTTTAGATAGTAACTTCGGAGATTTGAGATTAAGGAAATCTAATACCCTTGATGGTGTTTGTAGCTCTGTTCTATTAAACTTAAATTTATGTTTTATTATAGATTTAATTTGTTGATATTCTAAAACTCTATTCCTGTCAACCCCATATTGTGAGACTATCCTGTTAAATGGGATGAAGTCAGTTCCCTCAAAGAAATGTTCCAGGTATACGATTCCTTTCCTCCTCCAGTCTGAGAAGTTGATCATATTGTTGTTTTGTAGGATGTCAGGATTGTTCCAGATGGGTGTACGCCTGCATGGAATCAGTGAAGACTCAGTCATTTTCAGATACTCCCACCATGCTGTCAGTGAAGAGCTGATGTTAATACTTTTAAAACATGAGTGTCATTTAATGTTTGAGCTAATAAATGGTAGATCTGAAGTCTCTACATTATTGCATATTGTCTGTTCTACGTCTAACCAGGACTCATCTAGTGGGTCCTGCTTAATCCATCTTGAGATGTATTGTAGCCTGTTGGCTAAGAAGTAATGATAAAAATTAGGTACATCTAGTCCTCCTCTATCTTTGTACTTTGTACTAACCGTGTCACATGATAACTGTACTAACCATGTCACACAAACGATACCAAGTTTAGTTTAAACCAGATGAAACCAACGTGAACACCCTTAGTTCATCATGAAGTACCATCAAAGTTCATATTATTATAGTCTGTTAGCTGATCCAGGTGTTTATGTAATGATTCAGTAACTAAAACGGTTGTTGAGTGGTGCCTTTCAGGGTAAAATCACAAAGCTTTGAGGTGTACTGACGTCAGCCCACTCCTGGAGGTGGGAGAAGACCAGGATGAAAGCGATGATGGTGGCTGAAATAGTGATGCTCATCAGCGTCACATGGATCTGTGGTAACATGCAGGAACAATACGTTATGCACGTCTGCAACTGCTAACACAACTTCGCCTGTTTCTCTGTTCTCAGACACAAACTCACCACAAACCAGATGTCCTTCCCACAGACCGTCACTCCTTTAGCCATTTTCTTTAGGTAGCGGGCAAACATCATCCCCAGGGATCCGATGGCCATCCAGGCAATCAGCATCAGCGACCCTGAAACACACCTCAACATTCAGTGCCCTGAGGTGGGGTGGGGGTGTGACCCCTGACATTATTCATGTGTTCATGTTACAGGTTTATTTATATAGAAAATCCATAACTGGCAGCACCGTGACTGTTCAGAACATGAAAAACTAGCCATTAGCTTCAATTGGTTCAATTAGTTCATTAAACATTAGTTCGGAATAAAGAAATTCATTCATTCAATAAGCTGTTAGCGTCATCTAGCTGTTAGCTTTGATAAGCTGTTAGGTTGGACTAACCAATAATTGTTAGCTTTGTCTAGCCATAAGCTTGGACTGACCATTAGGTCATCAGTCCTGAAGGACATACACCCAGAAATATATCTGAACAGAGGCTATCGAGGAAGCTAACAGGCCAGACAGGAATCAGTTCTAACTTTTACACAGAATGATGAACTGTACCTTTAAAAATCAGAGTTTGTATTTTATGCTATGTGTGTTTCCACTAAAACCTTCTGCACAAACAATGACAAACTCTGGTTTAGTCCCAAACTGAGGTGACTTTGAAGAGTCAAAGAGGATGAATATTAGCCTAGTGAACTAGACTGCAGACTTTGGTCTAGCCACGCTCCACTGGAACCTCTGCAGCCCACTGATTGGTCCGGTCAGACTTATACAGAGCCAATCACAATGCTCTAACGGTTTGGTGGGCGGGATAAGCCAATGATGGCAGAGCAGTGACTTTGAAATTAAACAACATGGCGGCAGCTCAGGAACCGTGTTTGTTTGAAACGTCTTTGTCATCAACTTTAGACTATTTAGATTTGGGCTTTTCTCTAAGACGTGAACAGATAGAGGAACTTAAGGCTTTTATTTTGAAAGAGGATGTACTGGCTGCTTTGCCGACAGGACACGGTAAAAGTTTAATCTACCAGCTGGTTCTGGTCTAAATGCTCTGATTGGTCCTAGCGCTATCCAATAGCATGTGAAGACAGTTTGATTGACAACCATTGATCCCGCCCCTATGAATGAGTCGTTTCAATGGATCATAGCCAGGCTATATGTATCCACATCTATATGAATACAGGTGTGGGACCAGGCCAGGAACACGATGAGTTAAAAACAATCAGAGCAGCAGAGAAGAGCTACTCTGAGAGGCTGAAACTTCATTTCCCAGCCAACAACTCCCTTTCAGTGTGGCGAGGCCTGAGGAACATCACCAGGTACAGGAACCCACACCTGGACCTGTTCCTATCTGTCTGGTAGTTTATTGGTCTGAAAAGTCGGCATGATTGTAAGTGGATATGAGCAACAGTGAGATTGGAAGTTTGTGTTGTACAGACTTGGACCCTGATTCTGATTCCAGTGTCCAGGTTAAGGTGACCTGGATCATCAACAGATCATCAGAGAACCAGAGCTGGGTCCCATGTGGACTAAAGCATCAGACTGGAGAGACAACCTGAAACTCACCGTGAGCCCGCATGATCGCAGGAAAATCCGCGTTTCCCAGAATCTGAGGTGTGGAAAGATCCAACTTAGTGCTGCTGATGAAGGTGTCCTTATGGAACTGGATCTGTCCTGTTGGAGACACACAGAGACCACTATGACTTTCTGACCTTTAGTCGCATGCGTACCAGCTGGTGTGTCCGTACCATTGGCGGTGGATCCGTAGGCATACAGGATGTAGTAGGAGGAGCTGAGGCCAGATGCTCTCTGGGTGGAGACGGTGTTGGCGGAGGTGAAGGAGCAGCTAATCACCCCGTTCTGCATCGATGTTATTACATTAGAAACATTTCCCTGTTGGACACAACATACAAAGAGTTTTGGCGTCAGCCTGGAGGAAAGATGCGTTCTGATTGGTGGAGAGCAGACGTTACCAGAGGCAGTATCTGAGGGGCGGTCCTTCCTGTTGAGTAGGCGTGTTGAACTGATGCTGCTCCACTGCTGTTCAGTGTACAGATATAAATATCATCGTTCCCCTGAGGAAAGACACAGTTCAGACTGATCACTTTGTTAGGAGGTTCAGGGGTCAGCAAGAGGTCAAATGGAGGCTCTAAGTACCTCTTCTTCACCTGTTAGGCAAAAATATAGTTATTAGATTATCTCCAGACACACAACACTTATTGACATTACCATCCTTTGATCATCTGACAATCCAAAAGCTACGTATCCATCAGTAGGACCAGTCAGCTCATACGTGATGCCTGAACTACTAGGAGTGAGCGGCATGGCCGACATGAAGAAACACTGAGAGCTGGTGGAAGGGTCACATCCTGAAGGCTGACTGAAGCATGTCTTGGTCACTCCACAGGTTGAACTGGAGATGGAGTTCTACAGAACAGACACAGGAAATAAACATGTTATGATCTCCATAGCAGTAACAGTCCTCCGCTCCCAGCAGGCAGCTCTTCAGGGACCAGTAAGGAGACACATCCTGCACTCTCTCCAAAGGAACCGGTCTGAAAATGTTGGACAGAAGGCAGAGACTGCTCAACGTTCTGACATCTACTCTAATAAATCAACGAATAAAGAAAGAAAGAAATGCTCCGATGGTTATCATGGTAACAACCGGAGGCTCACACAGTAACAACCTACCTGTGTCAGACGGAAATTCAGACTAAACAGGAAGTCGGACCGAACAGGAAGTCAAACTGAACCGTAAATGAGACTAAACAGGAAGTCAAACTGAACAGGAAGTCAGACTGAACAGGAAGTCAGACTGAACAGGAAGTCAAACTGAACAGCAAATGAGACTAAACAGGAAGTCAAACTGAACAGGAAGTCAGACTGAACAGGAAGTCAGACTGAACAGGAAGTCAAACTGAACAGCAAATGAGACTAAACAGGAAGTCTCAGACAAACATCTGTTGAGTGAAAAGGAGATGTTAATAAATCTAGGTAAAGTCAGCAGCAGAAGCTCTGATGATCACTAGGGGAGTGTTGATGGTTCTTCTGGGTTTAATGAAGGAGATACAATGAGAGACACTTCACTTCCTGTTTGGAGAATAAAACATCAGAGCTGAGTGGTAATTGAATAAAGTGGGACCTGGACTTTGGACTCAGAGGAAACTATCAGTGCGAAAGCAGGTGGGAGGAGACTAGCAGACCAACATCCTGATGGACAGTTAGAAAAAAAGCTGCAGAATTGATAAGTTTGTAATTGATTTGAACTTTTAGACAAAAATCAGAGGTTGTGACATCATCATCTGTCAGGCCCCGTCCACATTACTCCAGTCTAAAGGCTTCCTGTGGACCTACAGTGTGGACGTGGATCAGAAGAAAAACTTCAATACCAAGACTGAACCTGAAACAGCTTTTTCTCCAAAGCTACTCAGAATTATCGGCTGTGTTCTGTGGGGGACACCGGAGTAACAGGAGAGAACCCACAGAGACCTGCGGAGAACATGCTACCTCCACGTAGAGAGGCTTCAGCCGAGAATCAACTTATTGCTGCAAAGCAACAGTTCTACCAACTGATACTCACAGTAGTTGTTGTGGAGCTGGAGGCCGATCCACTAGAGGCCGATCCACTAGAGGCTGATCCACTAGAGCTACTAGAAGATCCGGAGCGGCTCAGGACAGGACTCTTCACGTCAACCCAATAGGTCTCAAAGCTCTGAACAAAGGATGCACTGCAGAGAGATGAAACCATGAAACGTGATGCCTGGAGCTGACGGTCTGATCAGAACCAGATTTAACAAGTCCAACTCACTGGAACTGGATGGAGTTGGTGTTCTGGGACGAGTCTGATTTCCACACCGCCTGGACGGAGCTCTTTGATGAGGACGATGTGTGAGCTAAAGCTGCATTCTACAAACATCACACACACACACACACACACACACACACACACACACACACACACACACACACACACACTAATAAAGGTTCATTCTTTAATTTGCTGACAGACTAGAAACAGTCAGACCTTCATCTGCAGAAAGTTGGAATCTGGTGAAAACAAAGTACTTTACAAGGTTCTTCGTGTCTTTTTTGTTGATGTAAACACAATGTACAGCCGACAATAATGCTAGCTAGTTAGCTAGCATTACACTTCATTAAGACACTAATGACACTCAGCATACTATCCATCCATCCAGCCACCTAGATGCGGGGCAGCATGTAGCTCAGTAGGTAGAGTGGCCGGTATGGCAGCCTGAGGGTCGCCAGTACCATCCCAGCTGCGTTACCTTGTCATTGTGTCCTTGGAGACACTTTACCCACTTTACCTACTGGTGGTGGTCTGAGGGACTTGACGGGTGTCTGTCGGTGTGTCCCAGGGCAGCTGAGGCTACAATGTAGCTGATCACCACCAGTATGTGAATGACTGTTTGTGTTGTACAGCACTTTGGGGAGTGTAGAACTTTAGAAAGTGCTACATATATACATACACCATCCATTTTTTTCTATTTATCCAAGGTCGGTTTGCAGAGGTAAAAGGTCCAGGAGGTAAGCCCAGACCTCCCTCTCCCCAGCGTCACTCCTCAGTTCGTTCTGGAGGACCCGACGGCATTCCCAGGCCAGAGGATACATAATCCCTCCAGGAGACATCCTATCAGAGGCCCAAAATACCTCAACTGACTTCTTTCTATGCGGAGGAGCAGCAGCTCTAGTTCGAGCTTCGCTCAGATGATGGAGCTCCTCGCGTTGTCTCTAAGGCTGAGTACAGCTACCCTACAAAGGAAGATCAGTATGGCCACTTGTATCTGGGATCTCAATCTTTCGGTCACGATCCACATATCATGACCATAGAACCATAGAGCCAAACCACTCACGCCGGTGGCACCTGCTCTGGGTCTGAATGTGGGAGGTAGACCGGGTGGGACTGGCTATCGGGCATTTTCCCAGTAATGGTAATGCTGGGTCGGTCTGGACTGGGACTGATCCTGCTTCGGTGCACACTTGACCCCACCCACGCGAGCCCAAACCCTGTCCTGGCCCCCCCACCCTGACAGAGAGGTGACATTCCTTGTCCCAAGAACCAGTTTATGGTGCCAGGGATCAGGACGCCCAGGTCCCCGCCTCAGCCTGCCACCCATCCTGCACAGCATCCGACCTTGACGCTTCTCCCCGCAGGTGGTGGGTCCACATGGTCAGCATACTAATAAAAACCAAAACTACTAAATATACGGAATATAATATTTATACTCACTCATTATGCCAATATCCCAAATATACTAAAAATAGTATTTATACTAAATATATACTAAATATTCAAATGTTACTTTATAGACAAGAAATGTATTTCCATCAACAGGTAACCAAGTAAAGCCCACCTGACCCAGGATGTGAGGTATGAGGTCATACTCACTGATCTCTGGCTGCATGTGAGGCCTTGCGTGGCTGATGATGTCACAACAAAAGAACCAACTGGAGTTGAGCTTCCGGTTTCTCTGGCCTCTAGCAGGAAACCAGTAAACGTTGCAGACCCTGAAGCCTTCAGGTAAACTAAAACAGAAACAAACAGAAACCAACTGAAACAATGAGAAAGACTGAAAACCAGAGGCTGACAGTCAACAGGTTTGATTTGCTAAATGAAAACATGATGATGAATCAGAACACGCCTGGAGGAGGGTGGAGGTTCTGCCCTTCCTCAGAGAGGGTTCAGTGTAAACTACAGTCATGGACACAGACTAGCTGTGGTCAGACTGCAGGCGGTGAGAGAGGAGGGTCAGCTGGTTAGAAGACAGAAGGTTGGTGTTTCTGCTGCTTCACGTTGGAAAAATGACAAATTAAAGTAGGGCTCTTCACCTCCTGGTCAAAGGAGAAAGGTCAGAGCAGAATATGAAGGAGCCTGAGTGAGACAAGAGAGACCATCAGGCCTCCAGCAGGGGGACGAGACAACGATACCAAGACACCATCAAGATGAAAGACTAGACAGGATAGAAAAACTAATATATAGAAAAACGAACGATTAGGAAAAACTAGACAGACTAGAAAACCTAGAAACAAAAACATTACAAGTTAAGAACTAGAAAAACTAGAAAGACTAGAAACAAAAAACCTAGAAGTTAAGAACTAGAAAAACTAGAAAGAATAGAAACAAAAACTAGAAGCTAAGAACTAGAAAAACTTGAAAGACTAGAAACAAAAAACCTAGAAGCTAAGAACTAGAAAAACTTGAAAGACTAGAAACAAAAAACTAGAAGCTAAGAACTAGAAAAACTAGAAAGAATAGAAACAAAAACTAGAAGCTAAGAACTAGAAAAACTTGAAAGACTAGAAACAAAAAACCTAGAAGCTAAGAACTAGAAAAACTAGAAAGAATAGAAACAAAAAACAGAAGTTAAGAACTAGAAAAACTAGAAAGAATAGAAACAAAAAACAGAAGTTAAGAACTAGAAAAACTAGAAAACCTAGAAATAAAAAAACTAGAAGTTAAGAACTAGAAAAACTAGAAAACCTAGAAACAAAAACATTACAAGTTAAGAACTAGAAAAACTAGAAAACCTAGAAACAAGAAAACTAGAAGGTTACAACTAGAAAGACTAGAAACAAAAAACAGAAGTTAAGAACTAGAAAAACTAGAAAGAATAGAAACAAAAAACAGAAGTTAAGAACTAGAAAAACTAGAAAGAATAGAAACAAAAACGAGAAGCTAAGAACTAGAAAAACTAGAAAGACTAGAAACAAAAAACAGAAGTTAAGAACTAGAAAAACTAGAAAGAATAGAAACAAAAAACAGAAGTTAAGAACTAGAAAAACTAGAAAACCTAGAAACAAAAACATTACAAGTTAAGAACTAGAAAAGCTAGAAAACCTAGAAACAAAAACATTACAAGTTAAGAACTAGAAAAACTAGAAAACCTAGAAACAAGAAAACTAGAAGGTTACAACTAGAAAGACTATAAACAAAAAACAGAAGTTAAGAACTAGAAAAACTAGAAAGAATAGAAACAAAAAACAGAAGTTAAGAACTAGAAAAACTAGAAAGAATAGAAACAAAAAACAGAAGTTAAGAACTAGAAAAACTAGAAAGAATAGAAACAAAAACTAGAAAACCTAGAAATAAAAAAACTAGAAGTTAAGAACTAGAAAAACTAGAAAACCTAGAAACAAGAAAACTAGAAGGTTACAACTAGAAAGACTATAAACAAAAACTAGAAGCAAAGA
Organism: Callopanchax toddi; assembly: GCA_006937965.1. Lineage (NCBI taxonomy): Eukaryota > Metazoa > Chordata > Actinopteri > Cyprinodontiformes > Nothobranchiidae > Callopanchax > Callopanchax toddi. Next base: position 324,492 of record SSNR01000115.1, read on the forward strand.
ACTATAAGTTAAGTTCCTATAGACCTAGGTTCCTACAGACCTACAGGTTCCTATAGACCTAGGTTCCTACAGACCTACAGGTTCCTATAGACCTAGGTTCCTACAGACCTACAGGTTCCTACAGACCTACAAGTTCCTATAGACCTAGGTTCCTACAGACCTACAGGTTCCTATAGACCTACAGGTTCCTATAGACCTACAGGTCCCTACAGTCCTACAGGTTCCTATAGACCTACAGGTTCCTATAGACCTACAGGTTCCTACAGTCCTACAGGTTCCTACAGTCCTACAGGTTCCTACTGTCCTACAGGTTCCTACAGACCTACAGGTTCCTATAGACCTACAGGTTCCTACAGTCCTACAGGTTCCTATAGACCTACAGGTTCCTACAGTCCTACTGGTTCCTATAGACCTACAGGTTCCTACAGACCTACAAGTTCCTATAGACCTAGGTTCCTACAGACCTACAGGTTTCTATAGACCTACAGGTTCCTACAGTCCTACAGGTTCCTATAGACCTACAGGTTCCTACAGTCCTACAGGTTCCTATAGACCTACAGGTTCCTACAGACCTACAGGTTCCTGTAGACCTACAGGTTCCTATAAACCTACAGGTTCCTACAGTCCTACAGGTTCCTATAGACCTACAGGTTCCTACAGTCCTACAGGTTCCTACAGACCTACAGGTTCCTATAGATCTACAGGTTCCTACAGACCTACAGGTTCCTACAGTCCTACAGGTTCCTGTAGACCTACAGGTTCCTATAAACCTACAGGTTCCTATAGACCTTCAGGTTCCTACAGTCCTACAGGTTCCTATAGACCTACAGGTTCCTACAGTCCTACAGGTTCCTATAGACCTACAGGTTCCTACAGTCCTACAGGTTCCTATAGACCTACAGGTTCCTACAGTCCTACAGGTTCCTATAGACCTACAGGTTCCTATAAACCTACAAGTTCCTATAGACCTACAGGTTCCTATAGACCTACAGGTTCCTATAGACCTACAGGTTCCTATAGACCTACAGGTTCCTATAGACCTACAGGTTCCGATAGACCTACAGGTTCCTACAGTCCTACAGGTTCCTATAGACCTACTGGTTCCTACAGTCCTA
>SSNR01000115.1:346412-372153 GCA_006937965.1 Callopanchax toddi
CTAGAGTGAAACCTGAAGTCTAGAGAAAAACCTGAAGACTAGAGTAAAACCTGAAGTCTAGAGAAAAACCTGAAGACCAGAGTGAAACCTGAAGTTTAGAGAAAAACCTGAAGACTAGAGTAAAACCTGAAGACTAGAGTAAAACCTGAAGTCTAGAGAAAAACCTGAAGACTAGAGTAAAACCTGAAGTCTAGAGAAAAACCTGAAGTCTAGAGAAAAACCTGAAGACTAGAGTAAAACCAGAAGTCTAGAGTGAAACCTGAAGACTAGAGTAGAACCTGAAGACTAGAGAAAAACCTGAAGTCTAGAGTGAAACCTGAAGTCTAGAGTAAAACCTGAATTCTAGAGTGAAACCTGAAGTCTAGAGAAAAACCTGAAGTCTAGAGTAAAAACTGAAGTCTAGAGTAAAACCAGAAGTCTAGAGAAAAACCTGAAGACTAGAGTAAAACCTGAATTCTAGAGTGAAACCTGAAGTCTAGAGCAAAACCAGAAGAGTAAAACCTTAAGTATAAAGTAAAACCTGAAGTATAAAGTAAAACCTGAAGTATAAAGTAAAGCCTGACGTATAAAGTAAAACCTGAAGTATAAAGTAAAACCTGAAGTATAAAGTAAAACCTGAAGTATAAAGTAAAACCTGAAGTATAAAGTAAAGCCTGACGTATAAAGTAAAACCTGAAGTCTAAAGTAAAACCTGAAGTATAAAGTAAAACCTGAAGTATAAAGTAAAGCCTGACGTATAAAGTAAAACCTGAAGTATAAAGTAAAACCTGAAGTATAAAGTAAAACCTGAAGTATAAAGTAAAACCTGAAGTATAAAGTAAAGCCTGACGTATAAAGTAAAACCTGAAGTATATATTAAAACCTGAAGTCTAGAGAAAAACCTGAAGTCTAGAGAAAAACCTGAAGACTAGAGTAAAACCTGAAGTCTAGAGTAAAACCTGAAGTCTAGAGAAAAACCTGAAGTATAAAGTAAAACCTGAAGTATAAAGTAAAACCTGAAGTATAAAGTAAAGCCTGACGTATAAAGTAAAACCTGAAGTATAAAGTAAAACCTGAAGTATAAAGTAAAACCTGAAGTATAAAGTAAAACCTGAAGTATAAAGTAAAGCCTGACGTATAAAGTAAAACCTGAAGTATAAAGTAAAACCTGAAGTATAGAGTAAAACCTGAAGTCTAGAGAAAAACCTGAAGACTAGAGTAAAACCTGAAGTCTAGAGAAAAACCTGAAGTCTAGAGTAAAACCTGAAGTCTAGAGTAAAACCAGAAGTCTAGAGTGAAACCTGAAGACTAGAGCAAAACCAGAAGAGTAAAACCTTAAGTATAAAGTAAAACCTGAAGTATAAAGTAAAACCTGAAGTATAAAGTAAAGCCTGACGTATAAAGTAAAACCTGAAGTATAAAGTAAAACCTGAAGTATAAAGTAAAACCTGAAGTATAAAGTAAAACCTGAAGTATAAAGTAAAGCCTGACGTATAAAGTAAAACCTGAAGTATAAAGTAAAACCTGAAGTATAAAGTAAAACCTGAAGTATAAAGTAAAGCCTGACGTATAAAGTAAAACCTGAAGTCTAGAGTAAAACCTGAAGTCTAGAGTAATACCTGAAGAGTAAAACCTGAAGACTACAGTAATACCTGAAGAGTAAAACCTGAAGACTAGAGTAAAACCTGAAGTCTAGGGTTAAACCTGAAGTCTAGAGTAAAACCTGAAGTCTAGGGTAAAATCTGAAGTCTAGAGTAAAACCTGAAGTCTAGAGTAATACCTGAAGAGTAAAACCTGAAGACTAGAGTAATACCTGAAGAGTAAAACCTGAAGACTATTAAAACCTGAAGAGTAAAACCTGAAGAGTAAAACCTGAAGACTAGAGTAATACCTGAAGAGTAAAACCTGAAGACTAGAGTAATATCTGAAGAGTAAAACCTGAAGAGTAAAACCTGAAGTCTAGAGTAAAAGCTGACGTCTAGAGTAAAAACTGAAGACTAGAGTGAAACCTGAAGACTAGAGTAGAACCTGAAGTCTAGAGTAAAACCTGAAGTCTAGAGAAAAACCTGAAGACTAGAGTAAAACCTGAAGTCTAGAGTAAAACCTGAAGTCTAGAGTAAAACCTGAAGTCTAGAGTAAAACCTGAAGTCTAGAGAAAAACCTGAAGACTAGAGTAAAACCTGAAGTCTAGAGTAAAACCTGAAGTCTAGAGAAAAACCTGAAGTCTAGAGAAAAACCTGAAGACTAGAGTAAAACCTGAAGTCTAGAGTAAAACCTAAAGTCTAGAGAAAAACCTGAAGACTAGAGTAAAACCTGAAGTCTAGAGTAAAACCTGAAGTCTAGAGAAAAACCTGAAGACTAGAGTAAAACCTGAAGTCTAGAGAAAAACCTGAAGACTAGAGTGAAACCTGAAGTCTAGAGAAAAACCTGAAGTCTAGAGTAAAACCTGAAGTCTAGAGTGAAACCTGAAGTCTAGAGAAAAACCTGAAGACTAGAGTAAAACCTGAAGTCTAGAGAAAAACCTGAAGTCTAGAGTAAAACCTGAAGTCTAGAGAAAAACCTGAAGACTAGAGTAAAACCTGAAGTCTATAAAGTAAAACCTGAAGTATAAAGTAAAACCTGAAGTATAAAGTAAAACCTGAAGTATAAAGTAAAGCCTGACGTATAAAGTAAAACCTGAAGTATAAAGTAAAACCTGAAGTATAAAGTAAAACCTGAAGTATAAAGTAAAACCTGAAGTATAAAGTAAAGCCTGACGTATAAAGTAAAACCTGAAGTATAAAGTAAAGCCTGAAGTATAAAGTAAAACCTGAAGTATAAAGTAAAGCCTGCAGTATAAAGTAAGCCCAGAAGTATAAAGTACTTTTTGCCACTGTGACCCTTTAAATCTCACTCAGCTGAGGGGACGTTGAGGACCCACAGAGTCTCCCTGGTCTCTAATTGGGATGTTTTTAGAGCTAAATCTAATTTGAGGCTGTTTCCTGCTCAGAAAGCACATGATGGTCTCATGATATTTGCTTCTCAGATCTTTGTTCCGTAGTCTCTGGAGGTACCAGCGTTCTGAAGTCCACTCCTGAGTTCTGGTAGATGGTTGGGATGCATCTGGCCCGCTGGGTTCTCGGTTTTGTCCTGGTAGTTGGGTCTTATGAGTTCTGCTGTGCCGGGCCGCTCCATGCACAGTGCAAGGTGGAATGGTAAGGATGATTTATTCTGTTTGTTTTTGAAGCAGAACTGTTCATTAAAATGTTCATCTGGTTCTAACCGCTCCACTGAACCATTTGTTTTTCCTCTTGACTTCATTTGGTTAATAAGCTGTGTAACGCCGCCAAATGCGTTACTACCTCTGAACTTCTGACCTCTAGGATCATCACAAATAATAACCATCTTTTTCCCAATAACTTGGAATAAAATGACTCTGTTATTATTTAACCTGGATTAACATTCCCAGATCAAGGACGTTTTTCCGGAAGACCTTCACTGGATTTTCACCCTTTAGTTAATAATAACTCAAAGACTGCCAGACGTCTCCTTCTAAACGTCATTACTCTTAATCAAACTGTTTAAAATTGTCTTAATGTGATTAATGCATTTTCTCCCAGTATTAATGAATGTTGATCTGTTTCAGTATTATTTCACATACATACTTTGCTAAAAGGTTAAATCATATATTACTTCAACCAATAAGAGTTAGCGGTCTGAGTCACCTGAATTAATAACTCCTCATTGGCCCACGTTTCATTAAGATTCCTCTTTAGCACTTCCGACCCCGGAAGCTAGAGAGAGCGGTTCTGGTCCTGACACTAACCAGACGACACGCTCAGCTGTCAACCTCTACACAGCTGACGCTAGTTGTTGGCTCACCCGGAGACGGTTACCTCAGCCCGTCTGAGCCGATGAAACCAGCTTCCCTCTGAGGTCAGACACCTTCAGTCTGACGCTCCGTTATGGGAATGCCAGCCCTCGACGCTCCCTGCCAGAGATGGGTCCACTAAGCTTCGTATCCCCGGACAACACCGTGGCCTTCGGCGGTCCCAGACCCCCGCAGCCGTCTGATCCTGACCGAGGAGGGAACACCACCCCCGCGCTGTCTCATCCGACCCCAGCGGTGCTGATCCATCGAACGCAGCTAAGTACCACAATCCTGGTAAAGCTTAAAGGCCTCTTGATAAAAGCTAACAACTTTAGCTCACTCAAACTAGTACCCCTCCATTAGAACCCTTAATCTAAATTAAGTAAATCCCTAGTCTCCTAAATCCATCACGAGACTCAGGCTTCTAAAACGTATTTAAGATTCAATTCAGAACACCTTACCATTGTGAATGACTTAATGCTGACCACCTGCTAACTACCTCTTTCTTATCTGTGATATCTGTCGTACGTCTTTCTTAATAAAATTATGAAGTCTAATTCTAGTCTCAGATTTCTATTGTTAATATTAAATGCATAATCTACTCACTGTGACATCAGATTGAACCTAGAGCGACTGTAAGCACTAAAAGGTGAAGGTATCGGAGATCTTCCTCCGTGTAAAACCAACCAAACCTATTAGCGACTTTACAGAATAATGTGCCAATTATAAACCATATAAATAGAGTTTATAACGCTACAGCTGGTTTTACACTAACGTAATCAGTAGAGCTGTGAATCTCTCAACAGCTCACGATCCAATTCGATTCAGTGACGGTTCGATTCAGGATAGATCTCGAGTCACATTTGATTGGCTCTTAGTAACAAAGGGTTCCAGTTCCAGGATAAACTACTTTCCTCTATAAGTTAGACAGAGCTATGAGAAACTGTTCTATTACTTTAAAGAAAACTGGTTGTGTTTAATCAAATTCAGATTTACAAAGTACAATGAAATCATTCTAATACTGTAAATGTGCAAAGGTGATCTTTTGACAAAGAAGAAGTCAAATACTTTAAGTTTGTGGCAGCAAAGTTTAACATTTGATTCCTCAACCAGTAACTCCTTCTTCAGATTAAACCATTGACATGTTTTTATTTCCCAAACTATTCCTGGTTTCCTCCCATCAAACCTACAGAACTACATCCTCCAATAAGGCTGGATGAGGTCACATGACTTGTTCCTGTTGAACCAAGGTCCTTCAGGTCTTCTGCTCGTTATGGATGGAATCAGCTCCAAAAGCAGCTGAATCTGAAGGACCTGGTCTCAGTGACTGAGTTTAAACATTTTAGACTCTCAGATATCTGGATGTAAATGGTTTCTGATATTGACTCTGCTGCTCTGTTGATCATCTGATTCCTTTTCATTTGTATTGCTGATCATCTGGATGTCCTTTAGTTTCCTGTGATGTGTCCTGATCATGGAGCTGCTGCCTCTCTTGACCCTAACCCCTGTAGTCCTGCTGCTCTAGACTCACACTGGAGGACAAACTGACCACACCTCCTCTCTCTGCTGGCTTTACTCTCTATCCTCCATGTTTGTAGTTCCTGTTCTTGCTGCCTCTAACTTTGTTTTGTTTTAGAAATGACTACTGGTCCTTTCCTTCTGTGTTTGTCTCTTTCCTGTCCCCTCAGAATCCAAAATCCTGGTCCTGGTGGAGGTTATTTCTGTTCAAGGGGAGTTTTCCTTCCCATGTTTCTTTATAAGAGACTCAGTCTAATAGTCTTTTATAGGATTTGATTTCCACTGAACTGATTATGATCCTGGCTCTGGCCCTGACCTAAACTGGACTAGACTACAGTATTTATACAGAAAAGATGACATCACTCCTATTCTGAGGTCTCTGACTGGTTACCTGTTAAATGTAGAGTTCATTTTAAAATCCTGACTCTAACTTTCAGGGCCCTACATGGTCAAGCTCCTCTTTATGTTACTGACCTGATAAAGACCTACGCTCCAACCCGAGTCCTCAGGTCCACAGACCAGAATCTACTAACAGCTCCAACCTGAGTCCTCAGGTCCACAGACCAGAATCTACTAACAGCTCCAACCTGAGTCCTCAGGTCCACAGACCAGAATCTACTAACAGCTCCAACCTGAGTCCTCAGGTCCACAGACCAGAATCTACTAACAGCTCCAACCTGAGTCCTCAGGTCCACAGACCAGAATCTACTAACAGCTCCAACCCGAGTCCTCAGGTCCACAGACCAGAATCTACTAACAGCTCCAAGGACCAGATTTAAAGTCCAGGTGATCTCTCCTTCCAGTCTGTTGCACTTCGACTCTGGAATGACCTTCCTTTAGTTTGATGCTGTATAGACAGTCTGGACTCCTTTAAAAAGCAGCTGAAGACCCAATTAGTCAAAACTGATTTTAATTAAATCTTTTATGTTCTCTTATGCTGTTTAAACATTTGATTGATTGATTGATTGATTCTTTTAATGACCACACAGCAGAGCTGGTGGAATTTTTTTTCCAGTACAGTATGGTTTTTTACATGCTCCAACATTAACATATACACAGACAAAACAACACATAACATGTAAGTGTCCAGAGCGTGTGGACCCAGCTTATCGGCTCTCCTGGTTCAGCATCCTTATGGCAGTGGGTATGAAGCTGTTCTTAAAGCGAGATGTTCTTGAAGCCGTTGCCCTGTATCGCCTTCCGGATGGGAGTAGTTGAAAAGCATTGTGTGCCGGTGGGTGGGGTCGGAGATGATCCTGTGTGCAGTATTTAAAGTCCTTTTGCGGTGTAGCAGGTTTAGGGAGGGTAGGGGTAAGCCAGTTATTTTCGTTGCTCTATTGATGATTCGCTGTAATTTGTTTTGGGAGAGTTTGTCCAGAGCACTGTACCATACTGTGATGGATGAAGTCAGAATACTTTCGATAATGGCTGTGTAGAAGCGATGCAGAAGGTGGGGTCGTACTTTGAAGTTTTTGAGTTGTTTGAGATGAAATAGTCTTTGCGGTGCTTTTTTGTGAATGTAGTCTGCGTTTGTTTTCCACTTGAGGTTATTGCTGATGTGGGTTCCAAGAAGTTTGAATGTGTCGGAGATGGAGATGGGTTCATTTTTTATGTACACTTGAGCTTTTGGGGGTGGATGACGTCTCGGGTCGACGATGAGTTGTTTTGTTTTTGCTGTATTTAGTAAAAGATTATGGTCTGAGCACCAGGTCACTGCTTGGTTGATCTGTGCAAAGTACTCGGTTTCCTTATTGTTGGTTATGAATCCTATAATGGTTGTGTCATCTGCGTACTTGTATATCTTGACAGAGTTCTGGTGGGTTGTGAGCTGGTTTGTGTAGAGGGAGAACAGCCAGGGTGAGAGAACACAGCCTTGGGGTGTACCTGTACTGAGTGACAGAGGGGATGAATGTTGTTGTTAATCTTCACCCTTTGTTGCCTTTTCCAGAGGAAGCTGTGTATCCAGTTACAGATGTGTGTGCTGATGTTCATGTCCCGTAATATGTTAATGAGTTTGTCCAGATTAATAGTATTGAAAGCAGAACTGAAGTCCATGAACAGGATACGGACATATGTGTTTGCAGATTGTAGGTGGTTCAGTGTGTGGTGGATTACTAAATTAACAGTGTCCTCAGCTGATCTGTTTGTTCTGTATGCAAATTGGTATGGGTCCATGTGAGGGGCAGTGACGGTTTTTAGGTGTTTGAGGATGATACGCTCAAATGATTTCATTACTGCTGAGGTCAGGGCAATCGGTCTGTAGTCATTGAGGCATGAGATGGTTTTGGGAACTGGTATTATAACAGATTCTTTAAAGCACTGTGGTACTAGGCTTTGATGGAGGGAGGAGTTGAAAATGTTGGTGAAGACCTCAGCCAGCTCTGTGGCACAGGGTTGGAGGACAGAAGGGCTGATATTGTCTGGGCCAGCAGCTTTGTTCCTCTTAAGGCCCCTGAAGATGCTCCGGACTTCTTCCTCATGAATGATGAAGGGGGGTAGGGAGGGCAGAGAGTCAGGGGGAGGTGGTGGTGTGGTTTGCTCAAACCTGCTATAGAAGAGATTGAGGGTGTCTGGAAGCTGTTTGTCATCCTCAGATGTGGGAGGAGGAGTCCTTTTGTAGTTGGTCATGTTCTGGAGTTTCTTCCAGATGGAACGTGAATCACTGGTGGTAATTTGTTCTTCCAGTTTCTTTGCATAGTTAGATTTTGCTCTTCTTATTGCAGATCTCAGCTTGTATTTTGCAGTTTTGTAACTTTCTTTATTTCCTGTGAGATGAGCTGTATTTTTCTCTTTCCTTAGATCTTTTATTTCCTTGTTAAACCACGGTTTATTGTTGTTGTAGTATTTGGTCCTTGTGAGTGGTATGAATAGGTCGACGCAGTAATTGATGTATGACGTCACCACGTCGGTGATGTTGTCGAGATCGCCGGCAGCATGGAAAACATCCCAGTCTGTACAAGCGAAACAGCCCTGGAGTCGTCCGATTGCTTCAGTAGACCAGCATCGGTGGAACTTTTTTGGTGACTTTGAGGATTTGAGGTTTTGCCTGTATTGTGGAATCAACAGCAGCATTGCGTGGTCGGAACTGCCCAGCGTGAAAACACGGTAAGCCTCTTTGATGGTGGTATAACAGTGGTCCAATATGTTGGTCCCTCTGCTGGGACAGGTTACTTGCTGATGGTAGTTGGGGAGCTCGGTTGACAGGTTTGTGTGATTAAAGTCCCCTAGTATGATTACTGCGGTGTCCGGGTTAGAGTTTTCCACCGAGGAGACGTAGTTGGCTAACTCAGTTATGGTGGAGTTAGCATTAGCCTCTGGTGGGATGTACACACAGATGATCGTTACTGATGCAAATTCTCGTGGAAGGTATGATGGTCTGCATTTGACAGTGAGGTATTCCAGATGTGGAGAGCATGCTTGAGTTAGTACAGTAGAGTTTGTACACCAGCGTTCGTTGATCATTATACAGACACCGCCACCTGTTGCCTTGCCCGACAGTTTGGATGATCTGTCGGCACGGTGTAGAGTGAAACCTGGAAGTGTTACCACTTGATCGGGTACAGTTTGGTCCAGCCAGGTCTCAGTCAAGCAGATGGCAGAGCAGTCGCTGTAGTCTTTGTCAGTTTGAATTATGAGTTGGAGTTCATCCATTTTGTGCCGAAGGGATCTGACATTGGATAGCAGAAGAGCTGGAAGTGGTGGCCGATATGGGCGTCTTCTGAACCTGGCAAACGTGCCAGAGCGGCGGCCCTTTTTAACTGACCGATGTGTTATCCTTGAAATGTTTGCCTCCTTTTGTATCTCCTCCAGCAAAGATGTGGAGAGGTCTTGGTCACTGTAAGTAGTGAATCTGAGTTGCAGGAGCTCTGACCGGGTGTACTGGATACCACACGTACCTTTGCAGACAAATAACGCGGACAAAAGAATAATAGACAGGAGCGCTGCTTGTACTGTGACGAGCCTCACGGCCGCCATCTTCGCCATTTGTATTTGTAATGACGTTTTTTATTTGTTTTGTTGATTCTACTTGTTTTATAGTCTTTTATTTTGTCTAGGAGACTCTAATCTGTCCTTTATTGTTTTTATAGTCTTTTAGTTTTTCTTGATGTTTTTGGTTCTTTGTCTTTTAATCAGGTTTAATTCTGTTTTCTGTGAAGCACTTTGTAATTTTTGTCTGTGAAAGGTGCTATAGAAATAAACTTTACTTACTTACTTACTAGTATTTAGGTTGTGAACTGAATAGTATCCATAGCAGCTGAAACAGAAGTTCATTCGTCTCTTTTCTAATTTATGGTGTTTAACCCATGATACTTTCCCCCTATGATGACCTTTAAACTAGATGTTTCTATTCAACCATTACTGGATTCATTTAAAAGTCGATCTGATCAACGTAGCAGCAGCTGACCTCACTAAAGCAGGATTAAAGGTCTCTGGTTTGAAACCCAGATGGATCTGTGTGTGTGTGTGTGTGTGTGTGTGTGTGTGTGTGTGTGTGTGTGTGTGTGTGTGTGTGTGTGTGTGTTGGACTGGCTCAGTGATAATTCCCCTGACGCTCCACTAGATGGAGACATTTCTGATGCTCAGTGTTTCCTTCAGGTACGTTGGGGTTTCCTGTCAGCTGGTTTCAGAATCACTGGTGTCTCAAATTAAAGAATGGAGAACTGAGTCCAGCTGCACGACCAGAGGACAGAGGTGTCTGTACAAGGTGTGTGAAAATCTTTGTCTGCATATGTCTAGCTTTGTGTATACTGTATTATATGGACGCCTCCCCAGGGAGGTGTTTCAGGCATGTCCTGCTGGCAGGAGGCCCCCGGGTCGACCCAGGACACGTTGGAGAAAATACATCTCCAAGTCCTCAAGTTCTACTGAAGCTTGTTAATCAGCCACTGATTCATGTCTGGTGTGATGGAGCTGAGACTTCTAAAACATGCTGGATTGTGGCCCTTGAGGACTGGAGTTTGACAGCCCTGCTCTAGACCGTCCGTGGATCTCCATGTGGCCCTTTCACCATTCAACCCCCACCCTCCCCACCCCACAGACCCACAGCTACAGCGGGGAGTGAATACAAACAGATCCAGATTCGATTTGCTTCATTTTCTGACGGCAAACAAGACAAACATCTCCATCTCGCCTCCTCAACGTTATTCGGCAATAAAGTCCAGAAAAAACCACAGTAATACAAAAACCCGTCTAAGCATGAATATAGAGACTAATCTGAAAAAGTCCTCCTGTCTCTCATCCCCCCCCCCTTCAACACTTTACCACCACCACCACCCCCGCAGGGGGCGCTCCCCACCATTTAAGAAGTATGTGCTAACTGAACTTACACCATAGAACCATGTTTATGTGGATTTCCTGTTAACCTGATTCAATGATCTGGTTCCAGCTCCAGTCCGCCTCACTCCACTTCATCACAGCCAAACACTCCAGTCCTGTTCACAGCTTCCAGGAGGTCATGACCTTCAGACTGGTCTCCTATAACTTCACCTGCTGCCATGTCTCTGTAAGTCCTGAATCTCAGAACTCTTCTAGTTCATGGAGGATCCATTTAACATGTTTTATTTGTTCAATCCTCAGGAATCAGAATTAGAATCAGGATCAGGGACCATGTTGGTCCATTCAGAGGTCTCATAGACCATGTTAATACATTCAGAGGTCTTATGGACCATGTTAATCCATTCAGAGGTCTTAATAATAATAATAATAATAATAATAATAATAATAATAATAATAATAATAATAATAAATTTAACTTATATTGCACTTTATTTTGCAATCTCAAAGTGCTAGAGGAGAAGGTTAAAATAGCTGAGTCAACACTCATAAAACAAGTTAAAAAAAAATAAAAGGGGCGGCTACAGAATAAATCTAACAAAAAGCTTTTCTAAAAAGGTAGGTTTTTAGGTTCTGTTTAAAGGTATCCACAGTTTGTGGAGCCCTCTAGTGGACAGGGAGGGAGTTCCACAGCCTCGGAGCAGCAGAGGAAAAGGCCCGATCTCCCATGCTGCAGAGCTCGGTTCTGGGGGTTTCAAGCGTGTTAGCTTTTACAGAGCGAAGGAAGCGTGTGGTCGGGGAGGTGAGGAGTTCCTTTAGGTAGTGGGGGGCTCGACCGAAAATGCACTGGTGGGAGAGGAGGCAGAGTTTGTATTCTATTCTAAGTGGGACAGGGAGCCAGTGAAGAGCTTTCAGAATGGGGGTGATGTGCTCATGCTTGCGCACCCTCATCAGGATCCTGGCAGCGCTGTTCTGGATGTACTGTAGTCTCTGGAGGTTCTTGCCAGAGATCCCGATGAGAAGTGCATTACAGTAAACCAGCCTGGAGGAGACAAAGGCGTGGACGAGCTTCTCTGAATCTGCCAGGCTGAGAATTGGATGGAGTTTGGCGATGTTCTTAAGGTGGTAAAAAGATACTTTACAGAGGTGTTTGATGTGGGTGTCGAAAGTGAGTTGAGAGTCAATTTTGGCACCCAAGTTGGTGACAGATGTGGAAAGTGGAATGTTTTGTCCAGAGAAGGTGATGCCGGTGATAGTGGACGAACGGAGTTGATGTGGTGTGCCAACCAGTATGGCTTCAGTTTTCGTGCTGTTCAGCTGAAGGAAGTTGAGCTTCATCCACGCCTCAATCTCCTCCAGACAGGTGGTCAATGTGGACGATGGCAGGGGAACAGAAAGAGTGGGTGTGGTCTTAAGATAAAGCTGTGTATCATCAGCATAACAATGGAAAGATATTCCATGTCTGCTGATGATTTTACCAAGAGGGAGCATGTAGATGGAGAATAGGGTGGGGCCTAGCACAGATCCCTGGGGAACACCACAGACGACATCATGTGTGCAAGATGTGGCTGTCCCCATGGCGACGTATTCAGTTCTGCCTGTCAGGTATGAAGTGAACCAGTTGTGGACATTTTCTGAAAGTCCAATGGTGAATTGCAGGCGATGGAGGAGAATGTTGTGACCATGTTGGCCCATTCAGAGGTCTTATGGACCATGTTGGCCCATTCAGAGGTCTTATGGACCATGTTGGCCCATTCAGAGGTCTTATGGACCATGTTGGCCCATTCAGAGGTCTTATGGACCATGTTGGTCCATTCAGAGGTTTTATGAACCATCTTAATCCATTCAGAGGTCTTATGGACCATGTTGGTCCATTCAGAGGTTTTATGGACCATGTTAATCCATTCAGAGGTCTTATGGACCATGTTGGCCCATTCAGAGGTCTTATGGACCATGTTGGTCCATTCAGAGGTTTCATGGACCATGTTAATCCATTCAGAGGTTTTATGAACCATCTTAATCCATTCAGAGGTCTTATGGACCATGTTGGTCCATTCAGAGGTTTCATGGACCATGTTGGTCCATTCAGAGGTCTTATGGACCATGTTGGTCCATTCAGAGGTTTTATGAACCATCTTAATCCATTCAGAGGTCTTATGGACCATGTTGGCCCATTCAGAGGTCTTATGGACCATGTTAATATATTCAGAGGTTTCATGGACCATGTTAATCCATTCAGAGGTCTTATGGACCATGTTGGCCCATTCAGAGGTCTTATGGACCATGTTGGTCCATTCAGAGGTCTTATGGACCATGTTGGTCCATTCAGAGGTTTTATGAACCATCTTAATCCATTCAGAGGTCTTATGGACCATGTTAGTCCATTCAGAGGTTTCATGGACCATGTTAATCCTTTCAGAGGTCTTATGGACCATGTTAATCCATTCAGAGGTCTTATGGACCATGTTGGTCCATTCAGAGGTCTTATGGACCATGTTGGTCCATTCAGAGGTTTCATGGACCATGTTGGTCCATTCAGAGGTCTTATGGACCATGTTGGTCCATTCAGAGGTTTCATGGACCATGTTAATCCATTCAGAAATCTTATGAACCATGTTGGTCCAATTAGAGGTCTTATGGACCATGTTGGTCCATTCAGAAGTTTCATGGAGTGGAGGGTGTTGTTTGGTGGAAGGAGGATCTTTTCCCTGCTTTTTGCAGATGATGTGGTCCATTCATTGGTGAAGTTGAGGAGCTCAGACATTCGGGAGGGACCCGAAGTAGCTCTGCACCTGCTGCTGCAGGTGCAGAGGAGCCAGCGAAGGTGGTTCAGGTATCTAGCAAGGATTTCTCCTGGACACCTCCCTGGGGAGGTTTTTAAGGCAGCTTAAAGCCCCTGGGTCGATTCAGGACATGCTGGTGGAAGTATATCTTCAGGCTGTCTTGGGAATGTCCTGGGGACGCACCAGAGGATTTTGTGATGATGGCAGGGAAGGGGACAGTTTAGGTTTCTCTACTAGGGATGCTTCCCTAGTGACACACACCCAGAGGAGTTCAAGAAAGTCAGGTGAGGTGAGGATTAATAGTATTAAAAGTATTTTGATTTGATCTGGTGATCAACATTACAGGTTAGTTAGTGGTTACAACTTCTAGTAGTAGATACTGTATATGTAACTGTAGTCTGTGGGTGTTTTTCTAGGCTATGTCCATCTCTGAGACCTGGTTTGTGATCAGAGACCATGGAACCAATTACTGCAACCTTTACAACCTGATGGAAGGTAAGACCACAAAAATATAACAAGCAAAAACTAATGTTAAGCATGAACCATAAACTAAAATCAACCATAAGCTAAACTCAGCCATGAACCAGAAAACTAAACTCCACCATAGGTTAACTCAACCATCAACCAAACTCATTCAAATACTAAGCTCAACCATAAACTATAACCTAAACTCAACCATGAACTAAACTCAACCATGAACTAAACTCAACCATGAACTAAACTCAACCATGAACTAAACTCAACCATGAACTAAACTCAACCATGAACTAAACTCAACCATGAACTAAACTCAACCATGAACTAAACTCAACCATAAACTAAACTCAACCATAAACTAAACTCAACCATGAACTAAACTCAACCATGAACTAAACTCAACCATAAACTAAACTCAACCATGAACTAAACTCAACCATGAACTAAACTCAACCATGAACTAAACTCAACCCTTTTTCTGAAGGTTAAATCTCATTAAACCCTTTCTTCTCTTCTCTCTCAAACAGGAAGTGGTCTGACTCAGGTCAGAGGTTATCGAGAGATCACCAGTGACTATCTGTGCACTCAGCGCTCCGTGGCCAACTGTTCTGACCTCTGACCCTCAGACTGCTGAACAGGAAGCAGCCATAAAACAGGAGTTACTGTGAAACCTTATTATTACAGTAGTAGTAAAATTATTAACAACACTACAATCATAAGTCTAGAAATCCAGCTTCATCCAGCCAAGAACACACTCGGTTCTCATTGCATTTTTCTTCTTAAATCATTCATTGTGCTGCTGTATAAAAAATATGTTATAAATAAAATGGCTTATATACATTGAGTAATGTATTGGTTTATATATATTTAGGTATATTCTAACAGAAATGGAGCATATTTGGAGCACAACACCACTCCCTCTACTCCCCCCACCACTGCCCCACCCCTTGTCAACCCCCCCGCCTCACACCTCCCAGATCCTGTTGACACCAACGCTATCCCATCTCTGCTGTCCCCTTCAGTCTCCTCCTACCTCCAACATTCCAACACTCCACACCTCCACCATCTACCCCCCAACGCACAGCACACAGCAGGGAGCTGGACCACTACAGACCAGTCGCCCTAACCTCCCACCTGATGAAGACCATGGAGAGACTCACCCTCACCCACCTTCAGTCTGCAGTGAGCCCAGCATGGACCCACTACAGTTTGCTTATCCTAACCTGTTACAGATGTGTCTTATGTTGATGTTTGATTCCTGGGAGGCCATTTGTCCAGATTGTCCTTGATCTGTATTAAAGTCTCCTCCTCTACAGGGTCTTAGCAGACATGGTCTGAGCTGCAGGTGGGAGGGGCTTAGTAGTTTTGGTTTAATTATCATTTAATTAACATTAATTAGTTTGAACAGCGTTTAAATGCATGCAGGGATAAAATGGTTTTCTGACAAAAATGAGCAAAGCAATGTCATCCTTCAGCAAATACGCTGAAGTGGTTTGGACTCCTGAAGTTCCTCTGGCTGCTCTTCAAGGTCCGACTAAACCCGTCCCTGATAGGAACCTTGGTCAGGAGGAGGGTCTGAATCCATAGCAGCTGATTTAATTGCTGATGGATGTCATGGTCACTATGATGGACAGCCTGATTAATAACGACACAAAATCAAAAGCTGCTGTTTCAGCTTTGGTCAGAATTGCTGACACAGCAATAAGACTAACAACACCAAACAATTCATGGAGTTACACACTGCTCAAAAGAAAAGAACAACCAAATATTGTTTTTAACAATAAGGACTCAAAGTAAATAATAACTTTGGGTTTTTGTTTAAAGGGGTATTCCACCAGAAAGTGATTTTTTTGGTCTGTTGTCATATTCCTCATAGTTAGATCAGTGGGCAAAAACAATTACCGTAGTAATGTGTGCTCCATAACAGGTCCTGACTGTTGGTTGTGCTCATGCATCCAGAGTACTCAGTGCTCAGAGTACCCACCCTGTTTGGAGTTTTTGGAATGACTGCTGGATGGTGCTCCAACTTGAGACTCCATAGTCCTGCTGGGGTCCTTCCAGAGGAGCACGATTGGGAGGAGTAGCTCAATCTGAACCTGAGTGGTATTTTGTTATTGGAATTCTGTGTAAGCCACAGTTAGACCATATAAAACACCATGTTGGAACATAAGGATGCCCATCATTATACCTGGTACCAGGGCAGCCTAGGTCACAGGCCGATGACTGGCTTTGGACACTCGAGTAAAGGCAGGAGCAGAGCTGTCAACTGATCAGCACCTGGTGGTGATCTGGATCAGATGGCAGGGGAAGGTGCAGCGCAGACCTACTGGGAACGCCTGGCAGAAGAACCTTTTAAGATGGTCTTCAGCTCCCACCCTCAGCAGAGCTTTGACCATGTCCCAAGAGTGGGGGACACTGGGTCTTAATGGGCCTTGTTCCACTCTCCGATTGTTTAGGCAGCTGCGGTACGGCTGGTCTGTGGGTCTCCAGAAGCAGCAGTCAGGTACCGGAGGGCCAAGCAGGATGCAGCTGTGGAAGTTACTGAGGCAAAATACTGAGCATGGGAGGAGTTTCATGAGACAATGGAGAAAGACTATCGATTGGCTCCAAAGAGGTTCTGGGAAACCATCCGCACCTCAAGGGAGGAACTCAGTCACACCGTTTACAGTGGGGACAAGGAGCTGCTGACATTAACTGGGGATATAGTTGAGTCGTGGAAGGAATACTTTGAGTTCCCAACATCATGCATTCTGATGAGACCTGAGAAACCTGGCAATGGACTGTCCAATCTCAGAAGTCACTGAGGTACATTTACACAGCGGTGGAGCCATGGGGTGGACGAGGTCTGTCCTCTGTATCTCCAGGCTTTCCTGGTTCGTTGACCAATCTCTCCAACATTGTGTGGTCATCAGGGGCGGTTCCTGTAGAGCGGTTGCCAATTGAAGTAACTTATTTAGTTGTTGGTAGGGATGCACCAATACCGATACTGGTACCAATACTGGTATCGGTATCGGTCCGATACCGATACCAGTATTGGTATCGGTTAAAGTTACCCGATACCAGGAACCGATACCAGTGGCTTCACTGTGACTTGTGATTTCTGTTGTAGTTTCCTATGTTGAACACTAGGGGGAGCTATTGAGCTAAAGAGGAACAGTGTGGGTTGAGAGCTGGAGATGGTGCCAAATAGTTCATTTTATTTGGTTAAAATGGGGAAAACTGCAATAATTTCACTGTGAAATCACAGAAAATGGTTATTTTTCACCTTATATTTTAGTTTTGTGATCTTTTTTAATATATCTTTTTTTTTATCTAACTCAGTTATTTGTTGTAAAAAGCAGAGAAGAAAAAATAAAACCTGTATTCCAATTTGTTGCATTTTTTGTGTGGTAGAAGTATCGGTACTCGGTATCGGCGAGTACTCAGATTTAAGTATCGGTATCGGATCGGTTTTGGAAAAAGTGGTATCGGAACATCTCTAGTTGTTGACATTTTCTCCTCTAAGTTTTCCACTCCTGTTCCATCTCATCTCAACACATGGTCTCTATTAAAACAAAACATACAAATCCTGTCTTCAAGACATTTCAGAAGTCACACAGAGATCAAAACTTTCTTCAGTACCGTCCAGGCTGACCTGGGAACCACATGGCGCTCGTGGAGGTGGCCGGGGAAAGGATAGTCTGGGATTCTACATGACCCTGCAACCGGCACCGGGATAAGCAAAGAAAAGTCAGGCGAGGTGTCCTGGTGGAGGTGGACTGTGACCTCTGTAGGGTCCAGGTATCTCCTCATGCTACCAGCAGTGACACTGACCCTGGTCACATATAAAACTACTGATGAGGAGGTGAAATGTTCCGTAGCCTCCACCTGCTAAACCATTCCTGTTTTTGGGTCGTCTGATTGATACTCAAACAGCTGATACTGACCTGACTCCAGACTGATTAAAACGTGGCCCTTTCATATTCCTGATTAGATGATGTAGTTATTGTTCCCACTGGATTGAGTTTTTATTATACTCTACAGCCTTAGGTTCAGCTTAAACGAAAGCATTCCTGAAACTTCTGAGGATAGAAGACAGTCCTGCTGCTCCTCTCAGGAAATAATCTCCTTTAAAATCTTCTGTTGTTGTGTCAGAAAAGTCCAGCTTGTTTTAGCGACCTGAGAAATGCTGGAGCAGAGAAAGACAATCCAGCTAAAGCTGAGAGAGTTTAGGGAGCAGGCGAGGGACAGCGAGGGGAGGAGATAAGATCTCAGGTGGGATAATTATCGTATGCCCCAAATTCTGTCTGACGCTCGCTTCTAATCCTGACAGGAAAAGAAAAACACACATAAATCCAATTATCCTCCCCTTCCTGCTACGTGCTCTCTCTCTCTGTGTGTGTGTGTGTGTGTGTGTGTGTGTGTGTGTGTGTGTGTGTGTGTGTGTGTGTGTGTGTGTGTGTGTGTGTGTGTGTGTGTGTGTGTGTGTGTGTGTGTGTTGGGTCCAGACCAGGTCTTTTGATCAGGGCCTTCCAGGTTAAAGGTTTCGGGACCTGCAGCAGAGCAGGGTTAGGACCCTGGACCTGGACCTGGACCTGGACCTAAAACAGAGAAAAACTAATCAGCAGGAGAGCCTGAGGAGACATTTGAACACCAATAGGACTTTACCCATCAGACCTGCAGACGTCTGGCTGCTGCAGCAGCTCTGTGGATGTGATGAAAAGCGACAGCAGCTGCAGACGCTGGTAAACGCTCGACTCGCTGCTGATCAGATCTCTGACAACAAACCATTAACGCCCAGACAAATCACTCCACGTGGCGTAGAGGAGGCTTGTCTGTTTTAATACCACTGATATACATCACAAGAACATCAGTCACACTTCCTCCTCCTTCATATAGAAACACACATTCATCAATACATACAGTATTGTTGTGAAGCTGTTCTACTGCAGGAGGCTAGCTGGTGGAAAGCCATGTTGAATGTAGCAGGTGAAGGCCAAGGTGCAGCCAGGAGAGGTCCAGGACACCAAGCACTCTTTGTTCCTTGAGGAATGTGGTTGGGCAGGAAGGTCATCAGGCTGGAGCAGGCCTCGGGAATGCTGAGATCATTCAAATTCATCCAGTCAGGAAAGCAACATTTAAGAATCACAATGGCGCTGTTTTAAAGAGTACTATCGATTTACTATGGCTAAATTCAATAAAACATCCACCATTAAAGCTATAAAACACAAGAAGATCCTAAAACGGCATCGGCGCTGTCACCGTGAACAAACACATCTGAATCTGTCCCAATTAAAAGCCATGGATATCTAGGGAGGAGAGGAACACTGCTTTCAGATCTGCCAACAGGGACTCCTACAGTACAGACGAGCCAACCTGAAGAGAGGAAGGCTAGGGGGACTACAGGAAATGATCGAGGACCAGCTAGGGATTAAAACAGCCGGCAGATGTGGCAGCAGCTAGGGCATCCACTGACAAACTACAGGACAACCTCGGAGCTGCTGATGGCGGTCTTGCACTGGTGGAGGAACTGAATACCTTCTTCGTCCATTTCAAACTCACGGCACCAGAAGCAACAGAGGTACCTCTCGTGGTCCACAGCAGTAGCATCATCAGTCTGGAGGAACATAAGGTGACTCTGTGGGCCGTTAACCCGAGGTGTTTTGGATGTTTTTTGTTATTTTTCCTGTTTAATCAGGTACTTTTGAATTGATGTTTGGACGGCCAGCAAGTGATTCTAATTTCCATCTTATTGATCTAAATTACTTTGTTGAGGATTAATACTCTGTTTGACTAAAACCAGACTAAATCTTTTTTGAGTTTTGGCCAACTAAAGCTATCACATAGAGCCACGACTAAAATGTGACTAAAACCAATCAGCATTTTAGTCCAAAAGACTGAGACTGAAACCAACGTGGTACAAAAACAACACTGAGACGTACGCCTGACAACTGATCACCTGGTGAAGCTTCTAACAGGATGTTCTCAGATGGAAGTGACCTCTGAGCTTAGGCTTCATAGACGGGAAGAGTCATAAAATGATAAATAACCTACACATTACGACGACAAAAAAAAATTCACCTGGTGTTTGGATCTTTGGTACTTTTGGACCTTAAACCCATCAAACCCAGTAAAAGCCACTGAGCGCTCCAGACAGCAAATCCCCAATAAAACCATAAATACATCAAGAAGCTGACAACCACACTCCAGTCACACAACATGTGCACACAAGAAGGGAAGGAAAAGAAAAAGAGAGAACACATAAAGAGAGGGTTAATGGAGGAGACCAAGACGGGGCTTTTCTGGGCTCCTCAGAGTTAAACAGTTCACCAAAGTGAACCTTCTGCTGTGTGCACATTTAATTAGCACAAACACCTTGGAGAGAGCAACAGAATGCAAAGTGAGAGGCAGCAGAGCAACCCAGAGGTTCACCTGAAGCAGAAAGACGCTAGGCTAAAAGGAAGTTCAGCTAACGTCAGTAAAGATTGATCCATAAGGTAAATTAAGAACAAGTCCAAAGGCTTTGAATCAGCCTCGTTCTTTAGAGGTGGGGAGGTGTAGCAGGTGGTGTAAGGGGAGATGATGGGGCGTCTTTTATAAAAGTATCTGATTAAATCAGTCATTCTCTAAACTATAAAACTCTGCATAGATTCAGAACATTCTGCTTCACCAATCGCACATTTTCCAAGAATTGTTCTCAGCTGGTTCTGGATCAGATCCCTCCTCCTACACACCCGCATTCTGCCATATGTGGTCAATGAAAAGTACCTCATGAATATTCTGCTGATTTCTGGTGTTTTGCATTAACCAGGACAACAGAGGTCTAGAAAACTTCACAGAGGCTGAACTGGAGGTTGTTGTGGAGGAAGAACAGAAACATGTTTTATCAGGTGATCACATGGTGACGCATCACTAATCCACTGAAGGTCTCCGAGTGTCAGAGAGCTGCTGCAGGTGAACGCTGTCAGTGGGACAGAGACGGAGCTCAGTGAGGACTGAGATAGTCCAGATCTAAGGGGGTCAGGAAACGTCCTGTTGTTCCTCCTATCACACTAAGATCAGCCCACCTGAAACCTGGTGGGTCGGTTGATCTAACACCAGGTCCAGATTAGCCCATAGATCCATAGGATGCTGTAGAGAATCTAAATCAGCTGATCAGCCAGTCATCATCATGGACCTGGAAATCTACGTAGTCTCTAAAAACTCTCCCCATTGGCTGATCTTCAAGGAGTGCGGAGCATCCATTACAGTCACTGCAGGATTCATCTGTCTCCATAATCACAAGAACTGGTTCACACCTGATCACAGTTAATGCACCGAGAAGACCAGCTGCTCTAGAGTCTGGACAGACTGATGATAGAACATGCTCTCATTCAAAGCGGGAGCACAGCTGGATCCGTGAACCATAGAGGGCCATCAGTATGGATCACGGATCTATTGTGACCTGTTGCACCCCTCCTGGTCATGTGTGAGTTGCGTGCGTGGGTCGGATGTACTGTGATTGTGTGTGTGTTGAAGCGCACGTCAAAGAAGCTGTGCGTAATGACACGGTGCCACGTGCATCGGAGATGCTGTGTGAGTGTGTGTGTCGGAGGTCCTGCCTGTGTGTCCACTAGCTTCAGAGGTCATGTGATCACTCATTCACTGAGCTGCAACAGGATGTGAAGCTCGTCAGATCGCGGGATCTCCCATCAGGACCACGGAAGTGCTGGTCCGTAAAGGCGCGTTCAGGCAGTGGGTTCTGGTACCATGAATGAAATCCGGTTCTGATGCAGACTCGTGGACTAGTTGTGTGCACCCCGTCTATAAATAAAGCCTGGTTTATACTTCTCCGACAGCACGTTAGTGCTCACACGTATTGACGGAGACGTTTTTGATTTTTACTTCTCCGTCAGTGTTGTTAAGCAATTCTCCACCAGGACAGCAGAGGGCGCATAACTTTCCTGCAGTAATGCCTCTGTCCGGTCGACCAAAGTTTGTTTACTTCAGCTCAGTAATGGCCGACAGAGAGCGAATTCTGATTGAGTTTGAACAGATTGATCTGGAGGAACAAACAATGTTGTTAAAAAGAATGAAACAGGAGTGAGGAGACAGCTGTTGAATGTCCGTCCGTTCAGTGAGGACGAGGCAGACGATGAGCGAATATGTAGCTCTTGTTTAACCCTTTAGGGACACTGATGGATGATATAAATGTTGTACTTCGTCTGCCAGACGTTTCTCGAGCTGATCCATATCTGCTTCCCCGAAATTTACTACTCTGTTGATACCAGCGTCAAGCCAGAAATGATCACAGGGTGTTGAGCCGACCAATCACAGGCATGCGTTGTCCGTCGCTTTCGACGCATAGTTAGAATTTTGGGCCTGTCTCCGTCAGCCTCTGCGAGCATGTCGTAGAGAGCTTGCGTCGACGCATAATGGCGTTGCGTCAGTCCGTCCTGACGCAGACGCAGAAGTATAAATCAGGATTAAGGCTGAGCCCAGATACCCCCCCCCCCCCCCCCATAAGTCATAAGCCTTTTCCAGATCCACTAAACACATGTGGACTGGTTTGGTAAACTCTCATGACCCCTCCATCACCCTAACAAGACTAAAGAACTGGTCCTTGGTTCAATGAGATTCAACCCTCCTCTCCATTAGCCTGGAGCAGATCTTCATCTGTTGGAACACACCCTCTGGTCCCCCGTCTTAAAAATGGGGAGCACTACCCCGGTCTGCCACTCCACAGGGACTGCCCCCGACGACCATGCAGTGTTGCATCAACCAAGAGAGTCCTACAACATCCATAGCCCCGGACGGATCTCGTCTACGTCTGGGGCTCCACCGCTGTGTTGTGGGATTGAGGAGCTCCTCAAAGTAGTACCTCTAAGTAATATTGACCTGAATATAAGACACGTTTTTTAGTTGAAAATAATGTAAAAATGCGGGGTCGTCTTATAATTGGGGGCATACACACTACATGGTATTCCTTCTACTGCCCAACCGTTTCTCCAGTTGATGTCAACAGCTTCCCGTCCACACTGTAAACCTCACGTAGCGTTATAAACTTATTAAGTTTGTAGCTGCACGCTTCTGCACGGTTATTAGATTAGTTTTGTCGGTTTTATTCTAAGCTATGCTCAGACACCTTCGCTAACCTAATGGTTTAGCAGGGATCTCTAAGTTCTGGAAATTTCACAGTGAGTAGATATGTACCTTATATTGACAGATGCAAGGCTGAGTCAGGAATAAAGACTTTACAGAATTTATTATATAAACAGACTGACGGACAGCACAGCCAGATGAGGTAGCAGTTGCATTAGTATTTTTAGCCTGTTATGGAGTGTTCTGAAGTTGATCTTATTGTGAGTTTAACGACCTGAGTCTCATGATGTTTTAAGACTAGGGAGTTTATCTTAATTTAGTTACGGAGGGCAGTTTGGAGGAGTTACTTGATGGATAAATTAGATGGAGTATTAGTTATCAAAATAGCCTCACGCTTTACCAGATTGTGGATACCTGGCTGAGTCCGCTCCGTGGACCACCTTGGCGTGGATGGAGGACCGTTTGAGGGTGGGATTCCCCGACGATCGTCTGGTCCCCGGGGAGGCAGGTTGAGCCACCTCGGGGCACGGAGATGTCCGTGGATACGAGCTAGCGGTTCCATTTTCATCAGGGAGCATCAGAGGCTGGCGTCCCCATGGTGGTCAGAGAGAGGCAGAGTGGAGGTGTCGGGCCTCTGAGGGGAGCAGTGGTCATCGACCCAAAGCGGGGGTTGGTACCCGTACGGGGAAAGGTCGGCAACTTAGGAAATAGCTGAGCTGTGTAGCAGGTGACAGCTAGCGTCTTGACTCATCCATGTTTAGATGAGAACTGACTCTTCCGGGCAGTGGAAGGGCTTAAGATGGAGTCATGTCGACGTGGACCAATGAGAAGGGGTTTACTAAGTCACATGACTCAGATCTTTAAAATCACAGTACCCTTAATTAAGGAAGTATTTAATCAATATTATTAATGAAATACTTCCTTAATTAAGGAAGTATTTCATTAATAATATTGATTTAACCTTTTAGCAAAGTAAAAATAATACTGAAGCTGGATCAACATTCTTAACACTGTAGGAGAAAGTGCATTAATCTCATGAAGACATTTCTGGACAGTGGATTAAAAGTGTCGTTTAGAAGGAGACATCAGGAAGTCTTTGAGTTTATTATTACTAAAGATTCCTGTGGAGTCTTCCGGAAAAACAATCTGGATACCTGGGAATGTTGATTCAGGTTAAAACATAATAAAAGAGTCATTATAATCCAAGTTATTGGGAAAAAGATGATTATTGTTTGTGTGATGTTCAAGGGGTCAGAGGTTATAGCGTATTTGGTAACGCTACACTCAGCTCTCCTGAGGCCACGGCTGGTTTGCCAGAACCTCTTTGGAGCTGATCGATAGTTTTTCACCGTGGCCTCACCGAGCTCCCTGACTCTGTGAAAGTGTCTTCTCTCATGGAGTTGATGAACATTGTTTCTGTCCCAGGGATCAGACACACGTTTCTACCGTTTACTGATCCTGATCCTATGAACATGCTATGAGGTGAAGCCTGTGGATCATTATTTTTGCTCACATGAAGCAGATGAACATTAGGTTTCTGGTTTCCGCCCCAGGGATCAGAGACACGTTTTTTTACTGTAATCATCAGAAAGTTTAGTCTTCAGCGTCAAACTGAACCCATCCAGCTTCAGCTTCCAGAGATCACTTTTAATTGACAGTTTTCTGTCGGCCATGATTTATCTTCTCCTTCTGTTTCTGTATGTGAATCACTTCACTCCAGCCAGTCCTTCCAATTTGAGGACTGCTTTACGGGCAGTGTGTATTACCGTGTACGTCAATACTGTTTATTCAACAGAAACATGTTTTCTCTTTGTTAGTCTGTTAAAAAAGGGCTTCATACTTCACACAAACCTGCTCCTCTTTCCATTTTTCCAGCTGTTTTTTATATTTCTACCTAATTCTTCACGTTTCTGTCCGTCTGTCTTTAGTTCTGATGCTACAAAATCCCTCCCAACCCAATTAGAGGGTCTGTTAGGTCTCAAGAGGCCCCTGATGCGACGGTACATGGAGGAAAATGGCAAGAGGTCTGAAGAGACAATCACAGCCTTCCCTATTCAACAAAATCACAGAGCAACAATAGGAGGTCATAAATCTGCAGACGGCGGCTTGTTGGAGATCCGAGTGTTGACTGGTTAAAGGGAGAGAAACATAAAAACACTGTCAAATATCTATAATCAGTCGTTTTTATCTGTAACGAGAGAGAAGCCCACGCCCTAAAAGCTCCTTGTTGCATCTCCGGCTCACAGACGTCCTCTGATGCTTATTTTTATTCAAATGTTTTGAATCAAAATCTTTGTGAACAGCATTTTTATTTGAGGTAGTTTAGGCAAAGCGAGAGGAGGGGAAAGGAGGAGAGACTAAGCAAAGTGAGGCAGAGGAGGAGAAGCAAGGTCAGGCGAGGCAAAATACGGTATGTAGCAAGGTGAGACAAAGTGAGGTAGATCAAATCAAATCAAATCAAATCAAACTTTATTTCTATAGCACCTTTCATGCCCCAGCGAGCAACACAAAGTGCTTGACAGATTAAAATGACCCATACAACCCACATTCCCTCCCTTTCCCACACATAGAACAATTATGACACTCTCCCCTCCCAGTCCACAACCCATTCCCAGGCACACATACACATAAAAACCACAGTAAACACTATGTTGAGCTCAGATGGCTCCAGTAATGAGAAACATGCCATCTAGTGGGCCCTCTGCCTCATCAGCTGTATAACCAGGTCAGCAGCCAACACACCAACCAAGGGCACACGGGGATGGAGGGTGGCAACCCCCGCCACGGCCCGGGCCCTACC
>SSNR01000115.1:380400-395310 GCA_006937965.1 Callopanchax toddi
CGTCTCAGCAGTGCAGATTAAAACCTGAATATAATGATTGGTTTGTGTTCTATTAATGACCTCAGGAAGGAAATCCTGTAAGGTCAGAGACGAGGGAGACAGACTAGAGAGGACAGACTGGAGGGACAGGCTGGGGGGTGGGGGGGTGATTATTGGTTCAGCTCCTCTGATTAAACCTCTAAAACAAAGCAGACCAAGTTAAATCAGCCATTAATAATTCTGACATGTTTTCATTACACGGACATCAGAAGGACACACACCCACACACACATACGCACACACACACACACACACATTGCACACACACACATGCATGAATTGCACACACACACACATGCATGAATTGTCAACGAGCTGGTCAGACGCGGGTCGTGAGGGTTTGGTAGTCCTGACCACATGTTTTGTGGACTTAGAAGACTTCTGACTGTGTACCCCTGAAGCATTCTGTGCGTGGGGGGGGGGGGCTGTGGGAGAACAGGGTGTCCATGTGATACAGGCTATCCAGTCCCTGCATGACCAAAGGTTGGTCTCCTCCAGGGCTCACCCTTGACCCAGATCCTGTCTGTGGTTTTCATGGACCTGAAGGCATCGTCTTGGAGAGAAGGGTGTCTGGACTGGGAACCTCAGGATCTCGTCTCTGCTTTTTTGCGGATGATGTGGCTCTGTTCATTTTCAAGTCATGACCTTCAGCGTGCTCTGGGACATTTCACAGCTGAGTATGAAACGGTTGGGATGAGAGTCGGCTCTTCTAAATCTGAGGTTCTAGATCGGAAAAAGGTGGAATGCTCTCTCTGGATTGGGATTGAGTTCAGGTGGAGGAGTTCCAATATCTTGTTTTCCAGTGATGCTTCCAGAGCAGATGGACCAACTTGATCTGAGGGTGTTGCTTCAGTCTGTTGTCATGAAGTAGAAGCTTAGTTTCAAGATTAAAAAATATGTGTAGATAATAATTGTTGATACAACCAGTAGAAGAGAACTAAATTAGTAAGTGTCCTTTTGTTCACTGCATCCTTACACATTCACAGTATTTAAATAAGCATTGTATAGGTTGCATTTACTTTTTCATTCCTCTATATGTCTATCTTCATAGTTTTATCTCTATTTGACTATTTGTACCTCTAGTATCTGTTTAACGTACATAGGCTGTATCCTTGTTTCTTCTTCTTTTTTTAACTACCTCTTCATTTATTTGTATAATCATGTAGCACCATGGGCCTGTGAAGGGACAACATCTCGTTTCACTGTATGTTTCTAACATGTGGAATGACAAACTCACTCATCTACTACAAGACAACCTGGTGGAGTTTCTTCTCTACATCTGACTCATCTTTGACCCCGTACTTGGGCCTGGGATGGAACCCTGACCTCCTGATCAGTGGACAGCCTCTTTTAATCTAAACCACAATCACTCCAATAGTTACAACTAGGCTAGGCTTAAATTAGGTTTAAACCTAGTCTGGGCTAACAGCTATTCTGGGTTAACATTTAGTCAGGGCTATGAGTGAATCTGAGCTAACAGCTAACAGCTAGTCAAAGCTAAGAGCTTTAGGCTAGGAGCTAGTCTGCACCAGCGTCATTGAGATACAGAGTTCGGACACGTCAATAGACAGAATGAAATGCAGAAGTAACGTCGGTCATGGAGCGCTCAATAGTTCCAAACAAAGCCCAAAGTCCCACCACGGAGCGCTGTTCATTCTCTTTGTTTCTGAGCTATTTTCTAGTGGAAGTTGACAAAATGACAAGCTTTTTGACACTGTGAAGTGTTAGCTGACTGCTCCGTACCAAAATAAGTCAGCAGTGATTTTTCATGTAGCTAGTTTTAGTAAATTAATCGTGTCAACCGGCTAGTAATATGTTTAAATGAAGCAGCTTTGTGGTAACTGCTGTACACTGTTGGTCAATAATTACAGAAAAGAGCTCAGGAGATGAGAAAATAATGGTTTTAGCATTCTGTCCTGCCAGAGACCGCTCTGACTGACTGACAGCGCTGAGCTGTTTGGAACTATTGAAGGCTACATGAACCATGTGACCGCCTGTCGGCGAGTTCAAAGTGTGTCGTAACTTTCTCTTTATACGACTTTGGTCTGCACTAACAGCTAATCTGAGCTAACGACTAGTCTCAGTTTAGGTCAGTGTGTTGCCATCGTCTTCAGTCAGCTCCTGAATCTCCCAGCTCTTCATCTGACGTTATTTGATGATCCTTACACCAAAGTCAGTTTCACATCACAGGTTATTTACATCAATTTCTGATGTTATTTATTAAAAGTTAGGACTCACCTCCTCTCCCTAAAGACACTCTCGAGCTACCTTTGGAGGACTCCAAGGTGCTACCAGTCCAGCATTGGATATATATTTCCTTCAGAGAGTCCTGGGTCCTCTACTAGTCAGAAGACCTCCTGGGAGGTGACCAGGAGGCCTCCTGATCAGAACCACCTCCTTTGATGAGGAGAACTCTGCCACAAGCTCCTACTATCACCAGGGCTGAGCCTGGTCACCCTACAGAGGAAGATCACTTCAGCTGCTTGGGTCCAGGATTTGTCCAGATCCAGTTTTTATGACCAGGCGAGGTTAGACAAACCACTAAATCCAGAACCTTTGAGCTCAGGTCCTAAATCACCTTGACAGATCAGACAAAGCTCTGATCCATGGATCCATCTCTCCACCCCACACTCGGGAACAGAGATCCTAGAACTCATCTCTCTGAGGCTGAGAGGGGGGAGTCCTGTAGACCCTCTTGTCTTCTACACAGAAGTCTTGATTTAGCAGTTTTTCAGCAAAAATACAATATGCATTTCATTATGTGATACTGTGGTTACCTAACTGAGATTGTATTGAGTCTACACTAATATCTGGTTCTATTTAAACACAAACTCAAAATTAAAATAAGCCTTCAGTAGTGAATCGACACGTAGACTTCAGTCTTTATCACAACATGTTGATATTTATTGAGATGACAACATGAGAGCAGAAAAACGTTACAGTTCAACACCATCTTTTAGGATATAAATCTATCAGTGTACACCCACAGACACTAACCTAGTTATCAGATGGGTTCTTCTGGTTACAGGTAACTAGTTCAGCTGTGCTGTCAACTAAACACAACACAACTAAAGACAAACACATTCAGACTTTATTCATGTTCTCACAGCAGAGTTCAACCAGCAACCCCAAAGAGCCTGAAACCACTTAAAAATCTGATTACAAAAACATTTCATCTTTACACTTTAAATAAAAGCTACATAAATAAAATCTGCATCTGGAAACGCACAGTCAGAGCATCATCATCTTCAGATCCTTCAGCCAAGGTGAAACAGAGACCCTCCATGTCACCCTCAACCCAGAAGACCTACTTACAGATACATGCTAGTTTGTCCTGGCTGCTTTTACCAGTGTACGTTCTTTTAAAAATCTAACAAACAACATGTTTCATTAGCAAAATGATCCTGGCTCAATTGATCTACAGAAGGATGATTTCAGTTTCTGTTTAATAAAAAAACCATCCAATAAACCTTAGAAGTTATTAATGTTTTAACATCTGGAGTCTAAATTAAGTCCTACTGGCAGTTAACAGCCTACATGTTGGATTCCTCTTGTCATTCAGGACTAACCCGGCGATAACTAACTAACTAACTAACTAACTAACTAACTAACTAACTAACTAACTAACTAACTAGGTGATAACTGACTAACTAACCAGGTGATTGCTAACCAGGTGATGATAAACTGACTAACCAGGTGATGCCTAATTAAGCAGGTGATTGCTAACTAACCAGGTGATGACTAACTAACCAGTTGATAAATATCTAATGAGGTGATGATTAACTAACTAACCAGGTGATAACTGATTAACTAACCAGGTGATTCCTGACTAACCAGATTATACTAACTAAGCAGAAGATGAATATCTAATGAGGTGATAACTAACTAACTAACTAACTAACCAGGTGATAACTGACTAACTAACCAGATGATTGCTAACCAGGTGATGATAAACTGACTAACCAGGTGATGCCTAATTAAGCAGGTGATTGCTAACTAACCAGGTGATGACTAACTAACCAGTTGATAAATATCTAATGAGGTGATGATTAACTAACTAACCAGGTGATAACTGATTAACTAACCAGGTGATTCCTGACTAACCAGATTATACTAACTAAGCAGAAGATGAATATCTAATGAGGTGATAACTAACTAACTAACTAACTAACTAACTAACTAACTAACTAACTAACTAACTAACTAACTAACTAACCAGGTGATAACTGACTAACTAACCAGATGATTGCTAACCAGGTGATGACAAACTGACTAACCAGGTGATGCCTAATTAAGCAGGTGATTGCTAACTAACCAGGTGATGACTAACTAACCAGTTGATAAATATCTAATGAGGTGATGATTAACTAACTAACCAGGTGATAACTGATCAACTAACCAGGTGATTCCTGACTAACCAGATGATACTAACTAAGCAGAAGATGAATATCTAATGAGGTGATAACTAACTAACTAACTAACTAACTAACTAACTAACTAACTAACTAACTAACTAACTAACTAACTAACTAACTAACTAACTAACCAGGTGATAACTGACTAACTAACCAGGTGATTGCTAACCAGGTGATGACAAACTGACTAACCAGGTGATGCCTAATTAAGTAGGTGATTGCTAACTAACCAGGTGATGACTAACTAAGCAGTTGATAAATATCTAATGAAGTGATGATTAACTAACTAACCAGGTGATAACTGATTAACTAACCAGGTGATTCCTGACTAACTAACCAGGTGAGTGCTAACTTACCAAGTGATGACTACCTAATTAACCAGGTGATTCCTGACTAAACAGATGATACTAACTAACCAGAAGATGGATATCTAATGAGGTGATAGCTAACTAACTAACCAGGTGATAACTGATTAACTAACCAGGTGATTCCTGACTAACTAACCAGGTGAGTGCTAACTTACCAAGTGATGACTACCTAATTAACCAGGTGATTCCTGACTAACTTACCAGGTGATGGCCAACTAACCAGGTGATGGCTAACTAACCAGGTAATTACATACTAACCAGGTGATGGCTAAAACATGGGGTTAGCAAACTAACCAGGTGATGACTAACTAACCAGCTGATGCTAACTAACCAGGTGATGACTAACTAACCAGCTGATGCTAACTAACCAGGTGATGACTGACAAACTAACCAGGTGATGACTAACTAACCAGGTGATGACTAACTAACTAGGTGATTGCTAACTAACCAGGTAATGGCACTCTAACCAGGTGATAACTGACTAATCAGGTGATGCTCACTAACCAGGTTACCTACCAGTTCCTTTGCATGTGGTAAAGGTGTGAAAAGTGACCACCCCTGTGCCAGAAAGCTTGAACTCAAAGTTTGAAATAATTTGGTAAATGTTAATGACATTCTTGCTCATTAGGTATGAAAAGTTCTTTAACTTGTCACAAATACCAATGACTATCCTAATACTATGTTGACACATTACTATGTTTGTTGTTATTATATCAGAAATATCTGGAAGAGTTGTTTTTGTTTTTAATATCCAATCTGTGTTTTGTTCTCAGCAACTAAATGGATCACATTTAGCCAGAAGAACTGAATTTTGTCTGCTTTGAAACTATTGTTTCTTTCTAACTATTATATAATACATTGGCTTGCCATTCACCTTCAATGGGTGACTTTTCACTATGGAGTATTTTTTCTGCACAACACCTGTTACCAGCAGGAACACGTAGCTTAGCGATGGTAACAGCAGTAACTAGTGGAAAAGTTTATTTTTTGTTGTTTTTATCATTTTTCTTTCATTTTCTGGCATAAAAGCTGCTGTTTGTTTACATCCTGATCACACCACAAACAAAGTGACTAGACCCAAACCAACATGAAGACAGAGCTGACCTGTTGTTAAGGCCCAATCAGACCTCATCTTACCTCAGGTGTTTCTCCTGACTTATCCTAAACTTCTGGTTCATCTCCTGGCATATCTCCTCTTAGAGATCTGCAGTTTATCTGTGGCTGAGGGGTTTCACCCAGTGGGTGGAGCTGAAGGAAGCCAAACAGGTTCACCTGTTTCACCTGAAGACCAATCAAAATGCAGGACACCTGTTCTGCCTGCTGCAGCGAGACAGTAATGGTCCATTCTGTTATTCATTCAAATCAATTAATTTACTATGAAAAATAAAACAGCACAAAAACCAATGACAATAAAAAGAAATGACATTAAATAAAATTCATAAGAATTGATTAAACATCATTATTTACCCCCAGTTAACAGAACCAGGCTGTTACTGGATCAGACTGATCAGACTGGTTCAGACTGGGTCAGACTGGTTCAGACAGGATCAGACTGGATCAGACTGGGTCAGACTGGATCAGACTGGGTCAGACTGGGTCAGACTGGGTCAGACTGGATCAGACTGATTGAGACTGGATCAGACTGGGTCAGACTGGATCAGACTGATTCAGACTGGATCAGACTGGGTCAGACTGGATCAGACTGGATCAGACTGGGTCAGACTGGATCAGACTGGGTCAGACTGATCAGACTGGGTCAGACTGGGTCAGACTGGATCAGACTGTGTCAGACTGATCAGACTGGGTCAGACTGGGTCAGACTGGATCAGACATTATATGACTAGTTTAGCCTGGCTCAGACTGGTACAGACTGGTTCAGACATTATATGACTAATTTAGACTGGATCAGACTGGTTCAGACTGGATCAGACTGGTTCAGACAGTTTTAGACTCGATCATATTGGGTTAGAGTGAATTAGACTGGTAGAGACTGGTTCAGACATTATATGACTAGTTTAGCCTGGGTCTGACTGGTTCAGACTAGGTCAGACATTATATGACTAGTTTAGCCTGGCTCAGACTGGTAGAGACTGGTTCAGACATTATATGACTAGTTTAGCCTGGCTCAGACTGGTAGAGACTGGTTCAGACATTATATGACTAATTTAGACTGGATCAGACTGGTTCAGACTGGATCAGACTGGTTCAGACAGTTTTAGACTCGATCATATTGGGTTAGAGTGAATTAGACTGGTAGAGACTGGTTCAGACATTATATGACTAGTTTAGCCTGGCTCAGACTGGTAGAGACTGGTTCAGACATTATATGACTAGTTTAGCCTGGGTCTGACTGGTTCAGACTAGGTCAGACATAATAAGACTGGTTTAGACTAGACTAGACCGGTGTAGGTACCAGCTGTGCTCGGGCTGCCAGATCTGCTCGGTGGCCTGCGCCTGCCAATTACGTCATAGTAGATGATTGGATGAACGTACGACTAATGGAATTGACGTTACCACGTTTGCAAAAGTTACATTAGCACGTTAACGCTGAAGCTTTTGATTGGTCAGGGCAAATTTGCGGTTGCTTCTTTTTGAATGAATCTTTAGATTTATTAACATTCAAAACTAACGAAATAAACAGAAGTCTACATTTATAAAATGGTCAGGCCTGCTAATTATGTAAATCCATTTAAAACGTTCACATGTAAGAACTGCTGTAAAAACATGTATTTATTAATAAACCTGCTAAACTCTTTCCAAAACACGTGTGGAAGAACAGCGTAGAAGGAGATGTACAATGTATTTTGTCAAAGTGGTTTTGTCGTGGTGTGAAATCGTTGGCAGGAGCAGGAGGACCCCGAGCAGATCCGGTACCTACACCGGGTCAGACTGGATCAGACTGTTTTTAGACTCGATCATACTGGGTCAGAGTGAATCAGACCGGTACAGACTGGGTCGTCAGGTTAGCTGTTTATCTATTCTCAGTCTCATGCTTCTTTGTGTCTGGGTTTTTAAAGGTGCACTCGGTAATTTGGTAAACAATGAAGCTTAAAATGTTTTTTTAATGCTTCTTATCAACGTTCTAACATAGTATAACTATAAATATACTGTATTGTAGTGATTAAAAAAAAGAAGTAAATCAATCAGGTGGTTCCCTCGCAGTTCTCTTTAAAAACCTCAGCCAATCAGACGTTTCGGACCAAAAGAAACTATTGGACAATCCGTCTGTCTGTCTCCTGAAGCGCCTCACTTCCTCACTGCATGGATCCTCCATTAATGGGTTCTAGAACATTTTTCAGCAGAACATCCAGGAAGTGAGAGAAGGACAGAAACGTCCGGCTGTTAGCGCTTCAATTTTAAGAAAAAATACCAGAGTCCCAAAAGGAAAAACACCTTTTCAGCTAGCAGGAAACTAAAAACGTTTGAACGTAGAAAGAGGAAAAACCTGGGGGAACGTTAGCACAGAGTTTCAACGGCTGGTGTTTTGCTCTCTATTGCTACTGTGGCAATGTGCAGTCCATGTCCGGGATAGGCGCGGCCTACGGATTATAGCCAATGGGACGGGTGAGAGCTCTGGGATGTGAATAGCTAGCGATACCTAGCTTGTTTGGAAATCACAGAGTGCAGGTTTAATTTGATTTCACTAAACCTGATAGGATTCTGATTCTCAGCCACATCTCCAGCTGCTGATCCAGTGTGCATCAGATCTGTTGGTATCACAGAGTTTAAAATGTTACGGTTTCATTAGTAAAATACAAATTATTAATACCCAGGTTTGGTCAGGTTAAAGAAACCTGCAGGTCCAACTCTCTGACTTGGAGTCGAGTTGGCATCTAACCTTTATTCAGTCAGCATCTAGTCTGATTCTAGTCAAGGTCTAGTCTAGTCAGCATCTAGTCCACATCTAGTCAGGGTCTAACTGGCATCCAGTCAGCAGCTAGTCGATGTGTAGTCGTAGTGCAGTCAGCATCTAGTCAGTCAGCGTAGATGACGAACCCAGAGAAGGTGCTGTACTTGTTGTTGTTTCCTCCATGAGCTTTGCCGCCATCTAACTTAATGTAGACTTCATCTCCCGGCTCCAGGTGCAGCACAGCGCTGTTACTGGCATAGTCGTAGTTCTGATCTGCGTCCTGGGCGATGGCGCTGGCCCGCACCTGCAGCCACAAACACACAAACAGCCCTGAGCCCCTTTCTAGAAGGGTGGAGAGAAAGTAAACCCTGACCATGAATGAGGGACATTCCCTCTGTTCTGATACCACTCTGCCTCCACCACTGTGCTATTGCTGCTCTGGTACTGCCATGCTGCTGCCGTCACTTTGCCACCACTCTCGATGTGGTTAGTCTGAATATCCAGTGTGTAAGATAGCGTGTTGAGTTGGACTTTATACTAATAACTGGCGTTCCATCCGGAGCACATGGAGCTGCTCCTCTGACCGCGGTGAGCGGACTGTCAGACAGAGATTGGCGTATTGCTGTGTCAGACCCATGAGAGGGTTAGAACCCTAGAAGGGTCGCACACTTAACCTGTTTTAAAATGTAAATGTTCACACGCTGATAGCAGTGTTACAGTGTAACCACAGAAGTGAGGCGACCATTGGACCCTCTGACCACCACCAGCTGACAATGTGGGTGAAGTGCCTTGCCCAAAGACACAACCACAAAGTGACCCAGCCAGAGCGGGAATCAAACTGACAACCTTTTAGTTCCAAGAACTCTACCTCATTATTACCTCACATTATCATTTTCATATGCTACAAGGCTAACAAGGGTTACAGCAGGGGTCGGACTGTCTTCTTTGGTGGAGTTGCTCTGGGTGAGAGGTGGAGGGACGGGGGCTTTTTGTTAGACCCAGGACTCCCAAGACTCTCTGCCTGTGTGTGAGTGTACATCGGGGGATGAGGCAGTAGCTTCCCTGCGCCTTCAGATCGGGTCCGGACTGTTTGTGCTTATGCACCAAACAGCAGCTCAAAGTACCCACCCTTTTAGGAGTCCCTGGGTAAAGTGCTAGATGGCGCTCTGACTGAGTACTCCATTGTCCTGCTGGGGGTCTTCAACAATGACGTGGGCAGTGACAGTGACTGGGAGAAATAACCAGCCCAGTCTGAACCCGAGTGGTGTTCTGTTATCGCAGTTTGGACATAACGAACACATGTTCAAACATAAGGAGGCCCATCAGTACACCTGGTACCAGGGCAGTCTAGATCCCAGGTCGATGATCTACTGTAGATGTATCATCTGACCTGTGGCCGTATGGTTTGGACACTCGGGTGAAGAGAGGAGCTGTCAACTGATCACCACCTGGTGGTGAGCTGTATCAGACGGCAGACCTGGTAGACCCAAACGCATAGTGAGGGTCTGCTGGGAACGCCTGGCAGAAGAGCCTGTCAAGATGGTCTTCAACTCCCACCTCTGGTAAAGCTTTGACCACATCAATGACACACAGCAGGTGGGGACATTGAGTCTCAATGGGCCTTGTTCCGCCCTGCGATTGTTGAGGCAGCTGTTGCTATGTGTCCACCAGGTAGCTGGTGCCAGTCGTACCAGTAACCCCAGTACCCACTGGTGGACACCAGAGGTTAGGGGAGCCGTCAGGCTGAAGAAGGAGGCCTACAGGGCGTGGCTGGTCTGTGGGTCTCCCACAAATCATTTAGTCATTTCCAATCACCAAGACTTTTCTGACACTGCTGCTGCTGTTATACCAAGAAGAGCTAGACTAGTGATCACAAGTGTGTTGTACAGAATGTTTTCAGGTGGTGGGCGTGGCCAAGCATGCATAGGATGTACGTTGACCCACTAACGCTCCAGTTTCATCAATGAAAACTCTCACGGGTCCCGTCCTGTTTTAGTCATCAAGAAGCAGCCTTTAGTCCTTAAGAGACTAAATAACTTCATCATCCTCGACGAAATCAGCTGTTCTGTCCTTCACTCAAATCAAACGGCTTCAGCAGCTCTACTGATCATGACCTCTGATCTCAGCAGCTACTTTACCTCATGTTTCCTCTTATTATTTCTTGATTTTTCTTTTTCTAATGTGACTGAACCTTATTACTATGTATCTTGAACTGAAACAAAACCTAAACGTGTTTTAATACATATGTGTGGAAGTTAAAGGAGAGCTGTTTAACTGGTTGCTGTTTAAGAGTCCGACAGCAGAGGGGAAGAAGCTCTGTGTGGCGAGAGGTTCGGGTCCAAATGGACCTGAACCTCCTGCCTGAAGGGAGAGGTTCAAACAGTGCATGACCTGGATGGGAGGGGTGGGCTATGATACGACCTGCACGCCTCAGAGACCTGGAGACCTACAGGTCACGGAGTGATGGAAGGCTGCAGCCAATCACCTTCTCAGCTCTGAAGGTAACTCTTTATTGTCATTGCATCCTGATACAATGAAGCTTCGTTTCAGTACAGCCGTTTCCAAGATTCAGACAAACAACATATCACAAAACAGACAACAGGTGTCTGTGGGCATGCACATCTCTACGCGCTCCCTTTGTAGAGGGGAGGGTGTGTGGAGGTGATAAAATCATGACCCTTTCCCGAGGCTCAAGGGAGCTCAGAGACTTGAACAGGGAAGTTGAACCTGTAAATCTGTAAGGCTTGTTTTGGTCTTCTGATTGTTATACTGCCGGGACACGGGGGACAAAAACCAAAGCTGTATACAAGTACAGGACATCTACCGTTTAAATGAACTTCTTGCTAAAACTTGGTGATGATATGCACTTCTGATGATTCATAAATAATGATTTAATCATTAATAATGATGAATGAATAAACCAAGCCTGATTCATTTGATTAATTCTCAAACTTAAAACATCTGTTTCTGAAGGAACTCAGTTTAATCCCTCGTCATCACTTGGTTTGATAAAGGGCTTTTGTTGTATTTCATCTTTTTGATTAGTAATATTCTAAAATTTAGAATAGTAATAAATTATTTGAATAAATTGAAATTTGCCTCTGTGTAAATTTTTTTGAATGTTTTTATTGAATTGAGAAGAGCTCAGAAGAATCAGCTCATTTATAAAATCCACAAACAAAACAAGTTTTGTATAAATATGAAAATGTGTTTGTCCAGACGAAATATCTGATTTCTACAATAAGGAAGCAGAAAGAAACTGGAGTATGACCTTTGACCTGCCGGACAGTTACAGATCCTCCTGTTGTATTGTGGACCAGCTGTAGGTGATGGGTGGAGTTACCGAAACGTTTCAGGTGACGTCCCACTCAGACTAGGACCCTCTTTTCTCCCACCCTCTCATCGCCCTTGCTGGGCGATGGTGGATCAGAACATCGTGTAGAGACCAGGGTTCAATCCCCGATGTGTTGAAGTGGGAAGATATTAAACCCCCACCTGCCTCCGTCATCAAAATGGCTGCCCTCTGACCCTCTGGGATGGGTCAAATGTAGAGAACCAATTCCACTACGTGGTACTGAGACATGTGTAGTTCTGAGGTATATATGTGGTACTGAGGTATATACTTTGTACTGAGGTATATACATTATACTAAGGTATATACTAGGGATGTCCCGATCCAATGTGATCTGAAATCAGGCCCGATCACATGGTTTGAGACTCGATCTGAATCGTACGTTACCTCCTGATCCAGACTTGGGTACATACTGTATGTATATACTGTATGTATATACTGTATGTACATACTGTATGTATATACTGTATGTACATACTGTATGTATATACTGTATGTATATACTGTATATTATTGGTATTTTAAACACATCTATAGTCAGGGGTCACATACATTTTTCATTGGGGTTCTCAAAGGAAAACTTGCATGTAGACCCTCGCCATAAGCAGGAGGGGGCAGCGCCCGAGGCATCAGCGCCACGGCGGTCTGACCCCCCCTCCCCCCCCTCCCTGGACTGAGGTTCACGGAGGGCTTTTGGACTGCAGAGCTGGTTGCTGCTTGATGGTTCTGTGTTCAAAGTCTGCAGCTTCCCCAGTGTGAGCGTTCCTTCACCACTCCCCACAGCTGGATGTGAAGCTCACCAGCTGTTGGAATGCACGTCAACGCCGCGAGGGCACCGGTCCGCAGAGGGCAGAGGGGTCAGGTATGCACACATGATGGTTTGCTTGCAGACCAGTTATGTGCACCCCATCTATAGTTATGCAGTTGTACATTTAGACCTCATGACTCCACTCAGAAACAGCAACACGTGTGGCATGACATCACTTTTTTGCAGAGATGCTATTGGTTAAACGCCAGAAAAGTAGAACACAGAAGCGGAAAGCGCAAGTATGTCTGCGGTCTGGAGGTGTTATCAAAAGGAAAGGAAAGGAGCTATTTGGGGCCACTTGCGTATATACCTTAGTACAACGTAGTAGAATTTGTCCTCTGCATTTAACCCGTCGCTGAGGGAGCAGAGAGCATCCATTGGTGCCCGGGAGGCAGTTGGAGGTTCAGTATCTCGCCCAAGGACACTTCGACACATGGCCGGGCCGGTGTTTGAAACCTCGCTCTCTGACATGGGAGGCGAGCTCTCTTGCCACTACGCCACAGTCGTCCCACGGTTGCCCCAAGTTGATGACAACAACATTGTAGAAGTATCAGATCGGGATTCTGTATCAGTAGACGCTCAAAATCAAATGACTCTGACTCGAGGGCAAAAAACCCCCCCTGATCAGGACATCCCTAGTATATACGTAGTACTGTGGTATATACATAATACTGAGGCATATACATTGTACTGCTCTATATATGTACTGAAGGGCTATAGTGAACTAGACCATCAGTTCTGCTCTGCAGACTTTGGTCTACAATGGATCATGATCCATTGTAACCTCTGCAGCCCACCGATTGGTCCGGTCTGAGATAGATACATAGTACTGAGGTATACGCATAGTACTGAGGCATATACACTACTGAGGTATATATACAGTACTGAGGTATATACATTGTCCTGAGGTATATATATGTAGAACTCAGGTATATACGTAGTACTACTGAGGTTTATACTGTGGTATAAGTTTTTCAGTCAGACCCCCTCCCTAACGCTGCTGATGGTGGTCTCATGGACCTGGTGAGGTCATCGTGGGTCTGTTGGGTCAAAACAACATGACTTTAACCTTTTTTTAATAAAGTTCTGGACTTGGTTCGATCCAGTTCCTGTTTCAACAGGATGCTGGAGGTGCTGGATGGAGTCAGAGAGGGAAACAGGAGGATAGAAAGGTTTTTATGTGTAGAACTTCTCCACCTCCTGATGTCTGACCTGCAGCTCCAGCCTCAGCTGAACCAGAACCTGTCCGCTC
Organism: Callopanchax toddi; assembly: GCA_006937965.1. Classification (NCBI taxonomy): domain Eukaryota; kingdom Metazoa; phylum Chordata; class Actinopteri; order Cyprinodontiformes; family Nothobranchiidae; genus Callopanchax; species Callopanchax toddi. The sequence continues at coordinate 394,485 of SSNR01000115.1, forward strand.
TGTGCGGAAAGGCGCAGCCGCGGTGCGTAAAGGTGCAGCCGCGGTGCGTAAAGGTGCAGCCGCGGTGCGTAAAGGTGCAGCCGCGGTGCGTAAAGGCGAGGCCGCGATGCGTAAAGGCGCAGCCGCGGTGCGTAAAGGTGCAGCCGCGGTGCGTAAAGGTGCAGCCGCGGTGCGTAAAGGCGCAGCCGCGGTGCGTAAAGGTGCAGCCGCGGTGCGTAAAGGTGCAGCCGCGGTGCGTAAAGGTGCAGCCGCGGTGCGTAAAGGCGAGGCCGCGATGCGTAAAGGCGCAGGTAACCTAGCTGATTGATTCTCCCGGTCTGGGTTTCGTTCTTCCAGTAAAACCCGGTCTAACCCGGTCCCCGTCCCCGTTAGAGACAGACCTACCTGGTGGTTCTTGCACAGGTCGGCCCACATGCTGGTTCCGTCGCCGCCCCGCATCAGGACGTGATAGGTGAAGAAGTAGACCCCCGGTACCGAGCAGGTGAACCTCCCGGTGGTCGGGTCGTAATGGTTCCCCAGGTTCGTCACTACGTCATCGAACCTGAGGACCTCGTAGCCCTCGTGCTGCTTCTTGAGTCCGGCGTAGAACGCGATCCTGGGGGCGGTGCTGTAGGTCGCCGCGCTGATCGGACCGGCAGCCGCGCTCGGTCCAGGAGGTCCCGGTAGACCGGGTCTGCCCGGTTCGCCTCTCTCACCTGGCGGTCCGGCTGGTCCCGGTTCACCTGGAGCTCCTCTCGGACCCACCTTTCCCGTACGTCCTGGTTCTCCTCTCGGACCCTGAATGAAGGTGGGTAAAGACTGGACCAGGCTGCTGTCCGGGTCCGGG
>SSNR01000115.1:472887-497050 GCA_006937965.1 Callopanchax toddi
GGTCTGCCATCCGATCCACATTGCACCGGACCCTTCATGCTCCTCCTGCAGGTGGTGGGCCCACAGGTGTCCCACAAGGTTTTTTAAACAATTTTATGATTATTTTAAAAATGAGATTTTAACTCTGATGAATGGCTCCCTTCAGACAGGGGTCTTTCCTGCTGCTTTTAAACGGGCAGTGGTGAGACCTCTGTTGAAGAAGAGCAATTTAGATTTTAATGATTTAAACAACTTCCGACCGGTGTCCAACTCGCCATTTTTAAGCAAAATTTTAGAAAAGCTTGTGTTGAGCCAACTCAACAATTTTATTAACACTAATAATGTCCTAGAGAAATGTCAGTCTGGTTTTAGAGTGAACCACAGCACCGAGACGGCCCTTCTGAAGAGTTTAAATGATTTTAGAGTAAATTCTGACGCTCGGAGGGCGACAGTGTTGGTTCTGCTGGATCTAAGCGCTGCCTTCGATACCGTAGACCACACTGTTCTTTTAACCCGTCTAAAACAGATCGGCCTCTCTGGTGCCGTTCATAGATGGTTCACTTCCTATCTCACAGACAGGACTTTTATGGTCAGCATGTACACCTGTTTCTCCAGGGTCCATAGCATCACATGTGGTGTGCCCCAGGGTTCCATTTTAGGCCCAGTGCTTTTTAACCTTTATATGCTCCTTCTGGGCAGCGTCATCAGGAGACACGGGGTGAATTTCCACAGTTATGCTGACGACACACAGCTGTACATCTCCGTGTCTCCTGATGACACACAGCCAATGGATGCACTTTTTAACTGTATTTTAGACATTAAATCCTGGATGGCAGAAAACTTTCTCCAGCTCAACCAGGGCAAAACGGAAGTTTTAGTCATCGGTCCTGAGGCCCAGAGAGAGAAACTTTTACCCAAACTACAATCACTGTGTTTTAATCCTTCTTCAAAAGTTAAGAATCTGGGCGTGATCTTTGACTCTGAGCTGACTTTTATCCCTCACATTAAAAACGTCACCAAAATAGGTTTTTATCATCTCAAAAACATCGCCAGAGTCCGCCCCATTCTCTCTCGGGCCAATACGGAGACGCTGATGCTTTTATCACCAGTAGAATGGATTACTGCAATGCCCTGCTTTCTGGTCTTTCCAAAAAGAGTACTTCAGGTCTACAACTTTTACAAAACTCAGCAGCCCGTGTCCTGACGAAGACCAGGAAGCGGGAGCACATCACTCCGGTTTTAAAATCACTGCATTGGCTCCCCGTATGTTTTAGGATCGATTTTAAGATACTGTTAATGGTTTTTAAGTGTCTTACTGGTCTTGGCCCTTCTTATCTTTCTGAACTGCTTTTTCCATATGAACCCTCGCGGTCACTGCGCTCCTCTGGCAGCCGTCTCCTAGTCATCCCTAAAGTCAGGACACACGCCCACGGCGAAGCCTCTTTTGGTTATTACGGCCCTCGCCTCTGGAACGGACTGCCAGAGGACCTCAGGACCGCAGAGAACGTTCAGGTTTTTAAGAATAGACTCAAGACCCACCTTTTTAGATCAGCTTTTAACTGATTATTATTTATTTAGTTTTTTAATCACATTTTATTGGTCATTTTACTATTCATATAAGTTCTCGTTATTTTATATGCTACGCATTTTAATCCTCCAGTGTTTCCTCTGTGGAGCCCTCTGCCTTGGGACCGGTGGTCGGCGGTGGCGGCTCGGGCGCTCCCCGGTAGGGCCCGGGCAGTGGCGAGGGTTGCCACCCTCCATCCCCGGGTGCCCTTGGTTGGTGTGTTGGCTGCTGACCTGGTTCTACAGCTGACGAGGCAGAGGGCCCACTAGATGGCGTGTTGCTCATTACTGGAGCCATCTGAGCTCAACGTAGTGTTTACTGTGGTTTTGATGTGTATGTGTGGGTGTATGTGTGCCTGGGAATGGGTTTTGGACTGGGAGGGGAGAGTGTCATAATTGTTCAATGTGTGGGAAAGGGAGGGAATGTGGGTTGGATGGGTCATTTAAATCTGTCAAGCACTTTGTGTTGCTCGCTGGGGCATGAAAGGTGCTATATAAATAAAGTTTGATTTGATTTGATTTTAATACGCAAACGCATAGCACTTAACCCCATCTTACTCTAACTCTACGCTACCTGATGGTACCGTGTTAACTCTACCCTACATTACTCTACATAACACTACCCTATCTAGCTCTACCCTACCTAAATCTATCTATAGCCTACATAACACTACCTTATCTAACGCAACCCTATCTTACTCTAACTCTATTAAATCGAATTTTGTCGTATCTAACTCTACCCTACATTCAGTAACACTCAGTGCATTTACATGGAATTTAGAAAACCAAATTACTGCCTTAAATCGACTGAAGTTGGGTTTTTTTAATGCTTGTAAATACGTTAGTCCAGCTAAAGTCGAACTGGAGCTAATCGAGCTAAAGCACCCAGATAATTCTGTTGTAGCTCGATTTTGTCTGCATGTAAACAGCTGAAGTGGAGGGAACTTCATTTGAGAGTTCGGTTTTCTAACAGACATGTCAACTAGGTAAAGGCTCTCAGTTCATTAACAGAAGATCGACCTAGACCGACTTAGACGTGCATGTAAACACACTGACTAAGCTATCAAACTCTACCCTATCTTACTCTAACTCCACCCTACATAACAATAACTACACAATCTAGGTCGCCTCACTTCTGTTCTAGACTGTAGCTCACTGCCATCGGCGTATGAACGACTGACTGTAATGTAGTCCGTTACTTAGAAAAGTGCTATGCAAATGTGGGACATTAACATTGATCTAAACCTATCTATTTAACTCTATCCTACTACCTGCCCTAACCCTTAACCCCAACACATTATATCCTATAGATCTACGTACTTCCAGGTAGTCTCCTGAGCTGCATCCTGTTCCATAGCCCTGGATCTGGAAGGGGCTGTGGAAGGTCACAGAGACCCTAAAGCCTGGTGTAACCCTCACATGCCAGCTGCAGCTCAGACTAGGCATGTAGTTCTGGGGGTAGCGAGGACTGCTTAACACTCCTCTGTCTACATGCAGAAGGCCACCACAACCTGAAAACAAAAAGAATCCAATGTTGTTTTACACAGCGAGGAAAAAATGTGTGTGTGTGTGTGTGTGTGTGTGTGTGCGTGCGTGCGTGCGTGCGTGCGTGCGTGCGTGCGTGTGCAGCCCACCTTTAGAGTAGGAGGCGTTGAAGCCCCTGCCGTTGATGCTGCCATCTGAGGAGAAGTGGATGAACATGGAGTCTCCTGTTGAGTGTACTGGACCTGGAGTGTCCCGACCACACAGGCTGAGGAGAACAGGAGACAGACTGGAGGCACCTGGAGACAGCAGACAACAACTAATAGAAAACTGGAGGTTCTTAAACCCTTGATCCCATGGCGCTGTTAGACCAGTTAATGCTTGTAGTGTTTGGTCCAGACTCACCATCTCTGACTGTGACGCTGTCATAGTAGCAGGGCAGGGAGCCCTCCATGTCAACAGACAGGAAGTTCAACTCCACCACAGAGTTGGGAGACCTTATGAGCCAGGTGCACTCCTGGTTATGGGGGTAGTTCTCAGGCCACCCGGGGGAAAACAGGAAACCAGGACTTTCTCCTGTCATCAGCTGTCCACCACAAGAACCTGGAACCCATGTAGAGTTACATCATGTAGACGGGACTGAGTCACCAGGATGGAATCAAAATGTCTGACTGTCTTTCTGTTCTCTGACCTGGGGTGATAGTAGGTGGTGGTCCAGAGTTCTGAACAGCGGTCCATTCCACCAGGAAGCCCCGCCCTCCGACCACGGAGTCTGTCTGGAACTGTAAGGTTACAGTGCTTCCTGAACTTCGAAGTGGACCGGGCCGGTTTAGACCACAGAAGGTTCCTAGAGGGTAGTGATGGACATCTGGGCCATCAAATATCTGGAGAGACAGAAGGATGTTCAGGTTCTTCTCATCTTACCTGAGCTGTAGAAAGGGCTTTTCACCAGTGAATGTTAAGCATGAACACGCTGTCACACACCAACAGTTGTTGCTTAAAGGGATACTCCACCGGGAAGTTATTTTTTGTCTATTGTCATATTCCTCAGAGTTAGATAAGTGGGCAAAAACTATTAGTAAACAGCCCAGCTGTTTTCCTGATCCGGCAGGCGGATATTCATACTCCTTTAGCATTAGCTTAGTGTAAAACACTGTAAGTGAATGGTACCTACTAGCATGCTATCTGGTACCATTCACTTACAGTGTTTTACGCAAAAATTTGCACAGTTTTTTATTGATCTATGAATCAAAGACCAGCCAGGGACAGACATTGCTAATTAGCTTAAGCTACAAATGTTAAAGTGCTTGGTATTTGTTAATGTGGTCCCTATACAAATAAATACATTGAAATTGAAAATGAAGCCACCCCTTTTCCTGTTGAGACTCATAGTCTCAGATCTGGAGCTGCTGATCCTCATTCCAGCCGCTTCACACTCAGCTGTGAACCTCCCCAGCAAGAGCTGAAGGTGATGAAGCCTGATGAAGCTAGGAGGACCACATCATCTGTAAAAAGCAGAGACGAGATTCTCCTGCCACCAAACTCCACCCCCTCCACACCACGGCTGCTCCTAGAATCCTGTCCATAAAGGTTCTGAACAGGACCGGAGACAAAGGGGGCAGCCCTGGAGGAGTCCAACCCTCACTGGGACCAGGTCTGACTTACTGCCGGCTATGAGGACCAGACTCATCACTGTAATCTACCTCCTTCAGTTCACCTTGCCTCATCTGATTCTCCCTTGTTTTTTACCTTCTGCATATAAGCGTTCCTCAGTATCTGCCTTGCTGCCATATTATCAACTGCTTCTTTCCAGTAGATATCCAGCATCCATCCACAGTCTCCATTACTAAACCTGATCCTCGACCAAGTGCCTGTCCCTGGACTCTGCCGGCCTGGCCCTTCACGGATCTGTCCGTCCTTCAGCTACCCAATCTATGGCCGCCGCTACGAACTCCGACTATCGATCATCGTCTGCTCCTCTGGATAAGTATTCCTGCCTCTGTCTGACCACTGACCATACATTAACCTCTGTTTTTGGATTGTGGCTGTCACTGTGTGCAGCCTGAAGAGGAAGTGACTCCCCAGCTGTAACTCTGTCTCCTTTGAGGTCATTGTTGCAGTGGTTTCTCCTGGCTCCTCCCTGAGCTGCTGTTTTCATCTCCAGCACCCAGAGCAGTATACAGTAAACTCTTTAAACCACTCCTGAACAGCATCTACCATAGGCAGATTGAGGAAGTGGCTGATATCCAGAAATCCTACCAGTGGCTAGAAAAGGCCGGACTGTACAGAGATAGAACGGTCTGTCAGCACGAGAGCAGGTCTACCCCACTACACTGGACCAAAGATGGAGTCTGCAGCATCAGATAAGATCCAAGATCCCCCTGAGACAGTCTAGCACATAATAGTAGGATGTAAGATACAGACCAGGTAAGACCAGAACCAGAGCTTCCAGGTCTCTGGTAAAATACCAGAGCTCCTAGTTACTGGTAGAAGACCAGGACTCAGGTAGAGGACCAGAGCTCCAGGTCTCTGGTAGAGGACCAGAGCTCCAGGTCTCTGGTAGAGGACCAGAGCTCCAGGTCTCTGGTAGAGGACCAGAGCTCCAGGTCTCTGGTAGAGGACCGGAGCTCCAGGTCTCTGGTAGAGGACCAGAGCTCCAGGTCTCTGGTAGAGGACCAGAGCTCCAGGTCTCTGGTAGAGGACCAGAGCTCCAGGTCTCTGGTAGAGGACCAGAGCTCCAGGTCTCTGGTAGAGGACCAGAGCTTGAAGTGAAAAAGTCAACCACCCATGTGGAAGAAAGGGCGAGATGGAAATTTGTGTTTGTTGTTTTGATGATTAATTTTAAAGCAACCAGTAAAATGAAATGATGATAATTCATAAATCCTGCATAATAAACCGTCCTACCTTCAGCTGGTCGTAGTAGCAGTCGTACAGGTCCTCTATGTCCATGTCCAAGAACCTGATCTGAATGTAGCTCTCTCCATCCACGGTTATGGTCCAGTGGTAGTTGGCATTGTTGGGGTAAGTCCTCGGATAGAGCGGGGAGGCGATCTGACCGGACTCTCCCGTCACATCAACACCGTACACTAAGGAAGTCACTCGGGTTAAAGGTTGGCCTCTCCTTTATCTGGAGTTATGTTGCTGGGTAACACACTTACAATGTGAGAACGTGGCTCTGAATCCTGCTCCGCTAACTGACCCGTCTGAGACAAACCGAGCCCACAGGATGTGTCCAATCACAGACGTGTAGTTGGAGGGGAGAGAGCTTCCACAGAAACGACCAACCAAAGGTCCAGTGGAGTTACCTTCCTTGATCTCCAGGTAGTCGTTTTGACAGCTCGAGTCTCCCTGGAGGTGAAACGTACTGAAAACAAAGCACATTACAATAACAGTTATCAGGGCGATGATTAATGTTAGTCAGAGGTAGAAAAAGACCTCCATAACTCCTAATATTTCATCCTGGCTGCTCAGAAACCAAAGATTTATCCTGACAAAACCAGAGCTTTGGTTTTAACTTCCCCTACCTGTCTGACATCAGCAGGACCTCATCTACAGAACGGAAAGCTGTTCTTTCATTAAAGACAAATAAAAACAAACCAATAACAAGTCCAATTTGAACAGAGTAAAATAATATACAGTAATAATGCAAGAAGTCAGCGTCCTCCTAAAAAGAAACCGCCTCAGAATGTTGGGACAACATGAGAGTCTGTAGATGGGTCCGAGCCCAGCTCTCCAGCCTAGTGTTTGTGTCCACGGCCCAGAAGAAGACACTAAGCAGTCCTGAGAGACAGAGACCCTCACCCCAGAGGACTCCTTTGGTTTTTCTTTAGATAATTTTTCTCTTTATGTTTTTTGAGTCAGGGTCATGGACTAATGTTAAAACCAAAATGTCTTTTTCACACCAGAGTTACTCATGGAGTTCCTCAGGGTTCAGTGCCTGGTCTAGTACTTTATATCTGTTTTCATTGGGTCAAATGTGGGATAAACTTCTATGCTGATGATACTCAGCTCTAAGCCTGGTGAATCCTGTCAGGTAATCAGATTACCCACATGTCTTGAAGACATTAAAAACTGGAAGATTCTTCATTTTCTATTTTTAAACTCAGACCAGACGGAGGTCTGAGCCCATCAGGAACAAACTGTAGTGGTCCAGTCCCTCTGGATGGACTGACCTGACCTCCAGGTCTGATGGAAGGAACCCTGGTGTCCTTCTGAACCAGGACCTATCCTTTAACTCTCAGATAAAACATGTTACTAGAACCGCGTCGCTCACCTGTGTCATTTTACTAGAACGAGAACCAGATAAAAACAAAAACTCCAACATTTAAATGAACTAACATGAAGGAGAGCTGCAGCCGGTTCCCTGGTGAGCTCCTGATGGTCCACACACATTCCATATTTGGTGGATAGGCATCTGGATAGTTAGGACTGTTAAACGCTCCACTCTGCATCACCAGATCTCCACCACAACCTGAGGAAAACACAGAAAAACCTCTTGAAGGTCAAACAGAAGGCTGCTGTGACGACCTCCAAGCAGTGACTGAATGAAGGCGGAGCTGTGAGGGGCGTGTCCCACTGAACTGGAGGTGGAGGCCGAGTACGAAGCCCGGAACCCTTTCCCAGAAATGGAGGAGTCCGAGACGAAGCTGACCGTCAGAGCATTGCTGAAGGACGTCAGTGGGTGGGGTACTTCAGAGCCACAGAAACGTCCTGATGAAACAAACAATGAGTCAGTATCATGTCAACAAAGTACCGCCTCACTGGTTACTTCACCTCAGTGGAAACCAGCCATCTATAAACTAACTGAAACTAGTATGGTGGAATTAAAAAATCATTTTCAATGAGTTTTGATGAAAACATAATAAGCAATGTTTAGAAGCCTAAATCTATTATCTGGTCTAGTCCCTTCAGAGAGACCCAGTCAAAGTTCATGAACATAGAAGATGTTAGCTGGGCTGAATGCGAGTGGACGGGGCTGTAGGCTGACGATAAAGATGACTGACAGGTCAGTTCAGTCAGATATAAAAATACAGCTGGGGGTTGTATGATGATGAAGTTTATCCTAGAAGAAGATTTGGTGACATCACTGTGGACTGTTCTAACAAGAAAAGTACTTGTTGGAGGTTCAGATGTAAGTCAAGAAATGTGTTTTAGGATACTGTTGGTGCCTAAAAAGTCAACATAAGTAATCATCTGCAAGCATGAAAAATGTTCCTGATCTCTCTTTATTTGTCCTGTGTTTTCGAAGGCCAGACTTCTGAAACCAGCAGGTCATCTTCAGATAATTCTCTAAAAACCACCATGCAGTTATTTTCTACCCAAAGTTCATCATCTACCTCCTCCAACAGACTGACCGCTCTACTGCTCTAGAGGTTTCTATTGAAACCTCTACCTACCTATAGCTGGTGCTTGGTCGTTGTCTCCATCAAGTACCTCCACGGCATCATGTGAGCAGTTGGTGTTTATCATCTCTAACTCAAAGTCAGTAAATGACAGGGTCACATGGTTGACTAGAAAGAAAAACACAGGGAAGAAGGTAATTGTACGTGTTTTGTGAATAATATGTATTAAACAGTAAAGAACAGTGGAAGCTCACATGGTTCCTGTGCTCTAATGATCCAGCTGCAGGCCTGATTAGGTGGGTATGCTGCTGGGTACCGTGGGGATGAAATGGCCCCTCCCACATCATCTGTTATGATGCTTGTACCACAAGCTGTCCAAAACAAAGTGCATGGTCAGAACATGTACAGTACACATCCAACAGGACAAGAGTTTGGTCAAATGGAAAAACAACACAGCTGGAACGTTAATCAGCCAGCTCACCTTCAGAGAATCTAGCACTGAAACCACGATGGCTGAGGCTGGCGTCAGACCTAAAGCGAACATAGATGGTGTTGGAGGTGGAGGTTATGGAGGGAGGAGGGCTGGTGCCACACACTTGGGCAAGAAGAGGAGAAGACATGCTGGCACCATCATGGATCTACAGACACACATCATAAGGTTCACGATAAATCAGCAGATTGATCACAACTCTCTGGGTCAGATCATCCAATCACATGACTTAGAAAAACTGTAAACATTAAAGGGAACCTTTGTCACACTGACCAGGATGTGCTTTGAGGAATAAGTAAAGGATGACCTACTGCAGTACAGAAAATTCATCCTTGACTTTAAAAGTAACGTGTTGATGTGAACACCAAAGGAGAGTGAGCTATCCAGCCAGATTCCCAAAAACTTATAGGAACTGACAGTTTGTAGCACTGAACCTTCCAGGGAGGAGATCCTGGGACCGTGGTGCAGTGGCAAGACAGCTCGCCTCCCATGTCAGAGAGCACGGGTTCAAACCCCCGGCCCGGCCATGTGTCGAAGTATCCTCGGGCAAGATACTGAACCTCCAACTGCCTCCTGGGCGCCAATGGCTGCCCACTGCTCCCTCAGGGATGGGTTAAGTGTAGAGAACAAATTCCACTACGCTGTACTGAGGTATATACGCAAGTGGCCCCAAATACCCCATTTCCTTTCCTTTCCTTGAGGTTATTTATGGTTAAAATCATGAGCTTGGTTTTGATTGTGTTTAAAGGAAGGTGAAGGTTGGAGAAGGCGTGTTGAAGTTCTGTAAAGAGGTCAAAGCAGCATTCAAAGAAGAACTGCTTGTGTAGAAAATGGTGTCATCAGCATACTGTATAAGTGGAAATGAAAACTGTCAACAGCATGAACAATGTTAATGTAGATTGTGAATAGGGTTGGGCCTAGTATGGACCCTTGAGGAACACCCATAGATAGAGGTAGAGGAGCAGATTGTTCTCACTGTTAGCATACGGTCTAAGATAGAACTTCTGAACCATGATAGGGAGATCTGAGAAAGTCCTCTATGTCTGAGCCTGGATGTTATGGTCGACAGAGTCCAAGGCTTTAGCCAAGTCAACAAACACGGCCACACAGTAGTCCTTATGGTCAACGGCACAGATGACATCATTTAACACTTTAAGTGCTGCAGAGACACGTCCACGACCAGTTCTGAAGTTTAGAACGTAGTAAGTGAGAAAAGTTTATTTCTATAGGGGCGGTCGCATGTAGCTCAGTAGGTAGAGGGGCCGGTCTGGAACCAGAGGGTCTCCGGTCCTGTCCCAGCTTTGGCTGGGTTACCTTGTCGTTGTGTCCTTGGAGACACTTCACCCACCTTGTCTACTGGTGGAGGTCAGAGGGACCTGGTGGTGGTCTGAGGGACCTGGTGGTGGTCAGAGGGACCTGGTGGTGGTCAGAGGGACCTGGTGGTGGTCAGAGGGACCTGGTGGTGGTCAGAGGGACCTGGTGGTGGTCTGAGGGACCTGGTGGTGGTCAGAGGGACCTGGTGGTGGTCAAAGTGACCTGATGGTGTCGGTGCATGGTATCTCCACCTCTGTCAGTGTGCTCCAGGGCCGCTGATGCTACATTGTAGCTGATCACCACCAGTGTGTGAATGTGTGAGTGAATGTTTATAAAGACAAATCAAAATTCCTCACCGCTACATAATCCCAGAGGCAGCTGCTATGATTTTCGATGTCCAGATCAGTGAAGTTGAAGAGGACTCGATGGCCAAGATCCACACTGATAACCCAGGAGCAGTCTGCGTTGTTTGGGTAAGTGTTGGGATACGAAGGAGAATGAATCTCCCCTGATGGAGCTGTGATTGGGCCCCCACAGCCTGCAGGAAAATAATACAGCAGAGTTAGGATTCAGTCAGTGAATGGGACAATTTAACACTGTTGAACATGTTAGCAACATGCTAAACTATCATAGACTAGTGAACTAGACTGTCAGCTTTATAGTCTGGCTAGCCAGGCTAAAACTCTCAGTATATTTAGGGGAATACTTTATTTGTACACAGCTACATGTTTGTTTGCCCTGTGGGATCCTGGTTACTTTGTCTCACTTCCTGTTCTCATTGTAAACATCAGGTGCCTCATGTCCAAATGGTAAACTGGTAATGTGAAAACAGACAATACAATGAATCCATCCAGGTGATGCAGGTCCACTAGTGGATATTAAAGCAGGAAGAAACAGAACATTCCTTCAAGCCAGATTAGAGGATGTTACCCCCTGAGCAGAGAGAGGAGTCTGGATTTAGAGACCCAGAGGATCCTCTGGACTGGACCAACATGAGACTGACTCCGAGCTCAACATGGTGAGGAGCTGCTCGTATCACTCAGCTGTTTCTAACAACAGGATCAGAACTGTCCCAGTCCACCCTGAGCCAAGCCAGTCCAGCTGGGTAGGATGGCATCATCAACATGTCAGCTGCAACAGCCAACTCCCATTAAACAGTTAAACATTTCGTTTTTTATAACAATGCAAATGAGCTAGTAGGAAACATTACTGTGTGTTTATGTTTATTTTCTTAGTGGATGCTTTTATTAAAGAGACTTACAACCTTTACGACTTTTAACAACCTATCAGGGATGGGGGGGGCTGGAGTACCTGGAGGAAACCCACGCATGCATGGGGAGAACATGCTAACTCCATGCAGCTGGGATTTGAACCTACAACCTTCTTGCTTCAAGGCAACAATGCTAACCACCGCACCACCATGCAGCCCAAGTGTGAAGGGTAAATAATAATAAGCTAGAGGGTGGTGTGCAGCAGCTTCTCACCTCCAGGAACAGATCAGTTGTCCTAGCAGGAAGAAGCAGCTGGCATGAAACCAGAAGATGCTTTCACCACTAAAACTACTGGGAGTACCAGGCTGGTAGGCAAAGTGCAGCAGGCAGGAGGAAGTGGTGCTGAGGCAGAAGAGGGGTAACCTGATGGCTAAGCTACAGGCTAATGCTACGAGACCACCAAGTCAGTCTACGTCCCTGGACAACGTCCACTTCTTAAAGAAGCTGGACCTTGTTTGACTGAGACTTATAGAGAAGGAAGAAACTGACAGAAACCTGGTCAACCAACAACGTGCCAGACTTGGTCGTCCAGATCGATGGCTTGCTACTCTTCTACATGGCCCAAACGTCCTGGGCCATATTCATACAAACACACAAGGAGTTAAAAGAGCCGTTCTTCATCCAGCCTCAGCTTCTAGCACGCAGACTTCAGAAGGCTTCTCCATATGAGGGAGAGGAAGACCTCCAGCAGGGTGGGGAACCTTTTCTTGCTAGGGGCCTTTTTTTTTTTTAAGTCCGCAGAGGACCACATTCAGAACATAAACCAGTAGAGTCCAATCTTTTCAAGCCACAGGGCAAAAATCATCAAGTATAAAGTTCTCAGTCACAAAAATTTGAATTGGAACATCCAGAAAAATAATTATGTTGTGATTTTTAAAAAACTTTTAGGTGCTCAGCAATATAATAAAGCCAAAAGTTTTTGTAGAAAGGATCAGTGAATCCCTGTAGACAGGAGACATCAAGGGTCTGATGTGTTGCCTTAATTTGAAGAAAAAGGAAAATTATTGGATGGTTGTTTTCTGGTTTCTCGATCCTGAAATTTTCTTTTTAAGTCAATCAGAGACAAGAACCAGATCCAGGTCTTTGTTCACGACAGCTGCTGGATTTAGTCAGGTTTAATGAATGGAGCTGATTAAAGTCAGTGAGGGTTTGTGGGTCTGTTACCATGACATTACATCAAAACCCTGGTTAACTAAAGACCAATACTTCTAATGTACTTCATCATTTACTGACTAATGATTACTCATCCAGACAGACGAATCGCTGTAACTTCATCAGTCTGTCCGTTAAACTCCTCCAGTTCTTTAAGAACTCGGGTAGTTTCTCCAGATCAGAGCCCATCAGGACCAGCGCCTCAACACAAACTAAACTCACTGCTTACTTGTTCATTCCTCCTAAAAAATCAACTCTTCAACAGTTTTTCTCTGCAGTCTCAGTGACGGACACCCATCGGTTTCTGGGTCTCTCTCGCTAATGCTGGACCTCATGTTGCATTTACTGACTCTGTTCCAGGCTCAGATTTGATCACAGAAACACAGTTGGTTGTTGATCATTTCCCCTTAGAGTTTGACTGTTTATTTGACAATGCGTAGCGGGCCTGATCCGTATACGGCCCGGAGGCTCCCCAACCCTGACCTAGAGAAATATCTGCATTGATTCCAGTCTTTGTTTCCACAAAGAAGAAGATGAAGAAGCAGGAGGAGGAGGAGGGGATGAAAGAGGAGGAGGATACATATTACACACACACTGTTTCTGTGGGAAAAGGAAAGTTTTTTCCAAAAAGCAGAGAAACAGAGGATGAACATTACGGTTCTAGACAACTGCCGTCACTTTGATGTCGTCTTGAAAGAAACAAATCTGTTTCTGTATATTTTCTGGGATTAAGGCTAACTCACCTCCCTGGACTTGCTCCCAGCTTGCATTGAATCCTCGACCGCTGACAAAAGCATCAGAACTGAAGCGCACTGTGAGGAGGTTCCCGGTGCTGGACACTTGCATTGGGTTTAATGTGGTGCTGCAGAGTTTGGCTAGTCTAGGTGCTGACAGGTCTGGACCTCCAAAAACCTGAAAAGTAGTGAAAATAAAGACTAAAAGGCTGCACACATTGGTTAAAAACCACTAGCTACACATTTACCAAAGCAACACACAGTTTGCACACATCCAGTTGTCACTGATGTACACTTTGTGTAATAGGTCTGTCTAAGGAGGAAGGTGGAACGAAAGGTTGACCTGATCAATTAGATAACATCTTGAAGAGAACCTCCCATGCATTTTATTAAAACATGTCCTACATACTGTATGCTACAGGACGTATCGGGTGAGTTCACACCTACAATACAGACAAACTGCAGGAACAAGTGATTACTCCAACATGAGTGAGACTAGGAACAACAGAACACAAGACCCAAGTCCCAAACTTACTTCCAGGACATCATAGTTGCAGTCTTGGTGGAATTCCACATCAAACTCATGGATAGTGAGAGTGATGCTGCTGCCAGCATCAGTGGTGATGTACCAGACACACTCCGTGTTATCAGGATACCTGTTCGGATAGCCTGGGCTGCTGAGAGAGCCTCTGGGGCCAGAAAGGTCTTCGCTGCAACCTGCAGACACACAAAACCATTTTATTACAGGTCCGGGGCGACTGGAGAACATTGATGCATCTGGTATTTAGCATTTAAGGTTCTTTTTATCCAGGTACAGAGCTCGAGTTTTAGCATCAGGTGAGCAATTTGTTCCTTCCAAAGGTTTTGACTGAAGTCCAGATGGAGTCTACCACCCCAGACTGGAGTCCAGATGGAGTCTACCACCCCAGACTGGAGTCCAGATGGAGTCTACCACCCCAGACTGGAGTCCAGATGAAGTCTACCAACTCAGACTGGAGTCCAGATGAAGTCTACCACCCCAGACTGGAGTCCAGATGGAGTCTACCACCCCAGACTGGAGTCCAGATGGAGTCTACCACCCCAGACTGGAGTCCAGATGGAGTCTACCACCCCAGACTGGAGTCAAGATGGTGTCTTGCAAGCAAATAAAGAACATTTAATATCAGGTAAAGTCAGATGTTTTATTACAACGAGTGGAACAGAAAAGGGCAGATTGCCAACTCCAAGTCGGGAGAGAGGTCCTCCCCCAGGTGGAGGAGTTTAAGTACAGTATCTCGGGGTCTTGTTCACAAGTGAGGGAAGGAGGGAGATCGACAGGTGGATTGGGGCAGCGT
Organism: Callopanchax toddi; assembly: GCA_006937965.1. Classification (NCBI taxonomy): domain Eukaryota; kingdom Metazoa; phylum Chordata; class Actinopteri; order Cyprinodontiformes; family Nothobranchiidae; genus Callopanchax; species Callopanchax toddi. The sequence continues at coordinate 487,552 of SSNR01000115.1, forward strand.
CTGCAGTGATGGACGCTGAACCGGTCTGTCGTGGTGAAGAAGGAGCTGAGCCAGAAAGCAAGGCTCTCGATTTACCGGTCGATCTACGTCCCAATCCTCACCTGGTCATGAGCTTTGGGTAATGACCAAAAGAACAAGATCATGGATAAGCCACCAAAATGAGTTTCCTCCTCAGGGTGGCCAGGCTCTGCCTGAGGGATAGGGAGAGGAGCTCGGACATCCAGGAGAGACTCGGAGTAGAGCCGCTGCTCCTCCACACTGAGAGGAGTCAGTTGAGGTGGTTCAGGCATCTGGTTAGGATGCTGCCTGTTTTGGGTATGTCCTGCCGGCAGGAGGCCCCCGGGTCGAGCCAGGACAAGCTGGAGGAAATACATCTTCAGGTTGGCCAGGAAACGCGTGGGCGTCCCAGCTGAGGAGCTGGTGGACTTGGCCGGGGAGAGGATGGCCTGGGATTCCCGACATGGGATGCTGCCCCTGCGATAAGCAGAGGAAGGCGAGGGAATGGACTGTCCCATTGTACACAGACTAACAGGTCTCATCGTCTTTTCTCTGCTCTCTTACCGCTCTGATACCACATCATCTGGAAGCCGGACATGGATACAGTGGAGTCACTTCTGAACACCACGGTGAGGGCGGAGCCTGTGGTGCTGTTGGCTGGTGGAGGTGAATTTCCACAGAATTTCCCAATAAGAGGAGCTTGTTCGTTCAGCCCGTTATAGAGCTAGGACAGAACAATTCAGAGTAAAACGTTAAATTCACAAGGTTCACACATTGGTATTATTATGATGTGTTAGGACTCACTCTGTGATTATTACTTAGATCTACTACAAACTAACAAAACCTGAACAAAGGGCTGTCACGTCATACATCCAGACAAGGACAAATAAACTAAAACTAATTTACACAGGTTGTTTGTTTTGAATGAATCACATCAGAGAACCAAACTAAATTATTTAAGTTACACAAATACTTTTGATACTTTTATTTAGGTGTAATAATGACAGTAGTAGACTGGAAGGTGTTTCTGTACCTGGACGTAGTCGTAGTTACACGAGGTGGGGACGCCCTCTAACAGGAAGGCGGGGAAGGTGTAGTTGACGACCTGACCACTGCTGACCTGGATGGTCCAGCTACACAGAGAGTTAAGGGGGTAGATTTCTGGAAAGTTGGGTGACTCGACCACTCCTCTGCGCTGGCCTGAGATCAGTACACCTTGACATTCTGAAACCAAACACAAGCAACAATGACACTAAACCCCTCAACTGAAACCGGTCAGCCGTACCTAGAGATACAATCAGCTGATGAGTTGGTTTAAAAACAGATTGCTGTTCCGGATTCTATAACAGCATTATTGTATTAAGTGCATCCAATCCAATTTATATATTCAGCACGTTTAAACACCCAGTGGAGGACCAAAGTACTTTAGAAAAAGTTAATCGATCAATTCCCTCCTATGCTATGTAACATATCGGGCAGCCAGTGAATAAAAATGGTCTTGATTTCAGAATCAGATTTAGTCCATTTCTTAAGGAATTTGTTTCCGGTTGTTGGTAGGTTCCTATATCAGAGAGACAGTCTGAGATTAGTGACTGTGAGGTCATCAGGTGGGAATGACAGGTAGAGCTGGGTGTCGTCAGCATAGCAGTGGTAGGAGAAGTCAAGTGATCAGAAGATCTGATCCAGTGAGGTGGTGTATATGGCAAAAAGAAGAGCTCCCAGTACGGAGCCTTGGGGAACCCCGGTGGTGAGAAGTTATGCAACAGAAGTGTGACCAAGCCAGGATACACTGAACGACCGTTCATGTTCCAGTTAGAATGAACAAAGCTCCTCAGATGAGAAGAGGAACTTCTCCAAGGAACCAAAGAAGTCCAGTTGCCTCCATTTAAAACCCTTTTGGACGTCTTCTAAGGCTTTTATCACTGCAAACAGAGCTGGTTTGGTGGAGTGGTCAGTTTAGAACCCAGAGGTTGACTTGTGAGAGGTATTCTGTGACCTGCTTGAAGGATGTTTTAACTTCTGACAACTCCTTTTCAAACAGCTAAATGCAGATGCGTGATGATATTATGATGAATGTACTGATGTTTAAAAAACAAATGAAAGAAAAGTCCACCCTTTCAATCATTTTAAATGGAAACAAGAGGAGAGAGACTTGCCGGTAGTTCTTGTGATGGATTTATTTTTGTGTTCTTGTGCGTTGTGTTAGACTTGGGCGGTATTATGGTAATACTGTATACAGCCAGTATTGAAAAATATAAACAGTAACTCAATAAACACAATATATTAAAAAAGAAGAAGAAAAATAGCAACGGTGTCCGTTTCAGTACCGTCATGGAAAAAATGCCTGGTGTAGCGTTACCAAATACGCTATAACCTCTGACCCCTTGAACATCACACAAACAATAATCATCTTTTTCCCAATAACTTGGATTACAATGACTCTTTTACTATGTTTTAACCTGAATCAACATTCCCAGGTATCCAGATCGTTTTCCCGGAAGACCTCCACAGGACTCTTTAATAAACTCAAAGACTTCCTGATGTCTCCTTCTAAACGACACTACTTTTAATCCACTGTCCAGAAATGTCTTTAATGTGATTAATGCACTTTCTCTTACAGTGTTATGAATGTTTGCTCCAGCTTCAGTATTATTTCATATTTTTACTTTGCTAAAAGGTTAAAATCAATATGATTCATATATTTACTTATTAAGGTGAACTATAGCTTTAAGGGCTTGAGTCACGTGACCTTGACAGAAACCCTTTCATTGGTCCACATCACCACTCAGTTCCATCTTAAGCTCTCCACTGCCTGAGATACAGAGAGTTCTGAGTAACCCTACACTGAGTCCAGACGCTCAGCTGTCAACCACTACACAGCTCAGCTATTTTCCTAAATTGCCGGACTTCCTGTACGGGTCAGCCCCGCTCTTTTCCCTGAGGTATAGACACCCCACGTCCGCCTCTCTCCACAACATGGGAAAAGGAGCCGCAGCTCTGTTAGCCCAAAATGCTAACCGCCAGCTAACCCAGAAATGGCACTTCTGACGATCGCATCCAAGGACGACTTCCGTGGCCTACGGTGGTCCCGACCTCCACAGGCGTCCAACCGGGACCGAGAGGGGACCCCCACCTTCACGACGTCCCACCCGGCTCTCCGATCGGCGTCGATCCCGGAGCGGCGTACAGTAAGAGACCACTTTCTGGTAACCACGAAAGGCTTGTTGATAAGCTCTACACTCCACGTAACTTATTCAACCAGCCACTCCTCCATTTAATCCTAAATCTAAATTATAAACTCCCTAGTCTTAAAACATCATGAGACTCAGGTCATTAAAACTTAGATATTAAGATCAATTTAGAACACCATAACATCGTGTTAACAAAAGCTATAACCTTGAAACCTCTGCTCATCTGTTTGTAACTGTTTGTCCGTCTTCTTTTATAATAAATCCTGTAAAGTCTTATTCCTGACTCAGACTTCCATCCATCAATATCAAGATACATAATCTACTCCCTGTGATATCTGACAGAACCTGGAAAATTCCCTGTGAAATCCTAGTAAGTGAAGGCATCAGAGCAAACTCTCTTTATGAGACCGACAAAGCGAAGCTAGATTTTACAGAAGTGTGCAGCTACACTGGTCAGCGCTGGACAGCCGGTGAGCCGATAGTAAAATTGGGCGGGCGGGTCTGGGCGCTCGCGCTATCCGAGTGGCTCATTTTCATCAGCACTTCCTTGTTGCTGCATGAGTTCACATAGCCGCGAGTGTGTCCGCGTGCTTCAGTCAACAGCGGTAAGCATCAGCTGAAAGTGCTCGTGGTGGAGCCATGACTGAAAATGCCCGGGCCAAATGTTGGTCCCAGTCCAACTCCGGTCACGGTAATATCATATACCCTGAGAAAATGTGGAGGAAGATTGAAGGTATCAAAATCTGGATACTGCCCAAGCCTACGTTGTGATAACTTGTGCTGTGATTACATTCTAGTGTGTAGCCGGCAACGGGGATGTCAACGTCAATTATTTAAATATAAATAAATAAAACTGTGGAGTTGGAGTAGCAGACGTTGTCTTACTGGAGCTGTACGACGCTACGAACCCTCCGGCGCTGACGCTGCTGTCTGTGCGGAGCTTGATGAACAGCTGATTGCTGGAGGAGTTGATGGTACTTGGTATCTCTGTGCCACACAGTTTGGCTAGTTCTGGTGCGCTGCTGCTGTTTCCATCAAATACCTGCAAAACAGTATATTCTTATCAACAGGTTGACAAAGGAAAATAGATGTTTGAAAATGTTGACTCCATAAAGAGTCACTCCTTTTTGAATGAGCTATAAAGTCGTTGGATATTAGACAAAACCTCGAGCTGTCTCTGGAGGAATTTAGACTTCCTGTTATAAAGGACAAAGCAAGGAAGCAGCCAGATGACCGGGCGAGGACAAGCTGAATAAGACACTGCTTACTAAACCCACATGTTACAGCCCATTACTCACAGCCAGGTAATCAAAAGAGCAGGATGAGCTGGACTCCAGGTGAAAATCTGAAAAAGAGAGCAGAATCTGGCTTCCCTGGCTGGTCCTAATGGTCCAGTAGCACTCTGCGTTAGGGTGGTAGGGCAGAGGGTAGTTAGGAGACGAAAACCCTCCAGATGAAGTGGTGAGTGTCCCTCCACAGCCTAGGAAGGTAAAGCGAATAAACCACATGTAAGATAAAAAACAAACACTGGTCGAGGACAAACATACCATGGATTGGATCCTGTTACCGCTGTGTTTGAAGCAAAACGCTGACTTTTAAACCTCTCAAGTAAAAAAAAAACTGAGCCTGAATCAGACTGTTGTCTGTCAAGTATTTACTGGTACATGTGCAGTAAACACACACTCATTCACCAAAGGTCATCTGAGGTCATGGCAGTGTTCAACTTGCCCAGTAAGATTCTGGGACCTTGGAAGTCTGGAACCACCAAACACAGAACTGAAAGATGACCTCACTACCCAACTGGGAAATTCAACATCGAATAGAATCCCCCCTCAACTCTGAGTCTCTCCTAGACGTCTGAGCTCCCCACCCTACCTCCAAGGCTGAGCTCATTTTGACCACTTCAATCTCATTCTTTGAGTTTATAAGTCTGACTCTTTTATTCCAGTTAGAATTGACAAAGCTCCTCAGACGAAAAGCGAAACGTCTTCAAAGAACCAAAGAAGTCCAGTTGCCATCATTCCTAATGTACAGATGTGTGTGTAGACCGAGGGACTCAGAAAATGATACCATTTCTACCTTGTCCACGACGAAACAGAGCTCGATTAGCTTCTTTTCTTAATGATGGAAACATTGGCACTGCTGCTCGTATGTCTGACTAATCTGTGAGATTTTATGATCTGTTTTTAACTTTTCACTCGGTTTTTATGTTTTTAATCTTGTAATATGCTTTTATTCCTTTTACCTGTTTACTCTTTTATACTATGGGCCGTACTGTGTCTGGAATAAAGTTTGATGACGATTCAAATCCCTCTTGGTTCTATTCCCAGATGATGTCAGCGGCTCCCCATCCACACTGAAGTGTGAGAAAGCTGCTGTCTTCCCTTCGAGGGTCTGCCAGAACGTCTTTGGAACCAATCAACAGACTTTCTCCAAGGCCTCATCAAACTCCAACCACACCTGATATTTTTCCTCGGTGATGGACACTGCTGCACCTTGCATGGCGTTCAGGTACATTTCTGCTACTTTTGGTGACCCACAGACCAGCCATGCCCTGTAGGTGTCCCCTAACCTCTGGTGTCTACCAGCGAGTCTGGGGTTACTGTCATGACTGGCACTGGCCACCTTGCAACTGCAGCTAGCAACAGCCACCTCAACAATAGCAGAGTGGAACAAGGCCCATTCAGACTCAATGTCCCCCACTGATCTTACACACTCAGAAATGAAAGGACAGAATTGTACCTTTTTTGTCACTGGGGTGGTACCCTCAAAAGTACAACTTTGTACCTTAACTGGGGTACACATGTTTACCCTTGTAGTTTGTACCTTTTACTAGTCAAACCTGTACCTTAGGGTACAAAATTGTACCCCTTAGGATACAACCCCCAGTTAAAGGTACAAAGTTGTACTTTTGAGGGTACCACCCTTGTGACAAAAAAGGTACGATTATGTCCTTTCATTTCTGAGAGTGTAGGACAGGGTCAAAACTCTGCTGGAGGTGGGAGCTGAAGACCATCTTGACAGACTCTTCTGCCAGGCGTTCCCAGTAGACCCTCACTATACGTTTGGGTCTACCAGGTCTGCATGATGTCTTCCCCTGCTATCAGATCTAACTCACCACCAGGTGGTGATCAGCTGACAGCTCCGCTCCTCTCTTCACCTGAATTTCCTAAAAATATGCCCGCAGCTAGCATGATACAACTCCAGTGTTGATCACTGACCTGTGACCTCGGTTGCCTTGGTACCAAATATACTGACGATTCAGATTCTGATCGAGTTCAGGTTTGACAGGTCGTTCCACCCAATCATGCCTCTACGGGTCATGCTGTCATTGCCCACATGAGTGGTAAAGTCCCCCAGTAGGACTATGACGTGCTGTCTAATAATTGTGGGTACTCTGAGCTGCTATTTGGTGCAGTCAACAGTCAGGACCCATTCCCTGGCCCAGAGTTGCGGGGATGCTACCATTACTGCTCAGCTTCGTCCACAGGCTCTGGCTCCTTCACCACCAGAGAGGTAACGTTTCATGTCCCAAAAGTCAGTTTTCATATTTGGGGATTAGACTCCCAAAGCTACCGCCTCGGTCTGTTACCCAATCCACAATGCACAGGACCCTGCACTATCTGCAGTCTGTTTGACTGGTATACCAACCCAACCTAGTCTGTATACCTGGTGTACCAGTGTCTAACCCTAACCCAGTCTGTATACCTGGTGTACATAACTCTGATCAGGTCAAAGTAGGAAGCATTAATGGAGCCCTTACCAGTCTGAGTTCCATCCCAGTGGGCGAAGAAGCCGGGGAACGTGATTATGGAATCAGAGCGAAATCTAACCCATAAACGGTTGCTATGGGACACCAGAACCGGAGGCTTTTGGGTTCCACAGAATTTTCCAATCAAAGGAGAAGTCTCATAGCCACCGTCTCTGCACAAATCCAAGGTAACACAATGTTTCCCTGACAAACCAGCTGTCACAGTCGTGCTGTGTAACTTATGTAAACAATAGGACATTACGATAATTATAAAAAATATTCTTCATTTAGTATTTTATATAAAGGTTGTCAAACATCTTGTTTATTTATTTTCTTACCTGATTTCCACAAAGTCAAAGCTGCAAGATGGAGGAGAGCCCTCCAAGACAAAACTGGTGAAGTTCAGCATAATCTGCATGTTGAGCTGAACGATGATCTTAAAGGTACAGTCTCTGCTGTTTGGGTAGTTGAGTGGATAGTTGGGTGAGCTGAATGAGCCTGTAGGGGAGGTGAAGGTCCTACTGCAGTCTGAGGAGAAATGAGGATTGGGTCAAACACAGCGTCAAAAAGTCGCCTAATGCATTAACAGTGTTTCATAAATAAAGCTCCACTTGACTTAGAAGTTTTCTACAGTGTACTGCAACACAGGTAAGGCTAAACTAACCACCATAAAATACTTTTCCGATTTGTAACGACCTTGTGGTGTTGCTCATAAACCACAGTATTCTAACATGTTGAACTCAAGGCCCAACGTTTGAAACGAGTTCATCAACCTGAACAAATGTCCAGACGTTCAACTAATAAGCTTTAGATTAGTCCCATAGCTGTGGTCTCACATATACATCTCACTGATTATTGCTATGTTTAGCTGTAATGAGCATTATTTGGAATAACCTGCAGTTTACAATGATCATGTATCTTTCATAAATCTTTGATCTCATTTTACTGCTCCTAAATTCAAAAGTTCATAAATCAGCATGTGTCACTGGTTAGACCCCCATTATAAAATGAACCCACATTTCTACATTATTCTCAATGAAAACAACCTCGTCGTATCTTTTGGACAAAACAGTACCTCCTGGAGATATTTTCTATCTCCCAGGGTTTAGGGTTTTGGGTTAACCTAACCCTAGGACACAGTGAGCAACACCCTGGGAATCAGGTTAACGCCATCCTCCCTGTAGAATTCATTTACACTCTTTTTCAAAGTTCTCATGCTCACCGACACCTATCATTTAGTAGCCAGGCTCCTGACTACCTTACTCATCTTCTATCCTCACACACCGCTTCCTGTAACCTTTGATCCGACCTTAAAACCCACCGGCTGTTCCTCACATTAGACTACAAACTAAGGGGGACTGGGTCTATCAGGATCTGGCTCCTTGACTGTAGAAGTCTGACTCAGGTACTTGGAGGTTTAAAACACAGCTAAAAACTGATTTGTTCAACCAGGTTTTTTCTCAATAAGTTTATATTTTTGTCTGTATAATTTATCTTGTTTTTACCACTTTGAAAAGATTTTACTGCTATGCGATTTTTACTAAACCTGTGAAAAGAGCTCTATTAATACATTTTACTCACCTGGTGCTCAGAGTTTCCTCTGTTCTGACTCCAGTTATTTTAGATAGATTAGCTCCTGTTTCTCTACCTGAGCTAACCAGACTAGTTAACTCAATCAGTCTCTACCAGAGCTAACCAGACTAGTTAACTCAATACGTTTCAACCTGAGCTAACAAGACTAGTTAACTCAGTCAAAGTCTCTACCTGAGCTAACCAGACTAGTTAACTCAATCAGTCTCTACCAGAGCTAACCAGACTAGTTAACTCAAAGTCTCTACCTGAGCTAACCAGACTAGTTAATTCAATCAGTCTCTACCTGAGCTAACCAGACTAGTTAACTCAATCAAGGTCTCTACCTGAGCTAACCAGACTAGTTAATTCTATCAAAGCCTCTACCTGAGCTAACCAGACTAGTTAACTCAATCAGTTTCTACCTGAGCTAACCAGACTAGTTAACTCAGTCAAAGTATCTAACTAACCAGACTAGTTAACTCAATCAATGTCTCTACCTGAGCTAACCAGACTAGTTAACTCAATCAAAGTCTCTACCTGAGCTAACCAGACTAGTTAACTCAATCAGTCTCTACCTGAGCTAACCAGACTAGTTAACTCAATCAGTCTCTACCTGAGCTAACCAGACTAGTTAACTCAATCAAAGTCTCTACCTGAGCTAACCAGACTAGTTAATTCAATCAAAGCCTCTACCTGAGCTAACCAGACTAGTTAACTCAATCAGTCTCTACCTGAGCTAACCAGACTAGTTAACTCAGACAAAGTCTCTACCTGAGCTAACCAGACTAGTTAACTCAGTCAAAGTCTCTAACTAACCAGACTAGTTAACTCAGACAAAGTCTCTACCTGAGCTAACCAGACTAGTTAACTCAATCAGTCTCTACCTGAGCTAACCAGACTAGTTAACTCAATCAGTCTCTACCTGAGCTAACCAGACTAGTTAACTCAGACAAAGTCTCTACCTGAGCTAACCAGACTAGTTAACTCA
>SSNR01000115.1:499305-546912 GCA_006937965.1 Callopanchax toddi
CTAACCAGACTAGTTAACTCAGACAAAGTCTCTACCTGAGCTAACCAGACTAGTTAACTCAATCAGTCTCTACCTGAGCTAACCAGACTAGTTAACTCAATCAAGTCTCTACCTGAGCTAACCAGACTAGTTAACTCAAAGTCTCTACCTGAGCTAACCAGACTAGTTAACTCAATCAAAGCCTCTACCTGAGCTAACCAGACTAGTTAACTCAATCAGTCTCTACCTGAGCTAACCAGACTAGTTAACTCAGACAAAGTCTCTACCTGAGCTAACCAGACTAGTTAATTCAATCAAAGTCTCTACCTGAGCTAACCAGACTAGTTAATTCAATCAAAGCCTCTACCTGAGCTAACCAGACTAGTTAACTCAATCAGTCTCTACCTGAGCTAACCAGACTAGTTAACTCAGACAAAGTCTCTACCTGAGCTAACCAGACTAGTTAACTCAGTCAAAGTCTCTAACTAACCAGACTAGTTAACTCAGACAAAGTCTCTACCTGAGCTAACCAGACTAGTTAACTCAATCAGTCTCTACCTGAGCTAACCAGACTAGTTAACTCAGACAAAGTCTCTACCTGAGCTAACCAGACTTGTTAACTCAATCAGTCTCTACCTGAGCTAACCAGACTAGTTAACTCAGACAAAGTCTCTACCTGAGCTAACCAGACTAGTTAACTCTATCAAAGTCTCTGACCGTCCTCTACATCTCTGTTTATAATGTCTTTCAGTCCATCAGTCCCAGTGAGCTTCACTGGTTCCTGGTCCAGTCTGGAGATCAGATCCTGACTCTGTTGTTGTCGTTTCTGTTTATAATCCTGTTTTCAGCTCTCTGTGGACATGCGTCTGACTTGTTTATTATCATAAAGCCCTTTCTGTTCTTTATTATAAAACATCTTCTCGTAACCGTGTGCTGTGAATGACTCAGCTGCTGATGCATCACATCACGTTACTGGAACAGCATTGCCTACCTGTGGAGGCGTTTACAGAAACATAACTGGCAGAAAATCCCTCGGTGCTTAAACTTGAATCAGACACAAACAGCAGCGTCAGCTGGTTGTCAGAGCTGGTGATGGACGGAGGAACTGAACGTCCACAATACCTGCACACAGAAAGCCACACCTTCACCTGCTGAACCCTTTGGTAGATCTCCTTACTCCATGATGATGACTGATCTCTATCAGATTAGGAGTCACGTGACCATCTTACCTGCCAATCATGTTTCCAGTCTGGACTGTCCCGTTGTCATAAACCTCCAGGTAATCATAATCACAGTTAGTATGGTATTCCAAGTTGAAGGAGTCAAAGGATAGGCGGATCAGGTTCCCAGGTGTAACATTAATGTACCAGGTACAATTGGCTCCATGGGGGTAGCCGTTAGGGTGGCCAGGGCTGGTGATGGTGCCTGAAGGAGTTGTCATGGTGTCCCCACAGCCTGGACCAATAAAACCAGTTTAGTTCTGGATCAGTTCATCCGTCTAAACGCACCTGGTCTGAACTACAACGTAAATCTGAGTTTCTCTGAAGTCTCACCCTCTATGGCCGAGCCGTAGGCTGCTTCAAACCCATGGTTGCTGACAGAGGAGTCTGTTTTGAACTGGATGTACATGAACCTCTGAGTAGACTGGAGAATGGGAGGAATCTGGGCACCACAAAAGGTCCCCAGCAGGGGCGAGCTGGGCGTTGACCCGTCCCTGACCTGGAGGAAACAAAGTAGCAGTGGACATTTCATCCTCTCTTTTAGTAGAAAGAGACACCACACTCTATAGGGCTAGGTTGATTTAAATACCAGTAGATGCTAATTTGTTCCCAATTTGCAGCAGAGTCTCTCCTGATCCAACTAGCTGCAAATATTGCTCCAGTGAAAGGACTGCTTCCTATTTCTAGAGACTCCACCCACTAGTGATGTCACTGGTGGGTGTGGTCTTTGCTGCAGATAAATAACTGACATCACATATCTATTATTTTACCTCCACAGAGTCAAACAGGCAGGAGCCTCCCTCGACGTCAAAGGACAGGAAGTTGAGGGTGACGACGTACCCCTCCGGCTGGGAGACCACCCACTCACACACCTTGTTGTGGGGATAAGGATCGGGGTGGTAGGGAGAGCGGAAGAGTCCAGATCCAGTTAACGTTCCTCCACAAGCTGGAAAACAGGAGCAACTGATTTGGAGTTCCCGGTTGAAAGTCAAAGTGTGCTTAGCAGACACAAGCTAAGAGAGGCAAGAAGCAACTAAACACACTCAAAAAGCAGAGACCTTCCTCGTCTTCACAACAAGGACTCAACTCAGGTCAGCTACAACACGTTAAATACCAGCTGATCGTAATGTAGATGTTTACGTTCTTACCGACGGCGTAGACGGCTCTGAAACCAGCTCGGCTAACCGAACTGTCCGACTTGAAGCGGACCCACAGAGAGCTGGAGGAGGAGACGATAGGCGCTGGCAGGGAACTTCCACAATATTTCCCTATCAGAGGATCGGTTTCCGTTCTCCCATCTCGAATCTGAAATGATAAAAATCAAGGAACAGAAATAAAGTAAGTAGTGAGTGTTTTTATTCCAGAGGCCTGGACATGATACTGGGATAAGGGAACAGCACTAAACTGGTTTAATCTGATACGTCCCAGTTTGTTCATGTTAAACATTTAGTTTTTCATGCACTAGAGCTATTCATGGAGTCCCTCAGGGTTCAGTGCTTGGTCCAATACTCTTCATTTCATATCACAGGTAGTCAGCTGTCTGCTGATCAGAAGGCGAGCGGTTCAGTCCCCGGTTCTGAAGTGTCCTTGGGTAAAGCTACTGAACCCTAGTCTCTCCCTGGCACCGTCCAAAGGGCCCCTCAGGGACGGCTCAAACCCAGAGAAATGATTTCCCCAACGGGACAATAAAGGATTCATTATTATTGTCATTGGGTCAAATTATTGGACACCGTGGGATAAATGATGATACTCAGTTCTATTTCTCCATGAAGCCTGGTGAATCCAGTCAGGTAATCAGATTACCCACATGTCTTGAAGACAAAAAGACCTGGAGGACTCTTCATTTCCTATTTTTAAACTCCTGGAGGTCTGAGAAGGATGGGATCCAGTTCTCAGGCTCCTCTCTGGTGGAACCAGCTTCTGGTTTCCATCCATGAAGCAGAAACCCTTACTGGTTTTAGAACTCAGCTTCAGAACCATCCCATCCCTTCAGGTTTACCGTCATATTTTGGGTTAGGACCAGGTAGTACCTGGAGGCTGCTGATTGGCTACACATTTGTCCCTACTGTGTTCAAACATGTAGTCTTACCTCCACATAGTCAAATGAACAGCTGCCGTGACTCTCTAGGTCCATGTGAGTGAAGTTCAGCGCCACCTTCTCGCTCAGTGGTAACCGGATCAAGTAGATACACTGGCGGTTGTGGGCATAGTTACTGGGCCAGTTGGGGGAGATGATGATGCCCTCGCTGTCTGTGAACGTTCCACCGCAGCCAGGGTCACCTGAAGATCAGGAGTTTATTTATTTACCCAGATGACTTGACTGATTCTCATTTAGAACGATGCTCTGGCCAAGAGGCAGCATCGAGCTGAATGCATCAAAACAAAGACGTTACAACAAAATAAAGATAGAACAGATAAAAACATTCTCACACACAACATGTACAGATAAATACGGTCCAAGATGGCGCCATCATGGTTGATTATGTTGTGACAGTCGAGTCTGCTCTTGCTTTCCGTGTTGGAGGTGTTTTTTTTCCTGCTTGCTTCTCTGCACTTCACAAGAAGAGTTGAAAATGTTTTTGTACTACCTCCCCACCGCTCGTCTCCCCCTTTCTCCCCCTCTACACAGGGAAGCCCTTCAGGGACTGCCTGTTCCTGTCATGTCTTTTTGTGTATGTCTTGTCTGATCTTGGAACGGCTGTACTGAAACTGAGTTTTGTTGTACTGGGACGCTGGTGCAATGACAATAAAGTGATTCTGATTAGTATTGTTTCCCCCAGATGAGAAGTCTAGATCCGGGTTCAGTACCAGGTCCAAGCCACGTGTCAAAGTATCCCTGGACAAGATGCTGAACCCCCAGCTGCCTCTGAGGTGCTGTGTGTGTCTGCTGATGTGGAGCCTACATGGTGATGTCGTGCAGTCCAGATGATGTTTATGTATTTAGCAGACGCTTTCAACAACTGTTGATCATTGATATTGTAACCAAGAAGTTACCTTGAGGCTAACAAACAACCCTGACATTCACCCAAACAAACTACTAGATGGTGTAACTCTGGTCTCTGAGGTGACCAGGAGGGGGACGAACACAGGATAGAGAGAAGTTCATGAAGAGAGTCCAGAGGAGCAGTGAAGGTAGGAGCTAGTCTAGAAGACGTTCTCTGAAGAGCTGGGTCTTCAGGAGGGTCTTGAAGACGGACAGGGACGCCCCTGTTCTGGTAGCTTGGTAGGTCATTCCTCCACATGAGAAGAGTCTGGACTGTCCCAGCGTGGTGTAGCTCTGCTAGCTGATGACCCTCTGATGACCAGAGTGACCGAGCCGTGACGTCAGCCTTAGCCAGAGGATTCCAGTAGGTGGCGCCGTTCCTTCAGGACCCTGTATGCTAGTGGTAGAGACTTGGACTGATGCAGCAGCTAAAGGTAGCCAGTGGAGCTCCATGACCAGAGGGGGGACATGTGCTCTGTTAGGCTGACTGAAGACCAAACTGAACCATCTGTAGAGGTTTACCAGTCCAGACTGGAGACCAGTTAGAAGCAGTGGTCAAGGAGGGAGATGACATAGACTGGACCAGGAGCTGGGTGGTGGATTGGGTCAGGTAGGGCTGGGCGGTATACCGGTTCATACCGGATACCGGTGGGGTTTTTTTTGGTTATGATATGAATTTTTCATATACCGCTATACCGGTGAAGAGCCCACACAGCGTCCCAGAATTTGGCAGCGGGGACACATTTCACCGTGACACACAACACCGTGAAACTTTTGAACCAAGAATGGCGGCTAGCGAGAGCTGTCATGGCAACTTACAAATTAAGAACCCAGAGGAACTTATTCCAAAAAGAGGAGGCACTCGGCACGTCTGTTGTTTCGGGGTTTTTCAGGTTTAAAAAGTCGACCGTGACTGAGCAACGCTGTTAGCAGGTGGAGCTAGCCGGCGGGGCTAAGGGGCTAACCAGTAGCTTGCTTCACGTACCCTTCACCTCCGCAGCTAAAACGGCTAGTAGCAGTCAGTCAGACGTCCATTAAAGACGTGTTTGCTAAAGGGACCGCTGATGAAAAAAAGCCAGCGGTGGGTCAGATAACAACGCAAAAATGTTCCATGGTAGGTTATTTATATCTTAATAAAATCTCTCTTTTGACAAACATACTTTGAAGGGGTTATGTATTTACCTGCCTGTGACTGGACATGAAACAACTATGAAATTCTGCATATTAAAGTAAAATGGACTATTAAAAGCCGATCTAGTGCAGTAATTATTTTATAATTAAAGAATATTATGGGTAGTAACGGCCGTGTAAAAAAATACTTTACACTTGGTGACGTATAGCTCTGTTGATGTGATACCTACTTGGTGACGTATAGCTCTGCTGATGTGATACCTACTTGGTGACGTATAGCTCTGTTGATGTGATACCTACTTGGTGACGTATAGCTCTGTTGATGTGATACCTACTTGGTGACGTATAGCTCTGTTGATATGATACCTACTTGGTGACGTATAGCTCTGTTGATATGATACCTACTTGGTGACGTATAGCTCTGTTAATGTGATACCTACTTGGTGACGTATAGCTCTGTTAATATGATACCTACTTGGTGACGTATAGCTCTGTTAATGTGATACCTACTTGGTGACGTATAGCTCTGTTAATATGATACCTACTTGGTGACGTATAGCTCTGTTAATGTGATACCTACTTGGTGACGTATAGCTCTGTTGATGTGATACCTACTTGGTGACGTATAGCTCTGTTAATGTGATACCTACTTGGTGACGTATAGCTCTGTTAATATGATACCTACTTGGTGACGTATAGCTCTGTTGATGTGATACCTACTTGGTGACGTATAGCTCTGCTGATGTGATACCTACTTGATGACGTATAGCTCTGTTAATATGATACCTACTTGGTGACGTATAGCTCTGTTGATATGATACCTACTTGGTGACGTCGTGTACGTGATATGGAAGCCTCTGTCAGACACACTGAAGTCAGAATGGAAGTGGATCCAGGCACTCGGGCCGGTTGTTTGCAGCGGGGGAGGTGAGCCAGTGGTGCAGTACCTCCCAAGAACAGGATCCATAGGTAGAAGGCCATCTCGAATCTAAAATGTACAACGACACAAAAACCAGACTGAAAGGCTCAGCTAGACCTGAAAGAGACTCAAATCAAGGAAGAACTGGACCCGTGTCTGGTTCATGTTCGATTCCATGCCACCTTTGAAGTCATTAAGACACTGAAGCCACACAAATAGGTTGAAAATTAAAATCCTCAGCTCAGACTAACCCATCGAGACTAAAGAGACTGAGCTGACTGTACTGTAGATAATTTAAATGAACGGTTTACCATCTTCTCCAGCTAGTTTTAAAACCAGCTCACGTTTAATGAGTGAATTGTTAAATTGGACCTTCAGTCCACCAGGACTTCAGTCCAGGGTGAGACCTTTACCACCACGGTCATCTCTGGATGAGCAGCCTTTAACACTATTCCAAACTCCTTCCCCTGACATCACTCACACTCCTCTCTTATCACTCACTTTGTCCAGTTTCTTCTCATCCTGCTTCTTTCTCTGCTGGTGTTCCCCAGGGCTCCGTCCTGGGGCGCCCTCTGTTTAACGTCTACATGTTTTGTGAACACATTTACATATCGCTACACAGACGACACCCAGGTCTCTACCTCCTCTGAACATGAATCCATTTCTCTCTGAAAAACAATTCTGGTTCTTCTAAAACTTCCTGAAACTTCTAACTAACTCAGTGTACTAGTCAGTAGTTATTACCTCCAGATAGTCGAAGTTACAGTCAGGGTGGTGTTCTAGACTCAAGGTACCAAAAGCAAAGGTGATCAGAAGTCCCGGGTCCACTGTCACCATCCAGTAGCAGTCCCTGTCAGGTGGGTAGTTTCCAGGGTAACCAGGTGAGTTAATGCTGCCGTAGGGAGCAGAGAGTTGGCCTCCACAAACTGAAAAATAGAACAAAACACGTTTTATTCATCCGTTCTTTTAACCAGGAGCTTTTGGTTTTCTTGAGCCAACATAAGTCCAGGTCCTACCTGGTTCCTGGGACTCCCACACCACAGTGAAGCCTCCAGCGCTCACAGAATGATCAGAGCGAAACCAGAAATACAAAGAATTGTGAGAGCTGAAGAGTTCTGAGGGGTTATTCTGGCCGCAGTATTTTCCCAACATAAAAGCTGAGGCACTGTCGCCATCGTGGATCTGAAGAAAGTCAAAACTGCAGGTGGCGCTGTTCTCAAGATCGAAGAAAGGAAATGTGATGCGAAGAATCTGAAGGAAAGGAAATGACAAAAATCAGAATAAAGCAGCGGTGTCCAATCTGGCCCTCGAGGACCGAGTGGACACCACTGATTAAGAGCTTCAGGGATTCAGTTCTAATCTCTCCTGTTGCAAGTTTTAGTAAGAAAACACACATCAGCACCAGAAAAAACCAGACCTGCTGCAGGACCTGACCTTATTTGGATCCGTGCGGATGACCCAGGCACAGCTGACCTGGTGGTCGTACTCATCGTGACCCGGGGTGTTGGGATGGCTGAAAGAACCAGCAGGACCAGAGAGCTGGCCTCCACACTCTGGAACACACAGTCAGACTCAGTTAATCCTCCTGGTCCCAGACTGGGTCCTTTCCTGACCTGAACTCTTTAGACCTGGACCAAAACTAGGAGGTCTTATTATCTAGGTCTCCCAGTCCCCCTGGTCCTGGTACCTTGCTGTGGAGTCTGGCAGAGCGGACCGGTCCACTGAGCGGTGCAGGTGCATGTGAACCCGTTGGTGCCGTCGGTACAGGTTCCTCCGTTCTGACAGGGGTTACTCAGGCATTCATTGATGTTCTGGTCACAGTTAGGACCTTGCCAGCCGGAGTTGCAGACACAGATGTACCCAGGGGGGGAGGAGGTGCTCTGTGACCACAGGAAGTAAACACAGATTGTCAAGTTCTGCCTTTGTTTGTGCAGATTCTCCACTTGAAAGGGGTGAATGCGTTTAAAGATCAGACCTTCAGTTAGTTGTAGAATCTAAGAGAATGTTTGGGTCATTCTGAAGTGGAAGTAGCTCTCTGACCGGAGTAGTACTCATGTAGTTGTTGAGGTTCTTTTTTTCAGACATATATGGTCAGTAAGTACGTTTTTGTCTGGCAGCACCTGTCTGGTCGCTTTGCTTCTGTGTCTAAAGTGTTGCTCACTGCCGTCAGCGTGTGAATGACTGACTGATGTAAAGCTCTCCCTAGGCCATGGCCTAGAAAAGCTCTGTACAAAGTAGTGGGGAATTGATAAGTTGTATCAATATCAATGTCATTATCAATTCTGCTGATCAATCTAATTCCTTAGTAATTCCCTTATTAATTCTTCAGTAGTTGTTAAGCGGCAAAAAAAAGTTCTACAGTCTTCTGCACCACAAGCAACCATGGTGTGTGTGTGTGTGTGTGTGTGTGTGTGTGTGTGTGTGTGTGTGTGTGTGTGTGTGTGTGTGTGTGTGTGTTAATTGTTTTCTTTTAAGTACTAGGATAAATTAAGTTATTGCTGTATAAAATAGGAATTACAGAGAGGTCCGATTGTTGATTAAATGTTAAAAGGGCTTGCCATAGTGGCGAGCGTATCACAGCGGCATGACGAGGTGAGGTCCAGAATCAGACGGACCCGGGTCATCTGGTCCTGCTTCTGGACTCAAACCTCTGCAGAGCCTTCAGCCTCCTGAGTCTCTCACAGACTGCAGAGTGTGACTTGTAAAAAGCGGAGTGGGGGACTCGCCGTTTGTTGCGAGTTCATCTGTAAGCGCTGGCGCTGCCGCGGTACTGCCGGGACCTCACCTCGTTAAGCCCCTCCGATGCTCGCGCTGGGTTATTGTTCTGTTGGACCGGTGAGAGGTGCATAGAAGTCTAATTTCTCCACGGGTGAAAGATTACTGACCATTTCAGAAAAACCGGAAACAAGAGAATCGTTAAGAAGACTTGATAAAGTAGGAGGTGTACAATTCTGATGGAAGTGGTCTGTTGGAACCGGTTCTAAGTCAGAACCGGTTCTCGATTCCCACCCCAAGTACAAATGCAGCTTTTTAAAAACTATATCCACAACAAAAGCTAGCAAACACATGAAGCTGACGGTCACAAACACCTACCACACACTGTCCGTTGACACAGGGGTTGT
Source organism: Callopanchax toddi (assembly GCA_006937965.1). NCBI lineage: Eukaryota > Metazoa > Chordata > Actinopteri > Cyprinodontiformes > Nothobranchiidae > Callopanchax > Callopanchax toddi. The sequence continues at coordinate 508,660 of SSNR01000115.1, forward strand.
GGGTCTGACAGTAGTCACTGATCTGGGTGCAGCCTGTTGGGCCATAACCATTACCAGTGTACCCTGCTGGGCAGGTGCATGCTGGGAAGATGGAACCTAATGGGTGGATCATTAGAGGAAATACAGGAATAAGTTAATGTAATCTAATAAATACTGTGGTATTATAAAACAAAATACACACAAAAAAAGAATGTTGATGATTCATCTTAAAACCACTTAGGCTCCATAATCACCAGGGGCCTCATCTATAAAACTTTGTGTAGGATCCTAACTAAAAGGCTACATTTCCAGACCTATAAACCCCTGTGGAGTTCTGCTGTATGAATCTCTCCTTCTCCTGAGCTGCCACTTTCCTTGTCTTCAAAATGTTCAGCACCAGGGTCAGAGTTGGATTAGTGGTACACATGTTTCTGTCACGTTTTGTTTTAAAGTTTACGTAGAAAGTGACTCATGTATCTTTCAGACCTCGTGTTTAGAAATGAGGCCCCTGGTGGGGAAAGAAAAGACTTAAAGAAAGTTTAGGTTGATTACGCAGCTGTTTTTTTTTTACCATAAGGTTGTTTTCCTGAATTGTTTTTATAAGTGAAACGTTGTTTTACCTGAATCTGATTGACCTGAAGTGTTGGTCTTACCTGGGCTAGAAGAGCAAGTAGCCAATGGGTGACAGCCTCCATTGTTCGTTGAGCAGATATTAGATTGTGTGCATGTTCTCCCATCCCCCTCATAACCTGTGCAAACACGAGAACGTGATTTAAGATGAGATGGATGTTTTTATTTGCATAAGATAAGAGTTGTTAAATCACCACAGATTCATGAGTAAAACCCCAGCAAACAGAAGATGTGATAAAACAGTCTGGAGCATTAGCTGAAATCTGTCTCGCTACTTAAACTCCTCCACTTGAGACAGGACCTCTCTCCCAACCCGGAGTTGGCAATCTGAAATCAGTGATCATCATAAAACGTCTTGATTCTATATTTGTAACTTGTGTGGAGCCATACCAGGGGGGCAGGAACCACAGTGGAAGGAACCCATGGTGTTTAGGCACTGAACCATGGGAGCGACGGAGCAGCCACCGTTATTGGTCAAACATTCGTCCACGTCCTGACAGCTGTAGCCGTTACCCTGCCAACCTGAAGCGGATCAAAGACAAACACAAGGAATCTAATCAGTGTTCAAATGACATACAGTATCTCACTTCTAGTAACTACTAGCATGCTAATAGTTACCATTCACCTTACAGTGTTTTACGCTAAGCTAAAGCTAAAGAAGTACTAACAGATCAGGATAACAGCTGGGCTGGTTACTAACTGTTTTTGCCCACTGATCTAACTATGAGGGATATGACAATAGACAAAAAATCTCTTTCTGGTGGAATATCCCTTTAAAGTGCCTGTGACTCCATATTTAAATCACTTTATATTAAACAGGTGTAATCTTTAATGCCTCTAGATCAGCGTTGCACCATTAGAACTCAAAATACGCTGTAATTATTTCCTAACGAGCAACTCAGAGATCAGAAGAAAGCGCCGCCTTCCGGTTCTGCTGGGTTTCTCCTTATTTGGCAGCCTGACACTTCTGCTGCAGTAGGGGGCAGTGCCCAGTAGGGGGCAGTGCCCAGTAGGGGGCAGTGTCCAGTAGGGGGCAGTGCCCAGTAGGGGGCAGTGCCGTCGCGTGAAAGAGAAACGAAACTGAAACTAAACACTACACGGTCTATGGGCAATGGCGGCGGCACTGCCTCGCTCCAGTTGTTGTGAACGTGCATGTGGGCGGAGAATTGACCATATAAGCAAGTCCGGATCACTATGACCTCATAGCGGGCTGGAGTGAAAAAAACTGTTTGAAACCTGGGTCTGAAATCTGGAAGAGCTTCTCACTGGCTGGACTAGGAGACAGATGGACGCCGTTTTTTGCTCTTTCTGGCAGGTTGAAGGTGAGAACTCAACGTTGCAACATGATAGATAAGTCAGAAAACATGGAAACCGATGTCATGGGACCTTTAAAATAATTTAGCTAAATGGAAACAATTCAAACCCACAGCAGCTGATTGTCCTAATATTTAAATATAGGTGAGCTAACATGGCAGAAGCTTACCAGCAGGACAGGCTCCACAGTAGAAGGAACCCTGGGTGTTGTAGCAGGAAACTGGAGGGTTGGTTGAACAGGGCTTGGAGGGAAGGCTGCACTCATCCACATCAGACACACATGCTGGGTTTCCAGCTGGAGCCTCCCACCCTCTCTCACAGATACACTGGTACCTGGGCTGTTTGTTCAGACAAAGAGTGAAAAATAAAGAATTCATCTTTTTCAGGTAACTTCATATTCCAGCAAAAAACTTGCATGTAAGTAAATGAAAAATCCTGTATTTCCAGATCAATACTACCGGTAGGTGTCACCAATAAAAGTGGCAATCATAAAAAAATGAAGTCGTTTAGATTTGAATAATCTGAACAAACATCAAGAGTCTATTCGTCCAATGTGAACTGTTAAAGGACGCTCCAGGTACAGGTGATGGGTCCAGGTGTTAAGCTACCTGTCCAGGTGTTACAGGTGATTAGCTACCTGTCCAGGTGTTACAGGTGATTAGCTACCTGTCCAGGTGTTACAGGTGATTAGCTACCTGTCCAGGTGTTACAGGTGATTAGCTACCTGTCCAGGTGTTATAGGTGATTAGCTACCTGTCCAGGTGTTACAGGTGATTAGCTACCTGTCCAGGTGTTATAGGTGATTAGCTACCTGTCCAGGTGTTACAGGTGATTAGCTACCTGTCCAGGTGTTATAGGTGATTAGCTACCTGTCCAGGTGTTATAGGTGATTAGCTACCTGTCCAGGTGTTACAGGTGATTAGCTACCTGTCCAGGTGTTATAGGTGATTAGCTACCTGTCCAGGTGTTATAGGTGATTAGCTACCTGTCCAGGTGTTACAGGTGATTAGCTACCTGTCCAGGTGTTACAGGTGATTAGCTACCTGTCCAGGTGTTACAGGTGATTAGCTACCTGTCCAGGTGTTATAGGTGATTAGCTACCTGTCCAGGTGTTATAGGTGATTAGCTACCTGTCCAGGTATAACCCGATCTGCGTCGATGCATAAGCCGTGGACACACAGGTCTGGTCCTGCAGCTCTACAGTCATCGTACTGGACGGTGCAGAGAGTCCCGGACCATTCTGGAGAACAGGTACAGCTGCAGACAGACAGATTTAGAATCATCAGCTGTTCCTGTAGGAAGAAGCTTTTTCTGTTAATAACATCAGATAAAACTTTATAAAGCACCTTAATAACAACGGACAAGGCTGACCTGTAAGATGAACCACATACAAATACTTACAAGAACTAATTAGGACTTAGTATCTCATAATGTTACTAAGTTCTGTTATAAAGTTATGACCTAATCTACTTTTTTCATCAGAGTGGTGGAAACGGGCTGTCACAGCTTAAACTATCATTTAGACCAAAAACCACAGGTAGACTTTAAGACTTGAACAGAATGTTTTTATTACTTTTGTTAATGATGAATCAGCCCTACCACACCAGAGTTATAATCATTATTCATGCATTTACATCACAGGGAAACTTCTCTTAAAGCTGACGAGTTGCTCTGAGGCAGCAGGTGTTCATAAAGTGTTCCAGTCAAACGCTGCTGCATCCAAAGACAGCAGCGGTACTGGAGATCACCTGACCTAGTGTGATGTTCACGTTGGGCCAGGTGAGAAAGAGATGAAGGACAGACAGGAGTCTCCCTGGTTAGTCATGGAAAATGGAAAACCTTTGTACAACGCTGTTTCAGGTCTGAGCTGCTTCTGATCCAGTCTAATGGGAATTTTGTTGTAATCTGTACAACGACAAATAAAAGGAATCTACTTCAGCAGACATCAAAGGCCCCTCCCACCCGGTCACCATCAAAGGCCCCTCCCACCCGGTCACCATCAAAGGCCCCTCCCACCCGGTCACCATCAAAGGCCCCTCCCACCAGGTAAGTGCTACAAGACCTCAAAAACAGAAGAATTAGACTGATCCTCCACAGCAATCAGGATAAAGAACTGAACTTCATCCACTGCCATCAGAGCAAAACTCACTCAGGACAATCAAAGAGTGTAATAAATCCACTGTTTACAGCTGCTGCTCATCCTCTCACTCTGGAAAGACTTCATGTTTTCATTTAAATCTACCTTTTTGTATCTTCTGCTTTATATTCAATCAATCAAACCTTTACAGTATTAAACCAGGAAATAGACCTCACCGACGTTTAACATCTTATTTCCGAGAGCCTCCTGACTGAGAATAGCAGCGAAACAAGCTTCTGGACACACACAAAGAACAACATAATGGTAAATGTCCTGTATTTATAGAGAGCTTTCTAGAGTGTTCTACACTCCCCAAGGCGCTGTACAACACAACAGTCATTCACATGTAAACAATCACATTCTTTAAGTGTGTCAGGAAACTTGTTTTGCTGCTATTCTTGGTCAGTAGGACACTAATGAGGTCTATTCCTGGTTTTTGTGACAATGAAGGTTTTCAGATTCTGATCATATCCCAGTGCCTAGTGGTCAGTCCCTGGTCTCGGGTCCAAAGCCTGGTGGCTGGTTGTAGAGCCTGAGACGAGTGTGTCAGCACATTGTAGCACGTCATCAAAACAGTGGCTAAATAATCCTGTCAGTTTGAGGCTAACAGTTTAACGAATCAGAGAACATCACCGTATACATGACCGTCAGCCTCACGTGGGTTTAAACCGTCTACAGTACGTCGTGCTCAGTTAACAGGACCAAATAGAAAGTACAGTCTCTAGTACAAGAAGAATGTTCTAGACTCACCTGAAGGATCCAGGAACGTTCACACACGTCGCTCCATTCTGACAACCCTGCAGCGTCCCAGCATACACCTGGCACTCATTTACATCAGCTGCACAGTCTGGACCCTGACACACACACACACACACACACACACACACACACACACACACACACACACACATTAGAGACCTGGGGCCTGATGATCAGTAACTTACACAATGTGGATCAGAGCCATGGACTGTAAAGCGCTTTGCATTACAGTCATTCACTCATTCATTCACACACTACATTGTAGAAGTGAAGCTACCGGCACCACCAGACCCTCCAACCACCTCCAAGTGACCCAACTAGAGGGGGATCAAACCAACAACCCTCTGGTTAACAGGAGAACCAGACAGAGCAGGTGATCTGTTTAAGCTCAGACAGCTGATATCTGGTTAAACTCAAAAATAACAAAACGGAACTAAAAGTTAAAAAAAGACTCGACGTTAAGAAACGTCATCACTGCAAAAACTGATTTCTAAGAAAGTAAAAAGGCCTTGTTTTTAGACATTTTACTTTATTTTTGTCTGAAAATAAAATGTATTCTTACAGCTCTACTTGAAATTGTTTATACGTTCTTTTTTTCAGACATGTGTATTTTTGTGTAAGTTTTTACCCTGACGTGTTTCGACTCGCTCCTGCGGTCTTCATCAGAAGTGTCACTGGTGTTGGTGTTAGTTCACCCAAGGACAAGATACAACCGGAGAAAAAATGCAACGTCATCTACGAAATACCCTGCATGTCATGCAATAAAACATACATAGGGGAAACAGGACGGACATACAACACAAGAAAGAAAGAACACCAGACGGAATGTGAAAAGGAAACAGCAGAACGACTCACACGAACCACACAAAAGAAAGCAGAACAGGAGAACTTAAAATCAGCCAGCACAGACCACTGCAAAAGAAATAACCACATCATGGACTGGGAACAGGGGAGAGTCATACACACTGAGGAGAACCGATACAGACGTTGGATCAGGGAGGCAGTGGAGATAAGGAAGCGAGCCAAGTGGTCCATCAACCGGGACGAGGGGGCCTACCAGCTGTCTCACACCTGGGACTCACTGCTCCAGGGACCAGCCGGTGGAGATGGGCGTGGCCAACCCCGCATATTTGACAGATCGGGGTTGGCCACGCCCATCGGGAAGAACAGCTGATAAACGACACGTCACACCGACACCAGTGACACTTCTGATGAAGGCCGCAGGAGCGAGTCGAAACATGTCAAGGTAAAAACTTACACAAAAATATACATGTCTGAAAAAAGAACGTATAAATAATTTTGAAAAAGAAGACATAATGAACACAGTAAAGTAGCTCTACTTGAAATAAGGCCAATCTCCTTAAATATGGTCACAGTTTCTAGATTTGACCATTAAAAAAAATCTGCCAATTGGATAAGCCAAATTTGCTTGGCGAGATTCCTTAAAATAGCAAATTATTCTAAATGCAGAAAAACGTTGGTCTAGTAAACCAGACCTCAGTTCTGCTCTGCAGACGTCGGTCTAGCCACGCTCCACTGGAACCTCAGCAGCCCACTGATTGGTCCGGTCAGTCTCATACCAAGCCAATCACTAACGGATTGGTGGGCGGGATTAGCCGATGACGGCAGCGCATACACTTTGAACATGGCCGCAGCTCAGGAGCCGCCTTCGTTTGAAACGTCTTTATTATCAACTTTGGACGATTTAGATTTGAGCTTTTCTTCAAGACGTGAACAGATAGAGGAACTTAAGTCTTTTATTTTGAAAAAGGATGTATCTAATCTGCCAGCTGAATGGCTCTGATTGGTCCTAGCACTATCCAATAGCATGTGAAAACAGTTTGATTGACAACCATTGATCCCACCCCTACGAATGAGTCAGTTCAATGGATCATGGCCAGCCTATAAATCCACATATAGGCTGGCTGGCCAGGCGAGAATCGTTTGTTATTTTTAAGGAATCTAGTCAACTTTTTACCCCATTGGCAGATTTTTTTTTTGCTCAAATCTAGAAAATGTGACCATATTTGGCTTATTTCAGGTAGGGCTGTAAGAAAATATTTTCTTTTTGGATAAAAATAAGTAAAAATGTCTAAAAACAAGTCTTTTTAAACTTTCTTAGGAATCAGTTTTTGATGTGAAGGTTTGATGTTTCCTGAAGGTCGGAACGGGTTAAGGTGGTCTGTGGTCAGGATGGGTTGGCACGTGAAAAGGAAAACAATTGAAGGTGGGGTCAGGGGTCAAGAAAGCTCCATGGACCTCAGATCATGATGGAGGCTCTTCTGCTGTCCCGTGTTAAAAATATCTACTCTCATCATGCCCAGAAGCATCAGAGTAAAACTGTCTTCCACCTTTCAGCGTCTCCCACTCCCCAGGTCCAATAAGACAGTCTGTAGAGAGGCTGGAGTTCTTCAGCTGGTTCTTTTACAGACGGTTTATTTGGTCCAGCAGATCCTCCAGCTACATGTTTCGTGTCCCTTCACCCTCAGGACCTTGTAGGAGACGTAAAACGTGTGACCTGTTGCCTCAGCAGCAATGAGCTTCATAAGACAGAAAGCTCTTTAAAGGGCATCTTTCAAGTTCTTTTTATGACAGAAAAAACATTAACTAAGGCAATAAAGTAACTTTGGTTATCCTCCCCGGTTTCCAGATAGCTAGAAAGTGTTTAAAAATAAAAAGTTAAGGGACGAAATCAAGCTTCCCCCAAAAACGCGCGGTTTAGGAGTCACGTGACGTGTGCAGGGGAACACATAGAGCTACACAGAGTTAGTAGCTGAGGTAAAACGTTGTTTTAAGATGGTCATAATCTATTTTTACTTAGCACTTAATAATATAAAAATTATATTAATGACATTTTCAGCAGCATTATTTCATTCCTTTTAAAAAACTTTGTTAATTAATTGTTCCTCAACTGTTTCATCCTCCACTGCGGTTCAGACAACTTGAGTGTTTAGTGAAGCTGCAGAGGATCACGTGGTTCTGATGTTAGTGGATCTGACACTGGGCCCAGTTCAGATCATAAATCCAGACTGGTCTACAGAATAAACCAGCTTGGTTGGATGCTCTCGGGGCTTTTTGAACCGCGGTGTTACCCGCTCCGGACTCTGGACGGGACGCTCCCCGTCTAGAGTCCGGAGCGCTGCGCATTACGCACGAGTGCCTCTGACTGCAGCATTCATATGTCTCATAACTACACAGCTGATCACTATATTGCATCAATGAAGTGCAGTTATACCATTTGAAGACATGAACAGGCTGTGATTTAACTCCTAAATGCGAGATGCTTTCATTCAAATTCTCGTTTTTATTTGGTTCAGAGACGGTGGAGGGTGACAGTTGGTCTTGTGTGCGCGCATGTCGTGTGTGTGTGTGTGTGTGTGTGTGTGTGTGTGTGTGTGTGTGTGTGTGTGTGTGTGTCTCCAAGTCTGAAAACGTACACAACTTTCAGACTCGTTTATAAATGAGGCACCAGCCGGTGTCTATCAGCGTCACGGAGCGAGAAACGGCTGCTCGCAGCCGACAAGCTGCTGTAGAGACTCGCCAATACAGCGCGGTGTGATGGCACGCGCGCACACACATACACACACAAATTATTTCCCGAGGTTTAAATACAATCTAAGTGCATGAGCACGGAGAATAAAGTAAACGGACCGTACCAATTGAAGTTTTGAAGACGTTCGATATCCTCTTCATCGTTAGCTCCGCCCTCTGCGTTTAGATCAGCTGGAAGCTCGTCGGGGTCTAACTCTGGCTCAGACATGTACGGCTGAACTCCTAAATCTTCCTTTACCTGATGATCACTGTCTTCATCAGAATAAAATTCCATAGCAGATCATTCTGACTGACTAGCAGAGGTTTCAGATGCTACATCAAATTCGGATGAAGTGTTCTCTTCCATTGTTTGTGATGGCTACAATCCGACAGACGTGAATGTTTACTAAGCGATGGCCTGGGAACGTGTTCCTCTGTATACGTCACTTCCGGTTTTCCGAAGACAGGCGCTGTTTTCAGATGGATTTGCTAGAGAGCCAAGTTAGAGCAATAACATCACCTTTTCCATTTAAATATCAGCCCTTTTTTCAGCGAATATATAAAGTTTAGACTTGTTACAACACAAGGGCTTCAACATGTGTTTAAAATAAAAGTTGCCCTTTAACCATCAGAGGGTTGTGAAGGTGTGACTGCTAACCCTCAAAGAATGTAACGTGACTTTTTACGGTTGTGGTCGTTAACTTGTGGTCAGCTGATTGATAAGCTGGTGGAGCTGAAGTAGATCACCTCTAGTTCTATGTCACAGTGTATAAACGTCTCAGGACTTCAGAAGAGAACTTACAGCCCAGTTGGCGGGACACAAACAGTGGAATGAGTTCAGTAAGTTCAGACATGTTCCTCCGTTGTGGCAGGGATTACTGCTGCAGGACACCCTCTGAACAGTCTGAGGAGAGAAGACATGTAACTATAGAGACCCGGACCAGCTGTAGGCCAACACCACAACCTTCTAAAGGTCTCACCTGCTGGAGTTCAGTCACCTGGCCCTCCAGTGTGGACACCTGAAAAACATTTAGAGTATAACTACAGTAAAAACCCAGAGACAGTTCATGTTCACGAGTCATTTAAGGTCCAAGTCAGGACTGAAACCTCATTCTGTCTTCAGTTCATCCACAAGGTAAGTCTGTCACTGCTGTGGTTTTCCTCTGAAACAGCACATGGCACCAATGATAAAAACCACTAAACAACATGAAAGATGTTCCATGACCTCTGACCTTCTCATCTAACAGAAGTCCTCCTGTTAGAGAGAAAGGGGTGTGCAGACTCTGACTTAGCTCTCCTAGCTCCATTCAGTTCGTCCTCTGATAAAAACCTTAAAGTCATTTCTGACTCCTCCCTAAACTCAGCACAGATCAGTCCAGGTCCAAACCAGCTGATACGCTCAGCTAAAGGAAAACCTACGTAAGGATCAGAAGGTCATGCAAATGTCAAAGGTCAACTGAAGCCACGGGTCACACTGCGATCACCCCACATGCAGACGGGATCCTGTAGGTACTCTCGAAGACACAACATTCAGTCGCCTTAAGTTTCAACTTTTAGTCTGAAGTACTGCAACTCAGTTACTGAGGCCCATTTATTACTATAGTGTGTAATAGTAGTAGTACAACAATAATAATAAAAAAGAGAAACAGGAAAACAACTGTTAGAAAGCTCCTAAGCATCCAAACCAATTACTAGAGTAGTAGAAAAAGTATTTCCAGAGTAGCAGTAGACTTAGTATTACTAAGATCCATGTTAGTAGTATTACTATAACTTTAGTAGTAGTAGTACTATTCCTCAGGTGGTGGTAGGTGTTGTGTTATAACTATAATCCAACAGGAACTCTTTGATGTACCTTAGTGTCGAGCTGGTTGAGCCTGTTGTTAATTTCTGGTGGAACTCCTCCTCCATGAGACTTGATGTTATCAATGTCGTCTTTGTTTGTTTTGATCTAAAATCATTTCAAAAAGGACAGTTAACATTTCATTTCTGTATGTAACCATATCAGCAGATCATCAGAGATCTTCTAAATGTCTTTGAAATCTAGATCAACAATCTGTTCTCTCTGAAACCTGAAGAACCATCGATCCAAACCACAAACAGCTTCTGGCTGCTTGGAGGCAAAACACACAGATCAGAGCTGTAGTACCAAGTACCTGGAGAGGCCTACAAATACTAGAAAAGTACTTTATAAAGTTTCCATTGATACTTAAGGACTAAAACAGTGACAAACCCAGAGTTGATGATGACATCATCAGATCAGTTAAACAGAGATGGAAGAACAAGAACATGACTGATCATCAGCATGGTGTCCAACACAATATCCTCTTAGACCTCCAGTAGAGGACCAGGTCTCTGGTAGAGGACCAGGTCTCCGGTAGAGGACCAGGTCTCTGGTAGAGGACCAGGTCTCTGGTAGAGGACCAGGTCTCCAGTAGAGGACCAGGTCTCTGGTAGAGGACCAGGTCTCCAGTAGAGGACCAGGTCTCCAGTAGAGGACCAGGTCTCCAGTAGAGGGCCAAGTCTCCAGTAGAGGACCAGGTCTCCAGTAGAGGGCCAGGTCTCTGGTAGAGGACCAGGTCTCCAGTAGAGGACCAGGTCTCCAGTAGAGGGCCAGGTCTCTGGTAGAGGACCAGGTCTCTGGTAGAGGACCAGGTCTCCAGTAGAGGACCAGGTCTCTGGTAGAGGACCAGGTCTCTGGTAGAGGACCAGGTCTCCGGTAGAGGACCAGGTCTCCAGTAGAGGACCAGGTCTCTGGTAGAGGACCAGGTCTCCAGTAGAGGACCAGGTCTCTGGTAGAGGACCAGGTCTCCAGTAGAGGACCAGGTCTCTGGTAGAGGACCAGGTCTCTGGTAGAGGACCAGGTCTCCAGTAGAGGACCAGGTCTCTGGTAGAGGACCAGGTCTCTGTTAGAGGACCAGGTCTCCAGTAGAGGACCAGGTCTCTGGTAGAGGACCAGGTCTCTGGTAGAGGACCAGGTCTCCGGTAGAGGACCAGGTCTCTGGTAGAGGACCAGGTCTCCGGTAGAGGACCAGGTCTCCGGTAGAGGACCAGGTCTCCGGTAGAGGACCAGGTCTCCAATAGAGGACCAGGTCTCCAGTAGAAGACCAGGTCTCCAGTAGAGGACCAAGTCTCTAGTAGAAGACCAGGTCTCCAGTAGAGGGCCAGGTCTCCAGTAGAAGACCAGGTCTCCAGTAGAGGGCCAGGTCTCCAGTAGAAGACCAGGTCTCCAGTAGAGGACCAGGTCTCTAGTAGAAGACCAGGTCTCCAGTAGAGGGCCAGGTCTCCAGTAGAAGACCAGGTCTCCAGTAGAAGACCAGGTCTCCAGTAGAGGACCAGGTCTCTAGTAGAAGACCAGGTCTCCAGTAAAGTACAATGTCTCTGGAAGAGGACAATGTCTCTGGTAGTAGGCCAGATCTCTGAAGGCCAGGACTCAGTAAAGGGTCATGTCTTCGGTACTGGGCCAGGTCTCTAGTAGAGGACATTGTCTCCAGTAGAAGGCCAGTAAGCTATAACTTCTAAAACATGCCAGATGTCCTTCACAGGAACATCTGTCACTCATTTCAAAAAGTAAAACTCGTATAGATTCATCACATAAAGTGAAATATTTGTCATTGTGAAGATTCTGGGTTACAGATAATAAAAACAAAGTGTGTGTCTTTTCAGTAGGCAGCCCGTGTCCCTCGTTTTATTTGCGTAACCTCCATAAAGTTGGGGGTGACCTGAAGACGTGTGCTGAGAACCGGTGATGAGTTTGTAGAAGTTGATTCCTGTGAGTCAGCGTGGACGATCATACTTTGGAGGTTATGTTGACAGAGGTGGAAGTAATGTGGTGTCAGAGGTGGAATCTGACATCAACAGACCTGAGAGCTGCTCTGTAGAAATCCTGAAAAGATGAGTCTGACTTTAAACACAAAGGCAGAAAGAAATGGACCTCTTGGTGACCAGATCCAACTTTCCAGCTCAGCAACTCCAGATTTCAGCTGGATCCAGTCAGTTCTCATCTCCAACAGGTCCTTTATCACAAAAGCAGCCCAGTATAGGCTCTAGGGTTTTCTGGCTCCAGGTTCAAAACTCCTCAACGCCTGTTTTTTTTTTGTTTTTTTTTAACCAAATGTGTGGAAATCCAGTGAAAACACAAACACGTAATGGGTTTAAATAATGCTGATTGAAATGACTGTTAAAGGACTCTAAACACGTAAAGTGACCTTTTAAAAGTATGACACATTTATGACTTCACATTAAAAGATGGCGTGTAGAAGGGATGATGGTCACAGTAACCTGACCTGATGTTAATTATTCACCGACTCACATGAGAAGCAGCAGGATTATAGTCAGAAAACAGCTGATATTTACATGAAAAGTTTTCTACGTTAAAGCTTGGAAAACAACCATCTTTTAGATTTTTTTGACGTTTTCCTGCGTTTTGATTGATTAAAGATGAATCCCTGCAGCAACCTGACAGCTGATGTGATCTCCTGACTGAGATAGACTGTACTGTAGACTCTTACCTGACTCAGAAGCTGGGTTAGGTCTTCGTTACCGACTTTAACTCGGCCTGACGCTGAAGGCTGAAACTGGATATCTTTATTGTCACCGGTTGTGAAGACAAGATGACCATTTTCTGACAGCATACGAGGTCTACAACATTCAGATGGCATCACTCATGTTTAATCAAAGACTACATCCAATTCTTATTGTTAAACATTAAAAACACAATTAGATCACGGTTATATTAACCAATACATTTTCAGCTTTTAGAAACCAGAACGTTTGATATTCCAGGCTTCGTGTAATCTAACCTGAGCATGCCCCTAAGCCTATGCCTCCTCTGCAGATTACTCACTGAGTTAGTTGAGCGTTGTTTGTTTCTCCCACCATCAGGAGTAGAAGGAGCCATGAGAAGTGCAGCCTCTGAGCCATAGAGACGTCTCTGTGACCCACTGAACATCTATACCAGGGCTTCACCTCCTGCTACTGTAGAAATACTCACTTTAAGACTTTGACCTGACAGAGCAACCATAAAGAAGCCCTCAGCTTCCTGAGCTGTGCTTTATTTTTTATGCTTTACTACGATTTAACCATGGTTTATCATTTAGAGGGAATGCCACTCACATGATTCCTGGAGATGAGTAATCGGTTTCATTAACTCTGAGGAAGCGCTGAGTAATCAGGCTGCAGGTAGAACTGGTTCACTACAACCAAACCGTCCTGGTCCCGGGTCTAGGTCTGGTTCTTCCCCTTGTACTGGTCCTGGTTCTAGTCCTGATCCACCAGAGTTAAAAAACGTGTATGTGTGTGTGCGGTGGACTGGTGACCTGTCCAGGTGTAGCTCTGCCTTGCTGGAGGACTACTTCCTGTGACTCTGTAAAGGAACCAGATGTTGTAGAAAATTGATGTAAAATGAATGACTGTGTGTGTGTGTGTGTGTGTGTGTGTGTGTAAGAAGAGTGGAAACAGGCTTTAAACAAGGTCATCATGACGGGGAACACTGACGTTTCACCAGAATTAATTCAGCTTTACGTGTTGATTAATAATAAGTCTTACGACGTATCTGAGCTGTTAGTCTTGTCTGAGTGTCTTGAGGTTAACTTGTACTCAGTCCACTTGAGAGTTGACCACAATAAAAATCATCATTAATAAAAGCAAGGCTCTCGATTTACCGGTCGATCTACGTCCCAATCCTCACCTGGTCATGAGCTTTGGGTAATGACTGAAAGAACGAGATCGCAGATACAAGCGGCTGAAATGAGTTTTCTCCATAGGGTAAGCCTTAGAGATAGGGTGAGAAGCTCGGACATTCAGGAGGAACTTGGAGTAGAGCCGCTGCTCCTCCATATCGAGAGGAGCCAGTTGAGGTGGTTCGGGCATCTCACTAGGATGCCTCCTGCTGGACGCCTTCCCAGGAAGGTGTTTCAGGCATGTCCTGCTGGCAGGAGGCCCCCGGGTAGACCCAGGACATGTTGGAGTAAGAACATCTTCAATCTGGCCTGAGAACACCTTGTCGGAGGAGCTGGCCGGGGAGCAGTGGCAGTTCTAGACCAACATTAGAGGTGGGGTCAGCTGCTTTTGTAGAGGGGCACATTGTAAAGGCTATGCTGGTGAAGGTTCTCAGTCATCCAGGTCATGATAATCCAAAAAATCTGTGACACACTTCCTTCCTGCCCCCTTGAGGAGGTGTTACATATACAGTGGAGCGAACACCTCCTCAAGGGGGTAGGAAGGAGGTGTGTCACAGACAGAGGAAGATAAGCACGGTTTATAAGACTCTCTCTCCTTTACTATAGACAGAATTGACAAAGCTACTCGGATGAGCAGCGAAACGTCTTCAGAGAACCAAATAAGTCCAGTTGCCTTTATTTAAAATCCTTTTTGGATTCTAAAGGCTGGTTTATATTTCTCCGTCTGCGTCGGTACGGAGACATGCAATGCCATTATCCATCGACGCAAGAGCTCTCCGACAGGCCCGCAAGGACGGACGGAGTCGAGCTCACTTTTCTAACTATGCGTCGAAAGTGACAGACAACGCATGCCTGTGATTGGTCGGCTCAACACCCTGTGATCATTTCCGGCTTGACGCCGTATCAACAGAGTAGTAATAGTAGAATCTCTGGGAAGCAGATATGGATCAGCTCGAGAAACGTCTGGCAGACGAAGTACGAACATTTATATCATCCATCAGTGTCCCTCAAAGGTTGAACAAAAGCTACATATTCACTCGTCGTCTGCCTCGTCCTCACTGGACGGACATTCGACAGACGCCATCGTCTCCTTCACTCCCTTGAACTTCTTTTTAACAACATTGTTTGTTCCTCGAGATCAATCTGTTCAAACTCAATCAAAAGTCACTCTGTCAGCCATTACTGAGCTGAAGTAAACAAACTTTGGTCGACCGGAGGCATTACTGCAGAAAAGTTATGCGCCCTCTGCTGTCCTGGTGGAGAATTGCTTCACAACACTTGACAGAAGTAAAAATCAAAAACGTCTCTGTCAATACGTGTGAGCACAAACATGCTGTCGGAGAAGTATAAACTAGCCTTAAGACTCGGCACTTAGCAGGGGGGCCAAGCTTGTTGTCAGGGGGGCACTGCCCGCCCCCCTCCAGAACCGCCCCTGCTGGGGAGAGGACGGTCTGGGGCTCCCTGGTTGGGATGCTGTCCCCGTGACCTGGACTGACGGAGGAAGACGAGACGATTAATAAAATATTATGTCAGCCACAGTTTGAATGTCCTTGAGGGACATACCAGTCCATGATATATGAAGTACAAAATATGTGTTTTCAGCTCTGAGTACTTTGACGACTACAACTAGAACACAACCTCAAGATGGCTCTGCTGCAAGGAAAGAACAGTCCTCAGCTCATCACTTAGACTAAGATCAGTCTGATGAGGATTGAGGCGACAGGACAACCTGGAAGAGAAGCCATAGGATCAAAACATTCAATATCAAATAAAATACCACATTCGTATCGAGCTTTACAAGTCACCGACTACAAAGCTCTTTACTTTACTGTCAACACCAAGTAATGTCCCGCCCAACAACACAACAGAGCGGGGATTGTACCAACAACCCTCCAGTTGCAGGATAAACACTTTATCCATTGAATCCAATGGAAGGTCTCTGGGACATCATGTTTTAGGGCCACCAGGTGGACCTCAGACTGTCCAGCAGCTCAGTCAGGATACTCCAGGAGACCATCCATCATCTGTCAGGATGCTACCAGCAGAGGGAGCCACTGAGAACCATTTAGAGCTGCTGCTGTGACGTTTCAGCATTTCAGAAGGCATCAGGTTAAATTCCTTGGTGACTTCAGATGAAGACTCTGTAGGACGCTCATTTTAATCAGATGATGAAGCTCCTTCGGTCTCTAACTCACCATATCTTTGTTATGGTGTTGCATTGGTAGGTGTCCTCCCAAAGATCGGTGGAAATCGCTCTGGATAAAAGCATCTGATGATGAACAAACATGATTTTCATGCAACGCCGATTTAAAATGTCCACAATATAGAAAGTTTCATTTAAGAATTCTTAAAAGAACAAAGTCCACGTAGAGCTGAAAGTCTTCCTAAAGGTCCCGTGAAAAATAGTCAACCTGAGTGTAAACATGCTCTTATTTCACCAATAACACTAAATCATAAACATGTCAGACACTTCAACCATGAAATGAAAGATATATAATCAGCATGAAGTAAATCCTGGATTATCGTTCTGTTTTCATCCATCGGATCCCCCTCTGGAGTTAATAAAGGATTTATGATCTGATATCAGATCACTGGTTTTTAAATGTCTTTGACACAAAGAAACATGCATGAAGTTTTTAGAGAAAAGTTCTTTTCAACAACTTTTATTTTTAATTGTAGAAATCAGAAGAACTAGGAATGAAAAGGTTTCGTCTCCTCAGGTTGAATCAGTGTTTTCTTCCTGCTTCGTGACTCCTATCAGTTCTGGGTAACCATTAACCAGGTCTGGAGACTGTTGGATTGTATCAGCTGATCCGTCTCTTTGGTTTTTGCACTTTAAACTAACTAGTTATGATGGAGAGCTTTCTCACCAACAGCCTGAAAATGGTATCAGAATGAGTCTGTAGGTTTGTTTTAGTCATTCAACCTGTCTACAGTCAACCTGAAGCACTGGACCCTAACCCGAACTAAAACCCCAACCTCAAACGAGAACCAGACAACCTGATTAAAGGAGGAGGAAACAGAAACCAGCTGGAGTCCCGACCACTCGCCCTGTTTCACCACCAGCCGTCAGTCTTAAACACAACATGGCTCCAACAGCACTGAGCAGACCAGGACCTTCAGAAGCAGAGCTGCTGTCCACCTGCAGGATGTCCAAAATTTTGGGAGAGCAGCAGCTGCAGCAGTCTGGTTACCACAGTAACGTTCAGGCTGTTTCCTAGAACTCGATACTGTTGAGCGGTCGACACGTTCTCTGGAAAAGCTGCAAGAAACCAGAACCAGAAAACCAGGAAAGGTTAGCAACACAGCAAGGGTCTGGAGACAAAGAGGTCCACTCAGGACCAGGACAGGAGACATACCATCCCAGTCCACCACCACCCAATTTACACAAAATGCTAAAAGTGAGTTAGGTTGGGCGCCTACTGATATAAGAGTATAAATGAATCAAATAAAGGCTACACACACACTCAGGCACAAATTATTACAATGTAAAATGTATATACATGAAAATAATTGTTTTTGTCACAATTTCATCGATTTCTTTTCAGATTTTGTTGATCATAATTAAAGGGACATAGGTCAAGAATAAGAAACAAAACTCACGATCGCCGCACCTGGTGCTTCAAATAACTACAGTCTGGAACGGGAGCGCGCACAAACTTCTCAACTATCTCATAAGGGTTCAACCAAAGGCAGTTGGAGACATGATTCCATAAATAAAAATACATTTTATTAATACAAAATGAAATATGGTAAAACAATGCCCCGCGCCACACACACACACACACACACGCACACACACATACACAGGGTACGAAAGCGGGGGCGATCCAACAGAGCTAATTTCGCTAGCTGCTATGTTCGTCTTTCCCCCGCTGCCCGTACAGCTGTAATCAGTCGGTGTTCTCTGACTCCCGGAGGTGAGTTTGAGATATCTAGGGTGATAGAATCATGTCCCGCCGCCTCTATCATCCTAGATTTCTCAAGTTCGCAAAGTTTTATCCTCCTTAAATGGTATCTGAAGGTTCCTGCTCTGAGTCCTCACTACTGCTGTCCACCGCTGGTCCAGACACTGCTCCCTTCTCCATCTTTGGAAGGAAAAATACAAAAGCCATCCATAATATTCCAGCTGTCCACATTTAGTCAGCACTGGCTCTGTTCAACAGCTGTTCTTAATCTCAATTAAATTTACTTGGTTAAAGCCGCATTTTGGAGGATTTCATCAAGAGAGCAGTTTTTGAATCTAACGTCCAAAGGCTCCTCCTCAAAACATCTCGACATGCGCGTCCGGTCGCGCGTGCGCGCGGTGCATTTACATTGCGGGCATGAACTGTACAGCTCAATGTGTAGGGTTTAATCACTCACAGTTCACAATCTTACTCCAACACTACGAGGGTCTGAAGAGCCCTCTCTGTCCCTGCTGCTTCTGATATTAGCTCTGTTAGCAGAGAGCTGCTGCTGGACTCTGAAGCTGAACTTGACTCGGCCCTGGATGAACTTTCTGACCAAAATAAACGCGTAACCCTGTCAAGCCTTGCCACTCTGTGAGGTGAAAGGTTTAAAAATAAAAATAAATCCATCTTTAGCTGGAGAATGGGTAGGTTTTTAGTAGAAAGTAGGCCTGGCTGATTCCCACATTAAGCTCATTACTATAGTCTTTAAGACTTCTAATAAAGACACTGTTGATCCTCTCCAGATCTTCTCTTGGTAGAACTGGTTTGAGCTTCTGCCTCAACTGGAAGAAACTTTTCTGAAGAACAGTCTTTGAACAGACCTTGATCAGTTACTACAACCAGGTCTTTGTCAGACTGTTTAATAAACAGAGGAGATATTAGCAGTGTTAAATTCAATGACCTCAGTTTTCTTTTCAGTGAAGCTAAAAAGACGTTCAGAGCCACCAAACAATGGAGCACGAGGAATGAATAAACCTGACAGTCATCAGCAGAACAGCTGAACAGGACGAGATATAAGGGAAGGATTGGTCATCAGCAACACAACCCTGGACTTACAGAATCCTGGAGGGAAGCCCATGAGGTTCGCTACCTCTCTAGGAGTAAAATAACGTAGTTTTAACGTCAGCAGCTGATCCACCTGCTCCTGTTCCGACAGCTGGTCCAGACCTGAGAACACGCTCTCCATCTGCAGACACAACACACACATTTGTACATACATGACTCAAAACACTGCAGGAATCAGAATCAGGGTCTGGTATCAGGTTCAAGTCAAGGTAAACCTGTGGGATACTGATCTGAGTTCAGGAGGTCATTAATCAGCTGTTTGGGTCTTAATGAAAAGGACAACGAGACGACCCCAGAACAGGACTGCTTTAGCAGGTGGAGGCTGCTAACTATTTATCCACTGACGGTTTTACTGACTGCTTTTCAGTCATTTGACTTGACTAGAGGAGTTTCCTGGACCCTACAGAGGTCACACAGGAAGTCCAGCTCCACCAGGATGGAGCATCAATATGTTCCATGACCAGAAGGTCTGCTGTGTCTCCAGCTCAGTCTCAGGAGCATGGAGGAGATTCCAGGAGACAGGAAGTTACTCTAGGACAGTCATCGGACCGTGGTCCAGATCTGGTTCTGTATAGACCACGCAGCAAAAACAGGATCTGGTCCTCAGTCCAGGGGGAGGAGGTGTACCTGGGGAGACGTGTGAGTGTAACTGAGGAGTTACTGCGGGCTCCTGACACGCTCAGCACCCAGTACACCCCCTCTCCCTGAACGGGGCCGCACCAGGTGTGGTTCGAAACTCGGTCCAGGGGGAGGGAGCATGGTGAGAACCCAAACATCTTCCTAGACACGCCCCCTCCCCCTGGACTGGGTCCTGGGTTTGGTTGTGCAGTCTGGACAGAGCAGGAGCACTTGTGCAGAAAACCTTCTGGCCCTCTGGAACAAGGACCCAGTTGTGTGTGCTGATCTGGACCTTTGGCATAGTTATTACCCCTGATCTAGGAGACTAGACAGGACTGTAGGAGGTCCTGAACCCATCAGCAGGACCTCTAGCTGCTCCTTTGTTCAAGGAGGAACAGGATGAGTTCTACCAGAGTGACCTCCACTGGTGTGAATGTCTCTGGTCAAACCATTAGAAACAGACTTCCTGAGGGACTCGTGTCCTCTGTGCTCACTGCCCAGCACTGTGGAGCTCCACTGGTGCCAGAGACCAGAACCAGCAGGTCCAGCTCTGAGCTCTAACAGAGGAGAGCAGGTTGACTCTCAGACGTTAAAGGGTCTGGAGAAGCTGTGGTGAACGTTCTGTTGGTCTGAGGAGGCAGATCCATGGAGGAACACAGACCTGGATAGATGGAACCCTGACTGTCATCAGGTATCAGGATGGATCCCTTAGACCCATTGTTAGACCTTCACTGGTTCCTCCTGGTCCATGATGGTACCCAGAGTCTGCAGGCAGTTCCTGGAGGATGAAGGAATGGATACCACTCCATGTAGGTCTGACCTGAACCCAGTAGAACGTCTCTGGGACATCATGTTTGGGTCCATCAGGTGGACCTCAGACTGTTCCGGAGCTCAGAGACATCCTGGTCAGGATCTGGGAGGAGATCCTCCATCATCTCTGTCAGGATGCTACCAGCAGGGGGAGCCAGTGAGAACCCTTTAGAGCTGCTGCTGTGACGTTTCAGCATTTCAGAAGGTATCAGGTTAAATTCCTTGGTGACTTCAATGAAGCCTCTGTAGGACGCTCATTCTCATTTTAATCAGATGATGAAGCTCCTTTAGTTCCTAACACAGATCCCTCCCATTCCATATCAGGATGGAGATCCAGTAGGAGTCTTTTACTATTCTGATGTGTTTTCAATGCGTTACTGTCATTTCTTGAGCACTGAGGTTGGAAGACACTCCAAAGCCTCTCTGAACACTGAAGGTTGTCGTCTCATTACGACAGCAGATCTGATCCCTGGGGTCAGAACTGTTGAGAGGCTGGAGGTTCTTTTGATTCCTGTTCCTAATTCCCACCTGAGTTTCCAGGCAGCACTGCAGCACGGAGCCAGTTCCTTCCACGTATCGTCCATAGCTACAAACACAAAAAAACACCTAATCAAAATGAATCAGCTCTGACCAAGTTACATACAGACAGACAAAGGAAGGAGTGGAATCAGAGACAACCTCTAAATGACTGAAATGAGAAACAAAGAGGAAGTGTTGAACTGACCCTTTGGTGAAGCAGACAGACCTCCTGCTGTCAGGCTGAACCACGTCCAGCAGACGGCCGTATCGTAACAACGTCTTAGGAGGAAGGAGGAAGTCCTCCATGTGACCTTTCACCTCCAAAAAGTCTCCTATCTGCCTGATGGACTTGTCCTCATTCTGAAGCTTCTTCCTCTGAACATCTGACCACCTCTCACATTTATACAAGACGCGTGTTTCATCAACAGGTTGGCCGTGATGGGGGGGTAGAGCCAGGACTGAGGAGGAGTCACTACCAGCAGCAGCAGGAGGAGGAAGGAGGGCCTAGGATGGAAAAGTCATTAAAACTACATACACACAACTTTAAATATGTCTGGACGAGCTCTCAAAGATGTCTCCACGGACACGTTCAACATCTCTGTGCACCAGACGGTCCCAGAATGCCTCAAGTCTACCTCCATAATACCATGAAGTCTCCTGTGTCGTGCCTGACTCCTTTGAGAGGCTCGTCATGCAAAACATCCTCCTGCCCCTTAATTCTGATCCCCACTAATATGCAAACCATGTAAATAGATCAGCTGAGGACACCGTATCCACTGCATTACAGTCAACCCTTACACACGCAGAGCAAACGCAGTCGTCGACTTTAGCTCTGCATTCAATACCATCATTCCACATTCTGGGTTTCAAAATCAATGTGCAACTGGATCCTGGATTTCCTTACAGGCAGGACACAGAGTGAAGTGAAAACTGAAGAGAAAACATCCAGCACTGGCACCCCCCAGGGCTGTGTGCTCAGTCCTCTCCTGTTCACTCTACTGATGCATGACTGCACTGCCAGCTTCGGCTCAAACCACATCCTTAAATTTGCAGATGACACCACACTAGTCAGTCTGATCACCAATGATGACACACTGTACAAACAGGAGGTGGAGCAGTTAATGAGGTGGTGTGGCAACAACCACCACCTCCCCTTAAACATGGAGAAACCAGAGATGATCCTAGAGTTCAGAAGAAGGAGCTGTGACCACCGCCTGTTGACCATCAATGCTATCAACTCTCATGGTGAATTATCTTGACAGAAGTATTACTGCTGAGTTTAATACCTACATAGCTCAGGTGGAGTTGTGGAACACCTGAGATGGATGATAGACCAGACACGACAGGATCAGGACTACTAATGGTCTGAAATCAGACACTTTAGTCACAACAAACCAGAGATCTGGAAGGGGAGGATAAGTAGTAAAAAGACCACATCATTATTTTATACTCCAGATTTTGGTACCGTGACAACACTTGTAACCAAATTATCTCCAAATGAGATGTGCTGGCGTAAAGTTACATCGGCTCACCGGCAGTCCCGCCCTGACCGTGCATTTTTTCATGACGGCATTGAAACAAATACGTTACTATTTTTAAACACCGGCTGTATACGGTATTACCATAATACCGCCCACGGCTAGTGTTTACCATCCAAAAGCCTCTACTCATGGGACGGGCGTCTAATTTTAACAGACCCATCTGATTGGCCAAATACTGGAAGAGTTACGTTGATTAGTCGAATACTTTAAGCTTCTGTGTGATTGACACCACGCATTAGTGTACTAAGAATTGATGTGTAGCACGTACAGAATGGAAACAATAGAGCCAACCACATTTTTAAATCGGCCTATCACATGCTGATATGGCGACGACAATAAATTTTCTATATATCGTGCAGCCCTAGTCGTGATACAGTTTTTCACACCAGACTTTACCTCTGAACTTCTCTGAATGCTCTCCTCTGAAATTTTCCCAATCAGGAAATAACGCAGTCTTGAATTTGGAATCCCAACCTAAAGGATGAAGATTTCAGCATTAGCACTGAGAAATGAGCTTACATGTTTTTATAAATAGGATGTCACTGAACTTTAAATGCACGGAAAATAACAGGATGTTCGTACACTTGTTGGTGAGATCATGAATTCCTGGAAGTAGTAGCCACATTCCATGAGTGTTTTCACCAAACATTCCCTGGAAAGCACAAAACAGTGACCTAAGACATGAAGATCCCGTTAACAACACCTCAGGAGAACAACATGGGACTACGGCGAGTAATCCAGGACCACGTAGGCAGGAGGGTTTCCTCTGAGAGAACTGAACTGGGTCATAGTCAGCTGTTCTAAAGCTACATACTGTTTGAGGTTAGGTTCTGGCCTGCAGCAGTATGGCGCCTGTGTTCAGCCTGCTCACTGATAAAAGTCACTTTCTGAACCACATCACTGAATCACTGATTTATTTACATTTTAGCCAACTTGGTGTTGAGGCTCAAAGGAAATCCCAGGTTCTGTTTGACCATCAGCAGAGTCTCTCCTGCTCCCCCTCCAGTCTGATCTACCGTCTACCGGCTCCCGGTCCGGTCCCCGACTGCCGGCTCCCGGTCCGGTCCCCGACTGCCGGCTCCCGGTCCGGTCCCCGACTGCCGGCTCCCGGTCCGGTCCCCGACTGCCGGCTCCCGGTCCGGTCCCCGACTGCCGGTTCCCGGTCCGGTCCCCGACTGCCGGCTCCCGGTCCGGTCCCCGACTGCCGGTTCCCGGTCCGGTCCCCGACTGCCGGTTCCCGGTCCAGTCCCCGACTGCCGGTTCCCGGTCCAGTCCACGTCTGCCGGTTCCCGGTCCACGTCTGCCGGTTCCCAGTCCAGTCCCCAACTGCCGGTTCCCGGTCCACGTCTGCCGGTTCCCGGTCCGGTCCCCAACTGCCGGCTCCTGGTCCGGTCCCCGACTGCCGGTTCCCAGTCCAGTCCCCGTCTACCGGTTCCCGGTCCAGTCCCCGTCTGCCGGTTCCCGGTCCAGTCCCCGTCTGCCGGTTCCCGGTCCAGTCTCCGTCTACCGGTTCCCGGTCCAGTCCCCGTCTACCGGTTCCCGGTCCAGTCCCCGTCTACCGGTTCCCGGTCCAGTCCCCGTCTACTGGTCCAGTCCCCGTCTACTGGTCCAGTCCCCGTCTACTGGTCCAGTACCCGTCTACTGGTTCCTGGTCCAGTCCCCGTCTACTGGTCCTGGTCCAGTCCCCGTCTACTGGTCCAGTCCCCGTCTACTGGTCCAGTCCCCGTCTACTGGTTCCTGGTCCAGTCCCCGTCTACTGGCTCCTGGTCCAGTCCCCGTCTACTGGTCCCTGGTCCAGTCCCCGTCTACTGGTTCCTGGTCCAGTCCCCGTCTACTGGTTCCTGGTCCAGTCCCTGTCTACTGGTCCAGTCCCCATATACTGGTTCCTGGTCCAGTCCCCGTCTACTGGTCCAGTCCCCATC
The DNA here is from genome assembly GCA_006937965.1 of Callopanchax toddi. Classification (NCBI taxonomy): domain Eukaryota; kingdom Metazoa; phylum Chordata; class Actinopteri; order Cyprinodontiformes; family Nothobranchiidae; genus Callopanchax; species Callopanchax toddi. The sequence continues at coordinate 533,116 of SSNR01000115.1, forward strand.
TACTGGTTCCCGGTCCAGTCCCCGTCTACTGGTCCCTGGTCCAGTCCCCGTCTACTGGTCCAGTCCCCGTCTACTGGTCCAGTCCCCATCTACTGGTTCCCGGTCCAGTCCCCGTCTACTGGTCCCTGGTCCAGTCCCCGTCTACTGGTCCCTGGTCCAGTCCCCGTCTACTGGTTCCTGGTCCAGTCCCCGTCTACTGGTTCCTGGTCCAGTCCCCATCTACTGATTCCTGGTCCAGTTCCTGACTACTGGTTCAGTCCCTGTCTACTGGTTCAGTCCCTATGTACTGATTCCTGGTCCAGTCCCCGTCTACTGGTTCCTGGTCCAGTCCCCGACTGCCGGTTCCCGGTCCAGTCCCCGTCTACTGGTCCCGTCCCCATCTACTGGTTCCGGTCCAGTCCCCGTCTACTGGTCCAGTCCCCATCTACTGGTTCCCGGTCCAGTCCCCGTCTGCCGGTTCCCGGTCCAGTCCCCGTCTGCCGGTTCCTGGTCCAGTCCCCGTCTACTGGTCCCTGGTCCAGTCCCCGTCTACTGGTCCCTGGTCCAGTCCCCGTCTACTGGTCCAGTCCCCATCTACTGGTTCCTGGTCCAGTCCTCGTCTACTGGTCCAGTCCCCATATACTGGTTCCTGGTCCAGTCCCCGTCTACTGGTCCAGTCCCCATCTACTGGTTCCCGGTCCAGTCCCCGTCTACTGGTCCCTGGTCCAGTCCCCGTCTACTGGTCCCTGGTCCAGTCCCCGTCTACTGGTCCCTGGTCCAGTCCCCGTCTACTGGTCCAGTCCCCGTCTACTGGTCCAGTCCCCGTCTACTGGTCCAGTCCCCATCTACTGGTTCCCGGTCCAGTCCCCGTCTACTGGTCCCTGGTCCAGTCCCCGTCTACTGGTCCCTGGTCCAGTCCCCGTCTACTGGTTCCTGGTCCAGTCCCCGTCTACTGGTTCCTGGTCCAGTCCCCATCTACTGATTCCTGGTCCAGTTCCTGACTACTGGTTCAGTCCATATGTATTGGTTCCTGGTCCAGTCCCTGTCTACTGGTTCAGTCCCTATGTACTGATTCCTGGTCCAGTCCCCGTCTACTGGTTCCTGGTCCAGTCCCCATCTACTGATTCCTGGTCCAGTCCCCGACTACTGGTTCAGTCCATATGTATTGGTTCCTGGTCCAGTCCCTGTCTACTGGTTCAGTCCCTATGTACTGGTTCCTGGTCCAGTCCCCGTCTACTTTCAGAGCGCTGTATTCCACCCTCTGCTACAGAAACCTGATCTCCAGCATTCTCCCTTCAGCAGCTCCAGACCAGTCTCTAAAGAAGCGTTTCTTTCTAAGATCCTGGAAAAGGTTGTAGCTAAACAGCTCCAGCAGCTCTGGACAAACACAATATCTCTGATGGGTTAAAAACCGAAGACAAGACTGAAATCCTCCTGTTCTCTGGACCAGCTGGGTCCTAAAGTCAGGGATTCTCCAGGTCAACCTGCTTCATTGACCTAACCTTCTGTCAGGAACCTTGGTGTGACCTTTGACCCAGCTCTGACTCTGGATGCTCATGTCAGTTCTCTGTTTTCATCTCTTCTGGTCGGGACTACTGCAGCTCTCTGAACAGAACCTCCTTGGATCGGTTCCAGGTGGTTCAGAATCTTCTGACCAAGTCCTCCAGATCGACCCACATCACCCCGCTACTCCACCAGCTTCACTGGCTGCCTGGACATTCCAGAGTTCATTTCCAGATCCTGGTTCTGGTTTTCAGGGTCCTACATGGACCAGCACCAGCTTCCATCAGTGATCTTCTACATCCTTCACCCCCAGCAGGTCCCTGAGGTCCAGGGATCAGAGCCTACTGGTTGTGCAGCGTACCAGGATGAAGACTAAAGGAGACAGAGACTCTGCTGCTGTGGACCCAGACTCTGGACCTCTGTCCCTCTGAGCCTGAGACCAGAGGACTCAGTGGTCTCTTTGGACTGGTTTTACATGAACTCCTGTGGCTCAGTTACTGACTGTCGTCTCATTTCTATTGTCAACTCTGTGAATATTTGTTAAATGTGTTTATGATTGTACGTTCCAACCTTTAGATGCTTGTTTACCTGGCAGAGGAGTTCTCAAAACCCTTCACATTCTCCAACAGGATGAAGCGTGGGAGTCTGCAAAGCCTGGTCAAATGATGACATGAAGAAAGAAGAGAGGATTATAAACGGGGTGAATACTATTTTTGAGGTTCTCCGGGGAGAACCTGGTGCTGATGTGTGGCACATCGTGATGGGGGCGCGCGATCGGGACTGTGAAAGCACCTGTGACACCTGAAGCTGAGAGTCACTATTGGCTGAAACAGAACGACTATTTAAAACGATGTCAGAGAGCACAACAGCATGAACCAGTTCTATAGGGGAAGCTAATTAGTGACGCACACTTAGGTGTTGCAACAAAAAGTCCCCAAACATAGTTCCACATGTAGCTCCGGTCCACACATGATACCTGGGGTGCGCATGTGTACTGGCGGACTAGTTCTGTGTACACCTGGTTATAAATATGATTACAGTGCCTTTAAAAACTACTCACCTCGGAGGTTTTACTCTGATTTTCCTTTTATAAATCAGTTGTGAGAAACATAATTTAGCTTCTTTGACCCAAACTTTTACCAAAAAATGTATCAAAGAAAAAACTGGTTTCTACAAAATAATGACAAATAAAATATATAACATAAAATAACACCTTCAGCCTGGCCTGGGAGCGCCTTGGGGTCCTGCTGGAGGAGGCGGCTGGGGAGACGATGGTCTGGGATGCTGACCCCGCGACCCGGATAAGCGCAGGAAGGCGAGGCGAACATAAAATAAGTGATTGCATAAATCCCCCCCTTCACTTTAAAGTGACTGACCTCAGGCAACAGAGGTCCAGCCAACTGGTGCTAGTAGTCTTACAGTTAGTGGACTGGACATGACCTGAGGTCAGTGACTGTGTCTAGTGACTGTAGTCTGGAAGCAGTGGCGAGCCGTGACTTTCAGCTCTGGACCTTCAGTGATTTCCTCCTCAGTCCAACCTAAATTAATACACCTCATAATTCCATCAATACAACACCACAGCTCAATAACCCATACAGAGTCACACATACACATGACATCACCCTTATTATTGGCTAGTCAAAGCACATTTTTGGGCAGATCAGAACCAAACCGAACCAGTCCAGGTGTGTTACGCTCAGTGACACGCTACAGGTGATGGATTACTAACAAAATAAAATGACAAAAACACAATAAAAATACAACTAAAATGCTTGCACTCACCAACATGGATCACCTCCATAGTAGCTCCAAACACCAAATCCATCAGTTACTAGCAACAAGCACTTCCAGCTGTATAATTCCAGCGTTTCTCTGAAGTTGAGATCCACGGGTAAAGTTCATATTTCCTCGCCAGAAAACGACAGATAAACCGTTTTTCCTGCTGGAACAGGACCCCTTATCGCTTCCTTCAGCCATCACGGGTTAAAACAATACACCGAAAGACGTCGTAGCTAACGAATCTCTCGGTTAAATTTAGAGATTTTGCCCAATGATGCCGTATCCAATCACTGGACGCGTTCATGTCAACACGACATCAGGCCTGCTAGAAGGACTGGCAGTCGCAGACTCGAGAGCTGATTGGCTATCGCAACTGGCCACACTGTTCCCTCACAGCGGACAGGGGCCTGCTCTGTTGATTCAGAAGGCCCAGAGAGAAGCACTTTGACCTAGAGCCGCTAGTGGGAGACTTCAGTCTGCCTAGCAACACAAGCTAGCTGAAATTTGATTGGATAAAAACCCTACCTTCGTATTTAACACTGGGAGCGGCGCAACTAAGTGGATATAATGTGATATAAAGAGAACAGACCAGTGAGAATAATTTTACTTAAAAATATTAAGCAAAAGAAAAAATACTTTTACTTTTCTGAGTAAGTTTAGGCCAGCAGAGAAGGCCTCGCTGGCCCTGACGGACCGCCACTGTCTGGAAGGTCCATTCACTAAGTGGACCAGCTAGCTCAAGTGAAAAAGGAACTTGGTGAGATGGTAATGATGTCATGATGAATATTTTTGTTTACTTAAACAGCTGTTTCCTGTTTCTAAAGTGTAACGGATGTTATTACCTGGGCAGGAGATGAAGAATGTAGAGGAAGCTCTTGGTTCTCGGGTCAGAAACATCACCCTGAAGGCCCAGTCTGACAGAAGATATGGAGATTAGACTGACCAGTAAAAGACCCCTGATAAGATGTAAAATATAAGTACTGTTTGGTGTTTTAATTCTAATTATGAACATAAAGAAACAGAGCATGTTCTTTACTCTGTGGAAGGAGGACATAATGGTTCTGTGCTCTTATGATGATCCATCTCAGGTCACTTATTTAACAAAGTCCGAGTACTGAGTGTCTAACTTCACAACAGAAGTTAAAGTTGTATTTAACTCAGTCTTTTGATGTTTTTATTGAAATATTAAAACAAACTGGGACATTTCCCATGAAACCTTTCATTCATCCACTGGCTGATTTAGGTGAAGACATGTTGGTGACATGGAGTTCTGCTCTTCTCCATTTACCTGATGTTTAAAGTAATGAGACGTCTCAACGATAATACAAGTGTGTTACCAATCAGGCAGGTAGGACCCCTAGACTAAAACATGATCACACACACACACACACACCTGGTAAAAGGCTGGCATGGAGGGCTCATCATCATCATATCAAAAGACAACTTGTTGAAGTCATCTAATGTTAAACCCTGGAAAAGAAACCAGAAACAAAATGAGTCCTTCCATTTTCCTGTTTAATGATCATCAATACCTCAGTTCTCTGGTTTCAGCTCCTTTAGTCACACCTGCCTCCCACCTGTAATCATCTCACTTGGTCCACTTCTAGAAACCAATATGCTGGTCCAGGTTCAGTCCTCCAGGTCATTGTAGTCCAAAAGTGTTTTAAATGAAGGCAGCTGGACTTCTTAGGTTCTCTGAAGACGCTTCTCTTCTCATCTGAGGAGCTGTGTCAGTTCTAACTGGAGTCTGGGAGAGTCCAGCTAATCGACTGTAGCTGTCTGTTGCTGCTTAACGAGCTGAAGCTACCTGTAAATCACCCTCCTCCCTCCCCCCTGAATCACCCTCCTTCCTCCCCCCTTGAATCACCCTCCCCACTGAGAAGTCGTTGGCGTCATTGTGTTGGACTGGTCCTCTTGAGAGTTGTTTTCATCAGATGCAGGAAGGTCTAAAAATGTCACGAATCCCGTCTCAAGCCACTCTACCAACCAAGACTCCATTTCCCATCATCCCACCAACCATCGCACGTGGCCCCTACGTCATCACGCTCTCCTATAAACAGAGTCATGTCCGCCAGTCGCCACTCAGTCATCGACTCTTCTGATCCATGCCCAGAGTTCAGAACCTACTAGCCCAGGCTGCATACCTTCACACCAGTAAGTCAGCTTTGCGGAACATCTACGATCTCGCTGTCCATCGAGGCTTGTACAGCTGTTCCTAGATTAACTACGTGTTAGCGGTAACTTTCGTGTTTAGGTCGCATTGCACGCCACGACCAAACCCCCTTTCTCTCAGTCCATTCTCCTATCGGCTCTGACAAAATTAGACTGAAACTGTCTGGGGATCAGCTTCAGAGCTACATTGTAGGAGCTGAAAGGTAAAACTGACCCCCCCCCCCCCCCCCCCCCCCCCTGTTTAATGTAGGTTTTTCTTGTTAGACATAAATGGCTTCCTTTACTCCTCTCTCAAACCAGCTACCTTCTCTGTCCAAAGTTTGGACCTCTTCATGTTCAAAGTCTGTTCCTCGTCCTTGAGTGACTAAATGAGAAAGTTATTGTTTGAGTTGATGTCGTTTTTTTCCCACATCCAGACGTTGATGCTCTGTGGACTGGAAGGTTCTCAGCTGATATTTTCCATTTTACTGCCTGAACTGACTTTTGTTTAGATCATTTATGCCTTTTGTCAGTCTTTACCCTACCTCGATAGTCTTGTTCCAGATGGGGGTGTCTGGAAAGTTGTGCTTGTATATTTGATTGGCCGTGGTGTTTATGTCAATGGCAGCCACTACCTGGGCAGGTACTCCGCTTTCTGGGGAAAAAAGAAAACATCAGTTGTCATGTCAGACAACTGAGGGAGGGAGACAGGAGAGGAGGAGGGGGACAGGAGAGGAAGAGGGAGACAGGAGAGGAGGAGGGGGACAGGAGAGGAGGAGGGGGACAGGAGAGGAAGAGGGGGACAGGAGAGGAAGAGGGAGACAGGAGAGGAGGAGGGGGACAGGAGAGGAGGAGGGGGACAGGAGAGGAAGAGGGAGACAGGAGAGGAGGAGGGGGACAGGAGAGGAGGAGGGGGACAGGAGAGGAAGAGGGAGACAGGAGAGGAGGAGGGAAGAATCATTCACAGCGACAGTTTGATCTGTGAATGTATCGTCTCGTCCTTGTGAGTTCTATGTACCGTTATACTCCTAAAACCTGGTGAAGGAGGACTGGAGGAGGTTAGCGTTACCATTAGCAAGTAGCCAATAACAACAGAGGAGAGAGAGAAATGCTATGAAGACCTGATGAAGTAATAAAGTGTCAAAACAGCTGCTAGATCCAATTGTTGAAAATGTCCAGAAATAGGGCGTGTGCCCCTTTAAGAGTTATGCTGACAGCTCATGTACTGTGTATTCTCATTGGCTAATGTGCAGTGCTAATCAGCCAATAGCAGGTCTTTTCTGTATTAGACATCGATGGTTCAGCAGAGTGATGGTGAAGCAACTGTTTGCCCGATAAGTTCGACCATTTTATGCTGAGTGTGCGTAAATGAGACCAAGTAAGTGTGTTCTGAACCTTTCTGATGATAATAGAAGTAGTGGTTGACATTTTTATATGTTTGTTTATTGCTGTATTTTAGTTATGGTTAATATGTTAAGTATCATTTTATTGCCTCACGGTTAACACAGAAACATCTTTAAAGTCATTAATATAGATAGTTTTCATGTTATTATTACATTGCTTTAGCAAGTTTGTGGATTATGTTTTGCAACAAAATCTAAAGATTGATCAGGATTGTAATTGATTGTTGGGGCAGCATGGCCTGTGGGTGCAATTAATGGTTAACTAGCGCCCTCTATTGGATTCTGGTGAAATTCTAATTGTACTTTGAAAATGATGTTGAATATTGCTTATTTTACACAAGTTTGTTGTTGTATTTTTCTTGTAGACCACGCTTGGCAATATTAAATCTAACCCGTTATTCATCAAATATAAAATAATGAAATTTCATGATTTGGTTAATTGGAAAATATTACAAACTATGTACAAAGCTAGTACAGATACTCTGCTTATAAATATTCAGAAGATGTTCAAAATGAGAGAAAGCAGTTATTTGTTGAAAGGAACTAAAGTCTTTAATAAACCTGATTTAGAACTAAGATAAAGGAACAGAGTATTTCAATTAATGGTGTGAAATTGTGGAACGACTTAAAAATGGAAATGAAGGAATCAAAGTCACTTTATGTATTTAAAAGATGTTTTAAGTCAAATATTTTGAGGAATTATGAAATTGTTAAGTTAGTGTCTGTGATTATTTCAGTAAATTTAAACAGTAGCGTAATTATAATTGATCTGTTTAGAAGTTGAATGATTTAATTAAAATTTTTATTTGTCAAGAGGTGCAGATTATAGAAGATATTTTCTTCCTTCTGTCCCTTTTCATTCAAATGTGTAGTGTAAATGTTTATGTATATAATTTTTTGTTTGTTTTGTGTTCTCCTTTTGAATAAAATAAATTTAATTAAAAATTTTTTTTTTTTTAATGGATCTCACATGCTTCCCTTACTTTCATCTCTAACCGGATGCCTGTGGTGGCTGAGAATGTTTGAACCCTTCAGAGTTTTTCAAGTTCTTCAGTACACAGTGGCAGCTGGTGAAAAGTTTTTTGGGTGGGGCGCATTTTTGCCAGTCAGTTTTCAGATGCACAAAAAATAAAAAATAAAAATCACATATCACCACTAGGGCAGGGAATGATGCAAAATATTTTCATCTGACAGTAAAGAAATCATAAAGTCTTCATGAGGAGACCTTAGTATAATATCAATATAATCAGATACAAATAAAAAACAACCAAAATGTGGTCATAACAGAAGTTGTAAGAGTTTCAAGGAAAAAACAACCTGGCAAAGTCAAAAACATTACTTAATATTCACAATTATCTTTCTACTGACACCACAAACAAATAAATCCATCTCTAACTAATACAGTCAGATAATTAATGTTACAATTCAGACAACAACCACTAACCAAGCAAGTCATGACAATCAGCTCAACTAATGAAGTGAATTAACAACAAAATAAAGTCAAATCCACTGATAAGTCCCATCAAACCCAGTCAGACCAAACTTCCTTAAAACGCCATAATAATTTAATGAAAAGTAGAGAAAACTCATGAAAAACGGGCTAAACTACATAAACCAACGTATTCAATCAGCAGTACCTGTATTTCTCTAACATTCGGCAGACACCTCAACAAACACATGTCGCTATTTAAGGTATAAATTCACTCATCAGGACTTAGCACTGCTAGCCGCGGCTAGCTCCGCCTATGGGGTTTTTGAATGGGAAAATCCGTGACAGACACATAGTCATTAAGAAAACAAACAAACAAACGAAGTCACTCACCACTGAGTGTTACAAGTTACACTCAGTCCTGATTAAATCAGGACAAATGGAATCATTTGGCTTGTTTTCACAAGCAGGAAAGAAGGATTCTTTGAATAAAGATCCATTTTCTACCCTCCATTAAAAAGAGAGCAAGAACTTCCGGTTTCAGTCTGAGCAACACTCCGGTCTCCTGCCGTTGTGCGCATGTCACACAGGGACGCTGAAGACCTTTTCTTTTGTTTTCTTTTTTTTTTTATTAACAACACACAAGGAACAGAACAGCACACATCACATCAAACCAAAATACAAACTCTCATGGAGGAATCACAAACTCTATACCTCAAAATCAATAGCCATCTGGGGGGCACATAAAAAGAAAATAAAACACCAGACATAACATGGGAGCAAAGCATATTCACATTCAAGAAGCTTAAAACAATAAGTTCTCTCTGATTTGTTGCAATATTATTCTTCCACTTTTCCAGTTTTTCATTTTCGTTAATGAAGAATAATACCTTTTAAACTCATTCAAAAAACAAGGAAAGGAGGGTTTATTTCCTCTCCATTTGCTGCAGTGGATGTGATATTTAGCTAATAGTATAACTATATTAATGATGTCTGATAAGGTTGGGCTCAGGTTTTCCACATAGAATAGGACTTGACCAACATCAAGGGGAGGAATATTCAGTTTAGGATTGACCCAGTCTCTAACATTCTTCCAAAAGCTTTGTGTGCAATTACAAAAGAAAAACAAGTGCTCCAGGGATTCAGCTTCAATTTTACAAAAAACACATAAGTCCACTTCAAATTTAAATCTTTTTTCGAGAAATGCAGATACAGGATATATCCTATTTATTATTTTAAAGTGAGTCTCTTTCACTTTAGGAGAAACGGGCCATTTAACATATTTATAAAATGCAAACTTATTTTTATCATTTTTGCTTGAGGATTTCTTGAAGGACTCTCTGTTATAGTCGTGGTAGATTTTCTGTCTCATTCCATTGTTTATACACTTATTGTTGCACTTAAAGCAGCACTCTGGAGGATTTCATCAGGAGAGCAGTTTTTGAATCTAGCGTCCAAAGGCTCCTCCTCAAAACATCTCGACACGCGCGTCTGGTCGCGTGTGTGCGCGTGCACGCGGCGCATATACTTTGGACATGAACTGTACAGCTCAGTGTGTAGGGTTTAATCACTCACAGTTCACAATCTTATTCCAATACTACGAGGGTCTGATGAGCCCTCTCTGTCCCTGCTGCTTCTGATATTAGCTCTGTTAGCAGAGAGCTGCTGCTGGACTCTGAAGCTGAACTTGACTCGGCCCTGGATGAACTTTCTGACCAAAATAAATGCATAATCCTGTCAAGCCTTGCCATTCTGTGAGGTGAAAGGTTTAAAAATAAAAATAAATCCATCTTTAGCTGGAGAATGGGTAGGTTTTTAGTAGAAATGAGCCGTGAGTCCTCAGTGAACGGCTGAGACGGCAGAGAAACACACGGAGCGTCCTGTACGACAGCGCCCCCTACTGGTACAGGTTTGGTCGATGCGCGTGCATGTTGAGAGAATGCAGACATTTGAATTTCATTGGCTGAAAAATGTCGGCGGCAAGAAATAATTGAAAGGGGTCTCTAGGAGGAAGGAGGGTCTTCATCAGAATGACAGATGTTGTGGAACTCAACCCATAGATCATAGTTTAGACCTGAAATATCATTTAGAACATTTAGAAAACTTTGATACAGAGAAAAATGCTCCAGAGAGCCGCTTTAAGCCACCTGATCTTTATTTTGACCTGAGCTTATTGATATCGGACTCCATGGAGCCAGAAGTGTGTTTGGGAGTTTTTCTCTAATTGCCCGGTGACAGAAAGACCTCTCTAGTCGAGCGCATTTCACTTGTTGACATTTCCGAATGTGATCAGAAACTTCTAATTACAGAAGAACAGTTTTTTTATTTTAACTCAATATGCGGGGAATGTTTTGGGCTATGAAAAATGCAATTATTTANGTCAAGTAAGTTACAGTTATTCACTCTCAAGGTAGGCAGTGAAGTGGACACATTTGAATACACAATGACGTTCTTAATTAGTTGAATCAAGGCCATTGGAATCGCTTTACAGATCTTCACAAAATCTTCATGACTGCCACTAATACCATATTTCTCAACAAAGGATGGAAAATCCATAAGATTTCCTTGACCATCCAAAAGGTCTTTTACAAAAATAATATTCTCATCATACCAACTCTTTTTGAATATTGACTTTTTTCCTACTAAGATTGCCCTGTTATTCCACAATATCGACTCATGAGGAGAAAAGTTATGTTGAAATATCATTTTCCAAAACTGAAGAATTTGTTTGTGGAAGTTTGAAAGTTTAATTGGAATCTTGTACATTCCAAAGTCACACTTTGCAAGAAACTCAATTCCGCCCAACTTTTTAAAAATTGAATTTGGGATATGAAACCACATGGAGTCCTGTTGCATAATGAATGTTCTTAACCATTTGATCCTAACTGACCCAATCATGGCTTCAAAGTCTAATGCATTAATACCTCCCTTCTCATATTTTTTTTTAACTAACTGAGACCTTCGAATATAACAATGAACACTGGAGACCTGGAGGACACTGAAGACCTGCGTCCCGAGCGATCTCCTATTTTTTGCACTCAGTGCGCATGCGTCAGGAGCAGAAAACAATGGCTGTCTGAATTCAGGGGTAGGATGCTTCTGAGGACGTGGACTTGCTGGTCTACCTAGGTTGGGTCCTTGCTCGACCGCTAGACCGGAAATAAACGGCTCTGAATTCAGACGGGCTAGCCTCATACTTATCCCCGCCCCTCAGTCCAGTCGCTTAGCAACCGTGACAGCGCTGACAGACAGGCTAAAGCTAATAAAATGGATCTAAAGAAACACTTTATGGTCTTTTATGGTGACTTATTTCCTAAATTTCTATTTAAAACATTAAAGCTAGCTTACATTGATTTCTTGTCTTAAATTACATGAAAAATAAAATATTCAACCTCTCTTGTGGAGATTTTTATTATTAAAGGTCCCATGACTCCATATTTAAATCACTTTATATTAAACAGGTGTAATCTTTGATGCCTCTAGATCAGCGTTGCACCATTATAACTCAAAATACGCTGTAATTATTTCCTAAGGAGCAACTCAGAGATCAGAAGAATGCGCCGCCTTCCGGTTCTGCTGGGTTTCTCCTTATTTGGCAGCCTGACACTTCTGCTGCAGTAGGAGGCAGTGCCCAGTAGGGGGCAGTGCCGTCGCGTGAAAGAGAAACTAAACACTACACGGTCTATGGTCAATGGCGGCGGCACTGGCGTTCTCCTCACTCCCGTTGTCGTGAACGTGCATGTGGGCGGAGAATTTACCATATAAGCAAGTCCGGATCACTATGACCTCATAGCGGGCTGGAGTGAAAAAAACGTTTTGAAACCTGGGTCTGAAATCTGGAAGAGCTTCTCACTGGCTGGACTAGGAGACAGATGGACGCCGTTTTTTGCTCTTTCTGGCAGGTTGAAGGTGAGAACTCAACGTTACAACATGGTAGATAAGTCAGAAAACACAGAAAACCATGACATGGGCACTTTAAACTTCATATAAAGAGAAGCAAAACATTCCTAAACACAAGCTTTTTATAATCTTTTGAGAAACTGACATTTAAAACTGGACTGCTCTCTGGTTTTTTCTGCTACTGCTGCTAAATTGAACCAGTAGAATCCAACTGTGTCCTGTGTTGTAATTCAATAAAGTTGAGAAAAAAAAAAGTAGAATCCAACGGCCGGCATGCAAAGCATCCTGGGATAGCCTTGGCCAGCGAGGATACACCAAACCCATCCTCGAAACTGGGGTGGAGCGAGGACGCGTTTGAGGATGAATGGATGAGTATCCTTCGAATTCGGACAGCACTTGTCGCGGCGCTGTGACGTCATCGGCCTTGAAACGCGTCCTCGTAAGCATCCTACCCCTGAATTCAGACACAGCCACAGTCTAGCCTCATACTTATCCCCGCCCCTCAGTCCAGTCGCTTAGCAACCGTGAAAGCGCCGACAGACAGACAAAAAGCTTATAAAATGGATCTAAAGAAACACTTTACGCTCTTTTATGGTGACTTATTTCCTAAACTTTCATTTAAAACATTCAAGCTAGCTTACATTGATTTCTTGTCTTAAATAACATGAAAAATAAAACATTCAACCTCTTTTGTGGATATTTTTATTATTAAACTTCATATAAAGATAAGCAAAACATTCCTAAACACAAGCTTTTTATAATCTTTTGATAAACTGACATTTAAAACTGGACTGCTCTCTGGTTTTTTCTGCTACTGCTGCAGAATTGAACCAGTAGAATCCACCTGTGTCCTGTGTTGTAAATTCAATAAAGTTGAGAAGAAGAAAAAAGTATAATCCCACGGCCGGCACGCAAAGCATCCTGGGATAGCCTTGGCCAGCGAGGATACACCAAACCCATCCTTGAAATTGGGGTGGAGCGAGGACGCATTTGAGGATGCATGGATGAGTATCCTTAGAATTGTTATGTTATGTCTGGTGTTTAATTTTCTTTTTATGTGCCCCTCAGATTGCTAGTGATTTTGAGGTATAGAGTTTGTGATTCCTCCATGAGAGTTTGTATTTTGGTTTGATGTTAGGTGTGTTCTGTCCTTTGTGTGTTGTTAATTTAAAAAAAAAAAAAAAAAGAGTATCCTTAGAATTCGGACAGCACTCGTCGCGGCGCTGTGACATCATCGGCCTCAAAATGCATCCTCATAAGCGTCCTACCCCTGAATGGGGTTTATGCACGGTCACTTCCTGGTTGCGATAGACTCTGCCCCTCCCTTCCGGTTCAACGCTGTTCCCACACAAACTGGACAAAATGGATTTTTTTTTACCCGTTTTCTTCAAGACCTGCCGCGCATCACGGTAGACGATGTCCACCGGATTTTTGAAAAACACACAGAGACGTCTGTGAGCAAGCGGGTGAAGGACTTTAAGCGGTATATAACCAGCTTTATTCATGAAATTGAAGGTAAGCTAATGTAGCAGAGTGGAGATGTTACCAAGAGCACTAAGGCTCATGTTTGCCCAAGGAAACAGGAAACAGTGAACGTAATATGAAAATAATTTTATTAAACAAAAGGAAATAACTAAAACCCAACCTGGCAAC
>SSNR01000115.1:562517-583443 GCA_006937965.1 Callopanchax toddi
AAACACAATAAGACAGAAAAGCTGATGGATAACCTTCATAAAATCATCAACCAGGATAAAACAACCAAAAACACAGCAATCGCTACACAGAGTAGGCAGTTTTAAATAGGTGTGTTTTCAGCCTGGATTTAATGGGTATTGATTCTCTGTTCAACCAAAAAGTATCTAGATTTTAAATTTCAATTAATATTAACCATTTAAAAAGGTTGATGTCTAAAATTTCTGACACATCACAAATTTTAGATAAATTATTTTATTGAAAATGTATTAAATGTATCAAAATTTACGAATGCTACATATCTGACAGCAAAAAACTGTCACAAGTCTCGCCTCGCCTTCCTCCGCTTATCCGGGTCCGGGTCGCGGGGGCAGCATTCCAAGTCGGGCAGCCCAGGCCACCTTCTCCCCGGCCAAGTCCACCAGCTCCTCAGCTGGGACGCCCAGGCGTTCCCAGGCCAAACTGAAGATATATTTCCTCCAGCTTGTCCTGGGTCGACCTGGGGGCCTCCTGCCGGCAGGACACGCCCAGAACACCTCCCGAGGGAGGCGTCCAGGAGGCATCCTTACCAGATGCCCGAACCACCTCAACTGGCTCCTTTCGATATGGAGGAGCAGCGACTCTACTCCGAGTCTCTCCCGGATGTCCGAGCTTCTTACCCTATCCCTAAGGCTGAGCCCGGCCACCCTGCGGAGGAAACTCATTTCGGCCGCTTGTATCNTTGAGCAGGAGTTAACTAGAGAGAAAAACGCTCACAAAGAAACAAAAGCTAAAAGTACAAATATCTGTAGAGAACTGATGGCCAAAAATGAAGCCATCTGTGTCCAGGCAAAAGAGGACATTTCAACTCTTAAGAAAGACCTGGAAGAGAGTCGCTCTTCATACCAGGAGCTGAAGAAAAAGTATGAAACAGATGTTTCAAACACTCAACAGCAGTTACAGCACTGTGAGCAGGAGTTAATTACAGAGAAAAATGCTCACAAAGAAACGAAAGCTAAAAGTACAAATATCTGTAGAGAACTGATGGCCAAAAATGAAGCCATCTGTGTCCAGGCAAAAGAGGACATTTCAACTCTTAAGAAAGACCTGGAAGAGAGTCGCTCTTCATACCAGGAGCTGAAGAAAAAGTATGAAACAGATGTTTCAAACACGCAACAGCAGTTACAGCATGTTGAGCAGGAGTTAACTAGAGAGAAAAACGCTCACAAAGAAACAAAAGCTAAAAGTACAAATATCTGTAGAGAACTGATGGCCAAAAATGAAGCCATCTGTGTCCAGGCAAAAGAGGACATTTCAACTCTTAAGAAAGACCTGGAAGAGAGTCGCTCTTCATACCAGGAGCTGAAGAAAAAGTATGAAACAGATGTTTCAAACACNTCCGGGTCGCGGGGGCAGCATTCCAAGTCGGGCAGCCCAGGCCACCTTCTCCCCGGCCAAGTCCACCAGCTCCTCAGCTGGGACGCCCAGGCGTTCCCAGGCCAAACTGAAGATGTATTTCCTCCAGCTTGTCCTGGGTCGACCTGGGGGCCTCCTGCCGGCAGGACATGCCCAGAACACCTCCCGAGGGAGGCGTCCAGGAGGCATCCTTACCAGATGCCCGAACCACCTCAACTGGCTCCTTTCGATATGGAGGAGCAGCGACTCTACTCCGAGTCTCTCCCGGATGTCCGAGCTTCTTACCCTATCCCTAAGGCTGAGCCCGGCCACCCTGCGGAGGAAACTCATTTCAGCCGCTTGTATCCGCGATCTCGTTCTTTCGGTCACTACCCAAAGCTCATGACCATAGGTGAGGATTGGGACGTAGACCGACCGGTAAATCGAGAGCCTTGCTTTCTGGCTCAGCTCTCTCTTTACCACAACAGACCGGTTCAGCGTCCGCATCACTGCAGACGCTGCCCCAATCCGCCTGTCGATCTCCCGCTCCCTCCTTCCCTCACTCGTGAACAAGACCCCGAGATACTTGAACTCCTCCACTTGAGGCAGGACCTCTCTCCCGACCCGGAGTTGGCAATCCACCTTTTTCCGGTCGAGAACCATGGCCTCAGATTTGGAGGTGCTGATCCTCATCCCAGCCGCTTCACACTCGGCTGCGAACCTTCCCAGCAAGAGCTGAAGGTCAGAGCTCGATGAAGCTAGGAGGACCACATCATCCGCAAAAAGCAGAGACGCGATTCTCCTGTCACCAAACCCAACCCCCTCCACACCACGGCTGCGCCTAGAAATCCTGTCCATAAAGGTTATGAACAGGACCGGTGACAAAGGGCAGCCCTGGCGGAGTCCAACCCTCACTGGGAACAGGTCCGACTTACTGCCGGCTATGCGGACCAGACTCACACTCCTCTGGTACAGGGACTGAATGGCCCTTAACAAAAGACCATCCACCCCGTACTCCTGGAGCGCCCCCCACAGGGTGCCCCTGGGGACACGGTCATAAGCCTTCTCCAAATCCACAAAACACATGTGGATTGGTTGGGCAAACTCCCATGACCCCTCCATCACCCTAGCGAGGGTAAAGAGCTGGTCCACAGTTCCACGACCAGGACGAAAACCACATTGCTCCTCTTCAATCCGAGATTCAACCATCGACCGGAACCTCTTCTCCAGTACCCTGGAGTAGACCTTTCCAGGGAGGCTGAGGAGTGTGATCCCCCTATAGTTGGAACACACCCTCTGGTCCCCCTTCTTAAAAATGGGAACCACCACCCCGGTTTGCCACTCCATAGGAACTGCCCCCGATGACCACGCAATGTTGCAGAGACGTGTCAGCCACGACAGTCCTACAACATCCATTGCCTTGAGATACCCAGGTCGGATCTCATCCACCCCTGGGGCTCCGCCGCTGCGTAGTTGTTTGACTACCTCAGCGACTTCTGCCCCAGAGATTGGACAGTCCGTCCCCAGGTCTCCCAGCTCTGGTTCCTCCTCGGAATGCGCGTCGGTGGGATTGAGGAGCTCCTCAAAGTATTCCTTCCACCGTCCGACTATAGCCCCAGTTGACGTCAGCAGCTCCCCGTCCCCACTGTAAACAGTGTGAGCGAGTTGCTGCCTTCCTCCCCTGAGGCGCCGGATGGTTTGCCAGAACCTCTTTGGAGCCGACCGACTGTCACAAGTTCATGTTTATAATACAAAATAAAAGCTGCCATGTTTGTTTACTCTGAAGTCACGTTTGATCTCATGAAGTTCTGTGAGATTTCACGTCTGATCTGGGAATGTTCGTGTGTGAAATCGGTTTGTGTGATCACTGTAGGATCATCAGAAAGGTCAATGTCCGCAATTTTAAAGGAACATTTCTCGCCACTTGTGTGGTCTCTCTCTCAGGGCCGTTTCAAGGTATTTGGGGGCCCTAGGCAAGATGGACTGTGGGGGTCCCCCCCCCCCGCCACTCCCCCTGTCAAAATATACCTTGACTCCACCCCCCACCACGCCCCTAAGAGAGCTACAGCATGAACACACTGTTTATGATTGCAAAACTTTTACCAGTTTCTTTTACCAGAGTACCAGCTTCATGGGGATTACATGAACTCTTCTTCCAATACAAAACACTAAAAGCTACTTTTTACATTCCTAAACTTGAAAGTGGGTCACGTTTGACCCACTTTCAAAAATTTATTTTACTGTTTTGTATTGGAATGAGACTTCACCTAGAAACTGCAATTTTAACACAACAAAATGTAATTTAAAAACTGTTACATACACACATCATACTTGTGTGCTGATTTGAAGTCTTCACAAAAGTTACAACAGAGAAGCAAACAAGATGAATCTGGATGACAGAATATTCATGTTTCCTAACACTCCTTCACATTCCAATGGCCCATCATCTGTGCTCTGTGTAGACGGTGATAACTTTACAAATGAAAGGCAGCAAATTGTCAGTGATTGAGTTGTTGATTTCAAACCAAGCAGCCATTTGGCCTAACTTTAGCTGAGGGGGTCTAAAAATCTTGGGAGTTCTACTTTTTAAAGAGAGCATCAGATTTCACAAACATTTTTAAAATAAATATTGTTGTTTTAAAATACCAGTTTCCTTAGGATTACAAGATGTATTATTCCAATACAAAACAGTAAAAGCTCATTTCATTCCTAAACTTGAAAGTGCCATTACCTGCAGGCTGCAGTTAGCATGGCAGCTGGAAACATTTGCAATTATGAAATTGAAATCAATAATGAAACTAGCATTTAACACAACTAAATTTATTTTAAAAATTTTAGTAAAATCTGAAGCTCTCTTTAAAAAGTTGAAACTGTGGTGTCTGGCCCAGCAGAACTCCCAGGATTTTAGACCCCCCCCCCCCATCTCTACTAAAGTTCAGCCAAATGGCTGCTTGGTTTGAAATCAATCACTGACAATTAGCTGCCTTTCATTTGTAAAGTTATCACCGTCTGCACAGAGCACAGATGATGGGCCACTGGAATGTGAAGGAGTGTTAGGAAACATGAATATTCTGTCATCCAGGTTCATCTTGTTTACTTCTCTGTTGTAACATGTAGGCCAAATGTATCCATGATCACTTACCACTGTCATGTTGTTTCTTTTCTTCCTCCACTCCTTACACTTTTTTTTCTGGCTTCCAGACTATAAGTTCGTGATCGCTTCATGCTGTTCGCTGAATCGCCGTTTTTAAATGTTGCCGGCTGCCGCGGATTTTCAAAACATAGGATGGCCAGGGAGCGAATCATGCCCCGCCTTTCTCGCGTCTGGGCTAGAAGTCAGCTGAAGGAGGAGGTCTGGGGACGCGTGACGCATGCCTGCAGCTGCTGAGCAGGGACGAGGTGGGGGCGGTGTTAAAGGGACAGCGCGCTGAGTTCACACAGTTTGTTACTGCGTTAATTTCTTAAACAGTCATTGTCTGGGGGCCCCTAACCAGCTCGGGGCCCTAGGCAATTGCCTGGTTTGCCTGTCCTGTTGCGACGGGCCTGCTCTCTCTCATATGATTTAAAATCTGCAGACAATTGGAAAATCCTGCCTTGTGAACTGGCCCTTAGGAAGAACATGCTGGGGAAATCCCCAGCTTTTGTCATGCACACATTAGGCTTTTAAGTCAAAACTTCCAAATATAGGCATAGGGCGTGGCCTGACATTAAAGGACAAGCAAGCCACACCCATGTTCTCAGATATTTAGGCTACTGGAAGCAGCTTGGCAGTCATTCTATCAAATTCTCTCAGAGAGACAACACGACAGAAAACCATATTTCACTTTTATTTACAATTCTTCTGATAAAATGTCAAGTTACACACCAAGATTCCCCAACCCACAGAGTTTTCAGCAGGAGAGACAACCAGAAATACAGGTAGTCTCAATGGAAACCAGTTTATTTGAAGAAATTAGGAGGCTTAACTCTCTGTTGAATGCTGAAAGGCAAGAGAGGCTTCAGGAGAGCTTCAAATCTCAAAACCAATGGGAAGAACTTCACCGGACAAAAAGTGAGTTGAGATGTTTGCAGAACCAGCAGCAAACCAGCAGTGTGATGGCAGAACTGGACTCTCTCAGAATGTCAAATCAGGAACTCACTTTGATGAACAGAAAATGTCTCCTTTCCTCACAAACCTTTGAACAAGCATGGAATAGAGAAAAACTGTCTCACGAGGAAACGTGGATAAAGAGTCAGGAACTTATCAAAAATTTGAAAGCAGACTATGACTCTGTCCATGTTTTATATAAAGAACAAATCAAAAAATACATAGCCTTGAAACAAGAGGCAGAACACTTTGAGCAGGAGTTAACTAGAGAGAAAAACGCTCACAAAGAAACAAAAGCTAAAAGTACAAATATCTGTAGAGAACTGATGGCCAAAAATGAAGCCATCTGTGTCCAGGCAAAAGAGGACATTTCAACTCTTAAGAAAGACCTGGAAGAGAGTCGCTCTTCATACCAGGAGCTGAAGAAAAAGTATGAAACAGATGTTTCAAACACTCAACAGCAGTTACAGCACTGTGAGCAGGAGTTAATTACAGAGAAAAACGCTCACAAAGAAACGAAAGCTAAAAGTAAAAATATTTGTAGAGAACTGATAGCCAGCCATGAAGCCATCTGTGTCCAGGCAAAAGAGGACATTTCAACTCTTAAGAAAGACCTGGAAGAAAGTCAGTCTTCATACCAGGAGCTGCAGAAAAAGTATGAAACAGATGTTTCAAACACTCAACAGCAGTTACAGCACTGTGAGCAGGAGTTAATTACAGAGAAAAATGCTCATGTGGACACAGAAGTGAGACTTCAAAATATTATTAATAGCCTGATGGATGAAAAGGAGGCACTCTGTTCCAAGATGAAAGAGGATTGTTGTGCTGCACTAAAACATTACGAAGAAAAAAATACATATATGAAGGACAGTGATGTAAAATATCAAGAGCTCCAGAAAACATATGATACTCAGCTTAAAGATGCAGAAAACCGGATAAAAGTATATGAGGAGTTGTTGACAGAAGCAAATGAAAAACATGTACAAACAGAAGAAACCTGTGAACTCAAAATTAAAAGCATTCAAGCTGAAAATGAGGCTCGCTGTGTTCAATTGACGAATAAAATTGCAGCTCTTAAGGAAGAACAGAAAGAGAGTAAGTTCATATGGAAGCTGAAGCTGAACATGTGTAAAGAAGATCTTTCAAACACTGAACAGAAGTTACAGCAAGTTGAGCAGCAGTTAAATAGAGTGAAAAAGGATCACGTGGACACAAAAGTGAAACTTCAAAATGTTACGAACTACCTGATGATGGATTAAATGGAGGCACTCTGTTCCAAGATAGTGGATTGTTGTGCTTCACTAAAACATTATGAAGAAAAAAAACATATTATGATAAATATATGAAGGATAGGGCTGCATGGTGGCGCAGTTGTTAAGCACTGTTGCCTCGCAGCAAGGAGGTCATGGGTTTGCGTCCCAGCTCTGTGGCCTCTCTGCGTGGAGTTTGCATGTTCTCCCCATGCATGTGTGGGTTCTCCCCGGGTGCTCCGGCTTCCCCCCACAGACCAAAAACATGACTCACAGGCTAATTGGGCTGGTAAATTGTCCTTAGGTGTGAGTGGGTGTGTGACTGGTTGTTTGTCTCTGTGTGTCCCTGTGATGTGACAGAAAAATACAAAAAGAACTAAAAAACAAAAAACAACAGAAAAACAACAAAAACACACAAAAAAGAACAAAAAACACAAAAATAACTAAAAAAACAAAACAAAAAACACAAAAAGAACAGAAAAAAACACAAAAAAGAACAAAAAAACAAAACAAAAAACAAAAAGAACCAAAACAGAAAAAGAACAAAAACCAAAACACAAAAAGACCAAAAAACCCCAACAAAAAACACAAAAAAGAACAAAAAAACAAAACAAAGAAAAACCACAAAAAGAACACAAAAAAGAACAAAAAACAAAACAAAAAACACAAAAAATAACAAAAAAACAAAACAAAAAACAAAAAGAACCAAAACACAAAAAGAACAAAAACCAAAACACAAAAAGACCAAAAAACCCCAACAAAAAACACAAAAAAGAACAAAAAAAACAAAACAAAAAACAAAAAGAACCAAAACACAAAAAGAACAAAAACCAAAACACAAAAAGAACAAAAATCGAAACACAAAAAGAACAAAAATCAAAACACAAAAAAAAACCCCAACAAAAAACACAAAAAAGAACAAAAAAACAAAACAAAGAAAAACCACAAAAAGAACACAAAAAAGAACAAAAAACAAAACAAAAAACACAAAAAATAACAAAAAAACAAAACAAAAAACAAAAAGAACCAAAACACAAAAAGAACAAAAACCAAAACACAAAAAGAACAAAAATCGAAACACAAAAAGAACAAAAATCAAAACACAAAAAGAACAAAAAAACACAAAAAAGAACACAAAACAAAACAAAAAAACACAAAAAGAACAAAGAAAACACAAAAAAGAACAAAAAACAGACAAAAAAACAAAAACCACAAAAATAACTAAAAAACAAAACAAAAAACACAAAATAACTAAAAAACAAAACAAAAAACACAAAATAACCAAAAAAACACAAAAATAACCAAAAAACAAAACAAAAAACACAAAAATACCCAAAGAACAAAACAAAAACCACAAAAATAACCAAAAAACAAAACAAAAAACACAAAAATACCCACAAAATAACAAAAAACACAAAAAACACTAAAAATAACAAAAAACACTAAAATAACAAAAACAAAACAAAAAACACAGAAACGAACTAAAAAACACAAAATAGAACAAAAAACACAAAATGACCAAAAAACACAAAAATAACAAAAAAAATTTAAAAAAATAACCAAAAACAATACAAAAAAGAACAAAAAACACAAAAATAACAACAACAAAAAACACAAAATAACCAAAAAAAAAAAACACAAAATAACCAAAAAACAAAACTAAAACACAAAAATACCCCAAAAATCAAACAAAAGACACAAAAATAACCAAATAACAATACAAAAAACACAAAAATAAGACAAAAACGAACAAAAAAAACACAAAAACGAACTAAAAAACACAAAAAATAACAAAAACACAAAAATAACAAAAAACAAAACATAAAAAACAAAAATAACCAAAAAACAATACCAAAAAGTCAAAAAAGAACAAAAAACACAAAACTAACAACAACAAAAAACAAAACAAAAAACACAAAAATAACCAAAAAACAAAACAAAAAACACAAAAATACCCAAAAAACAAAACAAAAACCACAAAAATAACCAAAAAACAAAACAAAAAAACACAAAAATACCCCAAAAAACACAAAAATACCCCAAAAAAACAAAACAAAAACCACAAACATAACCAAAAAACAAAACAAAAAACACAAAAATACCCAAAAAAACACAAAAAGAACAAAAAACACAAAATAACAAAAAACAAAACAAAAAACACAAAAAATAACAAAAAAGAACACTAAAACGAACTAAAAAACACAAAATAGAACAAAAAACACATAATGACCAAAAAACACAAAAATAAAGCAAAAACAAAAAAAACCATAACAAAACAAAAAACACAAAATAACCAAAAACACATAAAATAACAAAAAAACAAAACAAAAACACAAAATACTACAAAAATCAAACAAAAGACACAAAAAACAAAAAAAAAAAACAATACAAAAAACACAAAATAACCAAAAAACAAAACAAAAACCACAAAAAATAACAAAAAACCACAAAAATAACCAAAAAACAAAACAAAAAAACACAAAAATAGCCAAAAAACAATACTAGAAACACAAAATAACCAAAAAACACAAAAATAACCAAAAAACAAAACAAAAACACAAAAATTCCCCCAAAATCAAACAAAAGACACAAAAAAACCCCAAAAAACAATACAAAAAACACAAAAATAACCAAAAAACACAAAAATAACAAAAAAACAAAACACAAAAATACCCCAAAAACCAAACAAAAAACACAAAATTGCCAAAAAACAATACAAAAACCACAAAAAATAACAAAAAACCACAAAAATAACCAAAAAACAAAACAAAAAACACAAACATAGCCAAAAAACAATACTAGAAACACAAAATAACCAAAAAACACAAAAATAACCAAAAAACAAAACAAAAACACAAAAATACTCCAAAAATCAAACAAAAGACACAAAACCCCCCCAAAAAACAATACAAAAAACACAAAAATAACCAAAAAAACACAAAAATAACCAAAAAACAAAACAAAAAAGACAAAAATACCCCAAAAACCAAACAAAAAACACAAAATAGCCAAAAAACAATACAAAAACCACAAAAAATAACAAAAAACCACAAAATTAACCAAAAAACAAAACAAAAAACACAAAAATACCCAAAAAACACAAAAATAACTAAAAAACAAACCAAAAAACACAAAAATACCTAAAAAACAACAAAAAAGACCAAAAAACACACAAAAAACAACAAAAAAACAAAACAAAAAACACAAAAATGAACTAAAAAACACACAAAGAACAAAACACACAAAATAAGCAAAAAACACAAAATACCTAAAAAACAATACAAAAAACACAAAAAATAACAACAAAACACAAAAATAACAAAAAATAAAAACAAAACAAAAAACACAAAATAACCAAAAAACACAAAAATAACCAAAAAAACAATACAAAAAACACAAAAAAGAAGAAAAATACAATACAAAATAACCAAAAAATACTAAACAACAAACACAAAAAGAACAAAAACCAAAACACAAAAAGAACAGAAAAACACAACAAAAAACACAAAAAAGAAAGAAAAAAAAAAACCTAAACAGATTAATGCAGCCTCAAAAGGGCATCACCAGTGTCCTACTTGTGCCGGTCCCAAGCCCGGGTAAATGCAGAGGGTAGGGATCAAATATGAACATAATTTTATGGATAGAGGAACTCATCTGATGATGTCATAGTTTTTGATGCATTTAAGGGATTGGGGGGGTGTGATGACCAAAACATTCTTAGCATTTCCAGACTGCCCCCCCCCCCCCCCCCCCCCCCCCCCCTGATATTCTACCTGCCCCCCTTAGTGGGGCTGGCTAGATCCGGCCCTGCTCTGCTTCAACTCCTCCTTCGTTCATCTCCTCTACTGCCTTCATCTCCTCTCCTCCTTTAATCTCCTCCCCTCCTTTCGTCTCCTTATCTCCCTTCCTCTCATCTCCTCCCTTCATCTCTTCTCCACCTTTAATCTGCTCTCTTTTTCTTTCTTCTCATCTCCTCCCTTCATATCATCTTCTCCTTTATTCTCCTCTCCTTCTTTCTTCTCATCTCCTCCTTTCACCTCCTCTCCTTCTTTCTTCTCCTTACCTCCCTTCATCTCCTCTCCTCCTTTCATTCAGCATCAACAAGCATCCTGGCCACACCTGAAACACAGCACCTCTCCTGCCAGCAGCGACTGCATGCAGGCAGCTACCGAAACACAACTACCTCCCAGCCAGCAGCAACAAACATCCTTGCTGCCACTGAACAACATACTCCTGTCCACTTCACAAAGACACATTATAGGTCCGAAGACATTACATGTGAGATCTGCAGTCTGCGCTTGAAGAAAAAGAATCTTCAATTTCATTTAAGAAGAAAACCCCAGGACAACGTGGAGCAGATTTCACTAAATCATTATTTGAGGAGTCAGTGTGTGGATGCCAAAAAAGGTGTACACTGAAGAAAGAGAAGAGTTGAACCAACTTCATTGAATTGCTTCAATTGGTAACAAGTAATTCCATTAAGTTTATCCAACTTACTTGCATCTGTGCAAAATTGTTAAATTTGTGATGTTCTCACAAATGTTCCATCTCTGCAATGGATTTTTTTTTCTTTTTAGCCAACTTGATATTCTAATTACAATGAAAGTAAAAACTAAGATAACATGCTAAAACACACATTTAACATGATTTACATTTAAATAGGTTTTAAGTTCAAAGTAATTGATAATGTGCTTTTTATGTAAGTTGTCCTGACTAAACAAAATAATAGGTCAGATTTAGGTCAATAAGTCCATCACCTCAACTACAGCTCAGATATTCTTTTTAGAGTGTATTTGCTGTAGAGAAATCATTTTATGGACCGTCAAAACCTAAACATGTCATCAAAAACACCTGGTCACCATTTCACAGATCAGAATGTGAGCCTGACAGGTGTTGTGTCAATGCTCAGTTTGCCAGGTGGAGTGGGATTCTGCCTTTTCAGTGTGAGTACTTTATTTTTATCTGTTTTTTTATATTCATTTTGTTTATTTCTGATTTTGCACATTAGACAAAATTGTATTGTATATATTAGATGAGTAAGATGAGTAAAAAGCATTAGCTTCCTCCTACTCCATTTTGAACTGAATAGGAGAAAGTCATTTTCTCACATTCACTACTGATGAGTTTTTTCCTGTTGCCTGGCCAGACAAAATGTGTCCTGTGATGGATGAAGTCCTGTGTCCTGACCCAGTACGGAGACATGATGCTGTGGCTGAGTAATGCACTTACTGTAGTATTTATATATTTTTGTGCTTTATTTCTATGTACATGGGCTTACTGTACAGAAGTAGCAAACACATCACGGTGTGGTACGGCTCCCGCACCACGTCCTGCTGGAAGACACTCCAGCGCATCGTGGGAGCAGCTGAGAAGGTCATCGGTGTCTCCCTCCCTTCCCTCCTCCAGGACATCTACGACACACGCCTCACCCAAAAAGCTCTCAGGATTGCACGTGATCCAACTCACCCGAATCAGAACTTCTTCAGCCTGCTGCCATCAGGGAGGAGACTAAGAAGTCTCCAGGCCAGGACCAGCAGGCTGAAGGACAGCTTCATCCACCAGCCAATCAGGAAGCTGAACCACCTCCCTGCTCTGCCTCCACTGTGCTCCTTGGCTACCCCCTCCCATGCTGTCTGACAGTACACACACACACACACACACACACACACACACACACACACACACTGAAACTTTAACTTTTGTTCTTAAGATTTTAAACTAAACTGTGAAAGCAGGACAGGAGGACACAGAGGATCAGGGAGTTTTCCCTCAGACTCCATGGACCTGGTCCTGAGGCCTACAGACACCTCACAGATGTTCCCCTCTCACGTCCACATCCACTACACAGTTAGTCCACATGTTGTCCAGTTCAGTGTTTATAAGTGACTGGAGCAAATATGTTAAATAGCTCATTTTCTACTTTTTTTCACAGGTGGCTGTGTTAGTCAGAAATGCTCTACAGCATCATTGGAAACAGCAAACCTCTCCTCCTTCAGGAGTTTTAGCTCGTTCAAGTGTAAATATTGTTTATAGTTTGTGTCGTCTACTTGTTCTCCACACGTTGTTCTAGTCAAACACGGTTTCACTCTATAACCTTTTGTCTGTCAGTCTGTGTACTTATATGTACTATTGTACTAAACTTCCTTTAGTTTTACGCTGTAACAACAGTCTGGACACTTTTAAAAAGCAGCTGAAGACCCAATCATTTTAATTAAATCTTTTATATCCTGGTATTTAACCATCTTTATTTGTACTCATTATGTGTTTTAAATATATTTTTAAATAGTTTTATTTTTAAATAGTTTTTTATTTTATCTTTATTTTAATTTATTATTTTTATTTGTTTTAAATAGATTTGTTTTAAATAGTTGTTATTTTTAGAGGGTAAATGCCTTTGTATGCATTATGTGTTTTTATCTGCTATTTTATGTATTTTAGTTTGATTTGATCCGTTTTTACTTCGTGTTTTTATTCCTGATTTTAGTGTGTTTTTTCTTTTTTATGGATCAGGATGTCTGTCAATAAAGTCAATTGTTGATTTGGTTCTTTGTCATTTAATCATGTTTTATTTTGATTTTTTTGTGTGAAACACTTTGATTTATTTCTGTAAAAGTTGCTATAGAAATAAACTTTACTTACTCAACTTTATATCTGAATTTAAATATATATTATATCTGTATATGTGTATATAATATATGTATATATTATACATATGTATATTATATATTTTATATTATATATTATATATAATTACTATAGGCATAATAGATTATATATGTAAATATAACGATATTTATTAGTTAAATATGTATATTAAACATGAAATGTACTGAAATGGCCGAGTAGTACTTTCTGCTTCTGTCATTTTTGTTTTGAAGAATATTCTATTACTAGGCTACAAAGCCAACAATTAATATGAAATAGTCCAAACTATCTGTCCTGTATTATAGCTAAATGTTTCACGTTTGCAAACAAAAAACCGCATGAAAATCAGTTTAGTATTGATCGAGTTATGATTTAATAAACGCACTGAAGCGTCATTGCTCTGCCAAACAGTTTACACTGTGGAGCTTGGGCGACCGGTCCAAGATGGCGGCGCCACCGCTCACCAGCGCCAATAGACAGTAGCGGTCAATGCGGGGTCTACTAATTATCCATGTCTATGATTAGAAACTACAAATCCCACAAGTCATTGCGATAGTTGCCACCAGGAAGAGCCATCGACCGTATTTAGAGACAATTTAAGTGTAATTAATTATAAAAATAACTAGTAAACAACTATCTTTATAACAATATCTTGACCTTGACTGAAATAATG
The DNA here is from genome assembly GCA_006937965.1 of Callopanchax toddi. Classification (NCBI taxonomy): domain Eukaryota; kingdom Metazoa; phylum Chordata; class Actinopteri; order Cyprinodontiformes; family Nothobranchiidae; genus Callopanchax; species Callopanchax toddi. The sequence continues at coordinate 576,545 of SSNR01000115.1, forward strand.
TATTCTGACTTTAAAATTTATATTACCGTCACGTATGAGGCGTAGGGGATGTAGCTCAGTGGTAGAGCGCATGCTTTGCATGTATGAGGCCCCGGGTTCAATCCCCGGCATCTCCACATGTGTAACTTCTGTTGAGCCGCTGGAACTGTATAGGGCAGAAGTCAGAATTTTTACTGTATTTACTTCTTCCTACCTGTAAAAGTAAAATAAAGATTAGAATAGGAATAACCTTTATTATCCCTCAATCGGGAAGAATGAGCAACATAAACAAAAACATAAGAAATATTCTACCTTCATCAAACAAGTTATTTATAAACAGCTAATTAAAATAAAAAAGACAATGTCTTTAGATTTAGACATAAACACATCAAACGATCTAATAACAGTTTTGCCTCATTCTGACGTCAGACTTGTTCTGTGTGTGACTGTTTTCCAGTCCGTCGCGATGGTGGTATAGTGGTAAGCATAGCTGCCTTCCACGCGGCGGCCAGCCGCATATAGGTGTAACGCACTGACAGCCAATCAGATGGCAGCTTGAGATGTAGCGCGTCAACACCTTGCAAAACTGGACTTACAACCGTGCTGTGCGTTCGAATCCCCGTCCTGACAGAAATTTCTCTAACGTTTTGCAGCCTTTTTCATTTTAATGTTCATATTCACATAAATAACAAAAACGTACTTTTGAAACAATTCAAACTACACTTATATAGTTTGTGTTGTGAGCAGTAAAAAAACTGAATAAAGACATTTTTAACTTTTGAATCTGTTTTGCAAAAGTTATGATTGTATGTTGGATAAATATATCTATCAAATACGTTTATATATATATATGATACATACATATATATATAAATATATATATATATATATTTATATATATATAANAAAAAGTCCAGCCCTCTCCTCCTCATCCACCTTGTTAATTAAATATATGGTATAACCCACATCATTCTCCAAGAGCCACCTGAAAGATTTCCCCTTGTATTTCCCAAACTGCAGCAAATATTCCCCAAGCACCTCCTGTCTGTCAGAAACATCTCCACCTCTCATGAAGACCACAGTACGGGCATTCTGCTTGACCTTGTCTTCACATTGAGCAGCAGATTTGTCTTGGAGATCAGGGTTATTTTTGATCCTTCTGGCTTCATCTGAGGGATCCTGCCTCAGATACCCTGTTGGTCCTCTCCTGAAGTTAACCATGGCCTTGCCAGGAAAAATCAGTTTCCTCTTCATCCTACAAGACATCACAAAAAATGCTTGTTTAAACAGTGAAATATACAATTTCAACTTATCTTCATAGGTACACCATCACTAACTTGAACTGTTATTGTGTTACCTATAACAATATGATGGAAGCCCCAGTGTGCATTTAGATAACCTTTTGGTAATTACAAAATAATTAAATCCTGCCAATACTGGTCTGATTCCTCCTAAAGACTTTATTCTTTATTTTGGAAGGAGGGTGATCATATTTTTCATGGAAAAATAAAATGCAAATTTCAAATGAATTATTACATACATCTTACTATTGTTTGTATCACAGTTATTGCTGTAAACTAAAATACTACGAATTATTTTTTTTACAGTGAACGGCTAAACTAGTTGTTTATCTAATAACGCCCAAAAGTCCTCATAATGGTTTTTATTGGTTTGTGTTGTGTTCAGTAGTGATTTGTGGAGATAAACCACCTAAAGGACCGTAGCTTAACTAAACATCGACAGACTGCAGAAACAAAAAGCTAAGCTAATAAAGTTAGCGAATGCAACGTTAGCTAGCTTGTAATCAAATCATTACAATTTGTTAACATAAAAAAGTTTTATACTAATGTACAAACACTCAAAATCAAAGCGTGGAAACTTTAATTTTACATAAATATATAAGAATAACTCAGACATACCTTGTAAAAGTTGGAGTTTACTCGTGATGCTGTCGAGAGCAGATAAACAATTTGATTGTTGGGCTGTTTTCCAAACGCAAACACCCCCCGCCAGGATACCTGTCTCTGTAAAAGAATAAGTGGAAACAGCGCCCCCCCAAACCTGCTAGTGGCAGAAAAATATATTACATCCGTAGTGATAAGAACTTCCATAGAGAATGAATAAAAAAAGTTAAGAGAGTTAAGCTTAACTATATTCGTCTCCCGCGCGGCTGACCCGGGTTCGATTCCCGGCCATCGCATTTTTTTTCAGGGTGGTTTTTCGTTTTTTCTCCTCTCTGCGGCTGTGGAACAGTTTGATTCTAATGAATCTCCTTGAACTCGTCGCAATCCTCGTCTGAACTGTCAGGGCGGGGCTATGTAGACAAAAAAATATGGTATCTTTAATCTGTACAAAACCAACACAGAAGTATATGCTTGCTTTTATTTACAACATCAACTACTACTACCCATGAAGCTTCTGAGACCTGAGGTTTATGTTACCTATAAATAAAATACAATTAACAGGCAAAAAAAAAGGAACATGGTTAAAATAACTAATCAAAACGTGACATGCCGACATTCTCCAGCAGATGGCGACATAAGTGTGTATCTTGAATAAATACATTACATTGTAACAGGAAAAGACTGACGCCAGATCTTAATGCATATCTCTCTCCACAAGTGCCCTGTACATACCCCCATAAGTAACTGTTTGTACTCTTAAAGTAGTAGTAGCAAATTATGGATATTATGGTCATTTTGTTCAGTTTTGGGTCTGGTTCGATCCCAGATCCAGCTGAGTTACTTTGTCCTTGAGTCCTCGGAGACTCTCCACCTTCTCTACTGGTGGTGGTCAGAGGGACCTGGTGGTGGTCAGAGGGACCTGGTGGTGGTCAGAGGGACCTGGTGGTGGTCTGAGGGACCTGGTGGTGGTCAGAGGGACCTGGTGGTGGTCAGAGGGACCTGGTGGTGGTCAGAGGGACCTGGTGGTGATCAGAGGGACCTGGTGGTGGTCAGAGGGACCAGTTGGTGGTTTTACCAAATTATTACCAAATGTTAATAACTTGACACAAAAATCAAACTAATGATTAACAAAAGAAAACACAAACATTTATCAAAGGGATTCTACGGATTTCCAAAGGTCTAACAGGAGTTTCACGGAAACTGATGAAATTAGGAAATTAATAAAATAACTTGACTATGTTTAATGTAATTATTATCATGGATGATTGATTAATTATGTCTGAATGATTAACAGTCTGACATCCACTGGACCGGATTAAGCTCCTACGCGGATCCAGGCTGCCTTGAGGCGTCGGTCTCGACGAGTTCAAAGACGGTTCTCCTCAGGACTCGGATGGTGACTTGTGACGGGCCTCTATAGTGATCGGTATCAGCAGGAAGGTGGCAGGTTCAAATCCCACCTTCTGACTGGAGTTAGCATGTTCTCCCCATGCGTGTGTGGGTGTTCTCCCACAGATCACAACATGCCTGATAGGTGTTTAAGTCTCTTTGGATAAACTCGTTTGCCAAACTCATGTAAACGTGGTACTATACTGTCTAAACGTGTATTTATGGTGTATTTTCTCTGCTTTTCAGTTTAACTGAGCTCTTAAGTCTCCATGTTTGGTTTTCTGAGTACAGCCCCTGTGATAAAGCACATTAGTAACACAAGAAATAAGATCACAAAGAAAACATTTCATGCAAAGACTTTTATTTCTGAACAGTCTGCAGCACGGTACAACGGCACACACCTGTCGGAGCTCCTCACTAAATACTGTGCCTCTGTCTTCACAAGAATCTAAAAATACCTTACTCTCATTTAAATACGCAGCTTCACTTCTGAAAAGAAAATATACATGTATGAAATATATCACTTGTTTATTGGATAGACTATGTTGTACCAAATGCAGTTATATTCAAATACATCTTTAGTGTGACTTCTTTTGTATCACATGCACCAAAATGAGGGGGGGGGGGACGACACCACACTTACAAAAAAAAGGCTGTACACAGCTTTGTATGAAAATAGAACATTTTAAAGCAAGATGTGCACCAGTTGTCTAGATTATGTTGCGTTACAAAAAGTCGGAGCGTCCTGACCAGACGGCAGACTAGCTGGAGCACAGGGAATCAGGTCTGGGGGGTCGGAAACAGGAAGATCTACCGACTCCACAGACATCAGGGAGTCCACGTATGAGCCTAGAATTTTGTCCGATGCATAGGATAAAGATGGGTTTGTCAATTCGTCCTGCTGCTACCGCTTTAGCTAACTGCTGATTCAGCGTCTTTACTGAGACGTCAGCATGGACATGTGCTCCGACTGCATTATGCTCTGTAGAGGGTTACTAAGCAGCTCCACCTCAGGTTATTATTATTATTATTATTGCATGAACAACTTCTTGTTTTTGTTTATCATTAAAGTGAAATAGTGTTTAAACTGTAAAACCACCTGATGGGTTAAAAAATAAAAGCCTCCCCCTTCAGCAGCTACATCCTGCACATAAAGGAAACGGTGGGTGAAGGAAAACCTGCAGTGACACACGAGCTCCTGCTAATACCACAAAAAAAAAAAGGGTTTAACAAGACATTTCTGTTCCACGCTGCAGGAGGAGGATTCCTCTGAGCGTAATCTCAGAGTCAGGAGATTAGCAGGTGTTTGCTAACAACACAGAGCCAATAATCTCAGCAGTGCAAATCTAATATTTGTACCTAAAGGTAGAGCTTTAAAGCTAACGGGATTAGCTCCTTGAAACAGACTCACTACAAAAATCATGTCACGGACTCCCTGGAAATGATATTGCTCTTGAGCGAAACGATTCGAGGACCACAGTGTTTGTCTTCGCGAGCCAAACCCTCAGAGTACATTCTCTATCACACGAGTAGAAGAATAAAGACGAAGGGTTCATCATCGGCCACACACATCGAGGCTACGCGCTCAAAAATCTATTTCTTCTCAACATACATAAGAAAATATACATTTCAATTTCACGTTGAATTAGTTATACTTTTAATAAAATCTTATAACTCTTATTTACATTTATTGTAGGTTAATACTGATTGTAATGCAACACTCTCGTATGTTTTGTTACATTTCGTTTGTTAAACAGAAGCACTTCTACATTCATGTTTCAACACGGAAGCTCTCCGACGAGCGCAGCTTCCATGAAGCACAGCTTAGGAGAGGAGGAAGTCCGCTTGGTGGGGAGGGTACTCAGAGAGGAGACCTGGAGAACCGAGCAGCACGAGGACTGGTGTCTAAAGGGACCAGGAGGTCAGAGGAACGTCTTTGTTATTGGAAAAAGCTGTTAACTGGAGAAAGACCAATTTCCACAGTGGTAAAGGCTGGAGTCAGAGGTCACACCTTCTCCACTCGGCTGGGGTCGTAGGAGTCTGATGAGAAAAGGAGAGAAGAGACGTGAGAAAACAAGTCGGACGGATGTTATTTACTTGGACCAAAGAGGACCTGATAGGAAACGTGGACACTGTTTGTCTTCTCTCTCAGACTGACCCACAATCAGAACTGGATCAGAACACGTGGTTTTGTTGTAGTGTTCTGGTTCCACACACTCCAGTAAAAAGTGCACCAGACAGTTTTACTTCAGAAGGATGACTGATGTGTTACAGCGCTTTGGGGAGTGTAGATCTATAGAAATACACTAGGGACGCTCCGATTGATCGGGCACCGATCAAAATCGGCCAATATTCGTGAAAAATATCGGTAAATTCCGATATTCTCCTCTCCACGCCGATCATACCAGCCGATCAATAGCTCCTAAACCAGACGTCACTAGAAAATCCGCGGCGCTACCGTGAGTTCATTGCGCAGCCGAGACTCTCCGTCCCCAGAACGGACCGCTCCGTTTATACAGTAGTTGGTTTGGACTCGGAGCTCAGTCCTGGAGGAGACGTCGGGCGGCGAGTCCCGCTGCCTGGCTCAGCTCCTCCTGCAGCTGCAGAGAGTCTGTTGCTGCTGCTGCAGCGCAGCACCCCGCGTCAGGAAACTGAGATCATTCTTTAAACTGGTATAAAAAAACAATAATTTAAATATCAATGACGGAGTCGCTGATCATGCACCGGTAGGAGAGGATAACGCCGCGCCGCGCGTCATGGCGCATGTGGAGAGGGGAGAGCAGCGCAGTGCAGGTGGATCAGACGGGTAGAGGGAGGAGGAGCTGAGAGCAGCTAGACTCTTTAGTAACGATCACATCACTGTCACTTTGTTCTTTCTGGGCATCAAATGGACCACAGGGTCAAAACAATGTCGACTTTTCTGCGTCTGAATAGAAAAAAAAACATTTTTCTCAAAACGTTATTTCAACCACAGACTAATTCATGGGGATCTTGTGCTCAAGAATATATGTTTAATTATTTAAATAGATATAAAATAATAGATTTCTATTAATAAAAGTAATAGATATCTGATTAAAATAATAGATTTCTATAAGAACTGGACATATTTATCTATAAATAATATATTTCTATATGGATGGATGATGTCTACATGGTGACTTCAAGTTTTTGTATTTTTTCATCTTTGAAAAGTCAGTAAAAACCTGTTTTTGTCCAAATGAAGGAGATTTATGGTTCATTTTCTACAGATCAAGTAGCATTAGCCCTCATCATCACTACAATGTGACATTTACAGTCAATCAGTGTGACGAGTTCCGATCACATTTTTTGCTGCCGATCACCGATACGATCACATTGATTGACTGTAAATTTCGGTATCGGGTATCAGTTAAAGTTACCCGATACCAGTGGCTTCACTGTCTGTTAGTGATGGGGACCAATTAACACTGATCAGTGGTCTGTTTGCCACTGACAGCCACACCCACTGGCACAGCTGCACCTTTGACAATGAAGGCAGCTTGACTTCTTTTGTTATCTTGAAAGTTTCAACTCATCCTATTGAAAACCAGCCGTTCACACCTCCAACCGATTCATCACCCAAGCCCTTTCCCAACAATAACTCCTCCC
>SSNR01000115.1:584162-603634 GCA_006937965.1 Callopanchax toddi
CTACAAAGACTCGGTTCTCCTCGTTCACACTCACTGCGTTTACATGCACATCTAAGTCGAGCTAGATGGGTTTAGGTCGATCTTATGTTAATAAACTGGGAGCCTTTATCCTAGTTTACATGTCTGTTAGAAAACCGAACTCTTAAATGAAGTTCGTTCCACTCCGCTACGATAGGGGGCGACATGCGCCCTTTCCTGTCAGTCTTCTGCTGGTTGTTTTCTTAGCGTTTAAAAACTCTTGTTCTAAACGCTTCTATCGGTCACAAATGTGATCGGGCGTCTTCGTGTACCCAGCGCTGGCAAGCTGTCCGTTTGTTTTTGCTGCTATCGTCTTTTACCGCTACTGATTTGTTTGTATTCCCACTTCCGCGGTGTCGTCACTCTCGGAGGAGGAGCTCCCAGACAGCATTAGCTCGGCTAAGCTGTTTACATGGAGGAGGAAGTCGAGCTACGACCGCATTATCTGGGAGCTTTAGCTCCATTAGATCCAGTTCCACTTCAGCCGGACTAACGTGTTTACATGCAGTTTTAAAAACCGACTTGAGTCGATTTAAGGCAATAATTCGGTTTTCTAGACTGCATGTAAACGCACTGAGTGAAGAGACGTTCAAAAGATTCGGTTCGTTCATGAACGTCACATCACTACGGTCTGTGACTTGTGATTTCTGTTGTAGTGTCCTATATTGAACACTAGGGGGAGCTATTGAGCTAAAGAGGAACAGTGTGGGTTGAGAGCTGGAGATGGTGCCAAATAGTTCATTTGATTTGGTTAAAATGTGGAAAACTGCAATAATTTCCCTGTGAAATCACAGAAAATGGTTATTTTTCACCTTATATTTTAGTTTTGTGATCTTTTTTATTAATATATTTTATATTTTTTATCTAACTCAGTTATTTGTTGTCAAAAGCAGAGAAGAAAAAATAAAACCTGTATTCCAATTTGTTGCATTTTTTTGTGTGGTAGAAATATCGGTACTCGGTATCGGTGAGTACTCAGATTTAAGTATCGGTATCGGATCGGTTTTGAAAAAAGTGGTATCGGTACATCCCTAATCGGAGCATCCCTAGTCAAAATATAACAAATATGATGTTTAGTTTTTGAGATATTTTTATTTATTTGGCACACCTGCATTAAATACTGTGTTTGTCTCTTTTTTTTAATGAGGGCTACCACGCTTATATCGGTATCGGTTTATATCGGTATCGGAAATTAAGAGTTAGACAATATCGAATATCGGTAAAAAAGCCAATATCAAGCATCCCTAATATTTACCATTTCTTAACCATCAAAATGTAAAACGCTTTGTGTTCTTTGAACTGCTGTGTGTGGCAGCGTGGAGTAAATACTGCTCCCTAACAACCCACTCCTAAATGACGTCCTCTATTAGCTCAGACACATTTTAAAAAGTCCATCCTGTTCAGCTTCAGATGTTGCATAATCTAAACGAACCGCCTGAAATAAAACCCTGAATTGATTAAAATGTGAACTCACTGCTTTGACTTGTGGCTGAAATATTGATGCCATCAGGAACTCTGGAGTTTTAGGAAGTGATCAAGCTGACAGCAGCAGGAGGTAATTAACATACAGGTGTGAGACCCACCTGAGGGAGAGAGCGTTTCCTCCTCCTCCAGCCCTGTGGAGCTGCAGGCCTCCACGCTGAAACCTGCTGGTAGACTTGTCTCTCTCTTAGGAACGCTGCGAGGTTTAGGGAGTAGAGGAGGTTTGAACCTGGTGCGCTGCTTTGGTATGGGGAACCTTCCTCTCTCTGCACGTTGGACCGGCTCAACTCTTTGTGTCACTGCTGGGTCAAACTCACTCTTCAACAAACTTCCAGAGTCTTCTTCCACTATTTTTAACTCCATCTCCTCTGTTTTTAATTCATCTTCTACTTCCTTCTTCTGCTCCGTGTCTGCTGTTAGCACAGCTCTGCTAGTCTCCTCTACGTCCTGCTCTTTCAGACACATCCCACCATCGTTTGGTTCTTCAGGCTCTCCCAACTTGACGTTTCCTTTCACATAGCTGTCTTGGTTTTCCTCTTCTTCATTCCCCTCCATAAGCTCCTCCTTTACTTCACATTCCTTTGTGCTATCATCTGTTTCTACACACTCAGGTTCCTCTTCACATTCTGGACTTTTCAGGCTGAGTCGTCTTATCCGAGACACTGAGTCCAGTTCCTTCAGACGAGCCCTTCTGTCTGTAGTTGATCTGGACAGATCTGTGGCTGAAGCAGCTGCAGAACAGTTGAGTTTATCTTGAAGGGATTCGATTAGTTTGCAGGCTCCGCCTCTCCCTTTCTTCTCACTGCTCACGCTCAGCGATAGCTTCTCACCTCGAGTGACAGGCAGGGACAAGAAAAGTTTACTTGGTGGAAACTCTGGAAGATCTAGAACCGACTGAGCCTCTGGATCCTGGCTGTCTCCGCCGTCGCTGTGCTCCAGTCTGTCTTGGTCCGCCCCTGATTCCGTCTCCTGGACCTCTTCTGTAAGTCCCCCCTGGCCCATGAGGGACCCCGTCCCCACCGTGTGCCGTGTGTCCTTGTGTGAACCTGGATGCTTCTCAGCTGGGATGGCGCTCACATCATGCTGGTTGTCATCACACTGTTTATCAGCAACACATAAGGCCTCTACTGGAACCGCAATACCCAGGATCCGAGCTGCTCTCTCCTCTATGGATTCGTTTTCAGGGATTCCTTTTGCACACTTGACCTCGTACAGGTTGCTGAGGTCCTCCACAGGCAACATGCTGGTTTTCTCCTTAATGAGTAAGTTCTCCAAGTGCTTATCTGCTATAGTTGAGTCGTTCCTATAAGCCAAACGTTCAGGGACTGCATATTTTTCTTCAGTATCATTCTCCCCAGACGTCTCAGAAACCTCCCTGGTCTGCTCTGTGACGTGCGTTGACTGGTTGACCTTCGCCTGACCTCTGCCTGGTGGACTCCCGTCTGACTCACTGTCTACCCTAGAATCAAGTTCTTCGTTTGAGTTGTTTTCTGAGCTCGGACTAGTTTTCACCGCCTGATCTTTATACATGCGAGGAGAAGGGACAGAGAGCGAGCGCTGCATTGGTTTTCCAGGACCACCGGGAGTTTCGGTGTAAACAGTTAGTCCCACGTCCCTCAGCAAGGACTCCTGGGGGACCGGGATGTCCTGCCTGTAGAGGTGGTTCGACTCACCGTGAGGGGGATAAAGGTCTCTGGGGGCTGGGTGAGGGAGAGGCTTGCTTCTCGTTACCTTGCTCGGCCGTGTTCTGGAGAAAGCACCGCTCCGTTCCATGGATTCCAGATCAGCAGTCGAGCCAAAAGACGTCGACCTCTTTTTGATCTGGTTGGGCTTCTCTATGTGCATAGGTGGAAGGCTGATGGCTTCCCGTCCTGGTTCTGGACCAGCGATGAAATGTGCTCCTAATTTCAACCAGGCTAATCTCCTGTCGACCCCGTCCAGGTCCTTAATGAACTGACCCAGACTGGGTCTTTTGCTGATTGTGTCCTCCATCTCTTTATTGATAGTTTCTAATTCACCAATAGCATCACAGGGGCGCCGGTTCACTGGTTTTAAGAGGAACTGACCAAAGACTACTGGCTCTGCACTCTCAGGTGGACTGCTCTTCTTAGGAGAGGACTGGTGTTCTTCTGGATTGTGTCCTTTTGAAGGAGAAGATGGGTCCTGTTGTGAGAAGTGAAGGGACGGTGTTTGTGTTGGGCTGAGGTTGAGACGAGAGAAGGCGCTGTTGCTTGAGGGATGAAGGTTTTTCTGACCTGCCATGGGGTAGCCATAGGAGGAGGTACTGTCAGTCCCAACGTTGCCATCCATGATTGTAATGGAGGCGGACTCCTGTCCTACAGAAGGGCTCTGGGCTTCTGGACTTTTAACACATGTCACAGGTGAACCCGTCTGCGTTTCTTGATTACGATACTGGTTTCCAGGCCAAGATCCAGCATAGCATAACTCTTTGTCTTCATTTGCTTGGAGCACCCAGGCATCTATGACTTCCTTCCTTAAAGGAGCTCGTTTGTAATTCCTCATGGAGGACGTGCTGCTGGTGTGGAAGTGAGAACGGTGTGGTTTAATAGGCATCTCATTTACAGACTTGCTACGGATGTTTGGGCTCTCTTTGAGGCCGACGGCGAACGTGTCTGCCTTGGTGAGGGTCAGGTTGGGTATGGCCTCGTTGTTGTTCTGGTCGGACGTTAAATCTTTGTTAAAGTTAGCTGGTGTGTGAACAGGAACAGACACAAGGCAGAAGATGGTCTCACTCACTCGTCTCTTAGCGTTCCTGTTGCTCTCTGCTGCTGAATCCGGAACAATTGTCTTTACTTGGGTTATGGTTTCTGCAAAGACCTGGTCTGAGCTGGACCCTTGTCGAGAAGAGGTTCTTGACCATAGAGCCTGGAAGGCTGAAGGAGGAAGCTGGGATATGGGATGTCTGTTGTTACAGTTTTGGTCAGGTGCTGGGAAGTTATCGATAGTCTCTTTGTGCAAATCGTTTCGCCACCTCTTGTTGACGTTGTCAAAGTTGCTAGAAGATGTCTGGTTATCATCCTCCGACAGTTTGGCAGAGATGAAAGGCCCCAGTGGCGGGGGCAGGAAGGCACTGTCGTCGGGCGCAGGCTCCGACACGGTGACGCTGGGAAGCTCGTTACGGATGTGGCGGATTTTGTCAGCGTCCGTCAGGGAGTTGCCGCCCAGGGCTGAGGAGAGATGACGTATACGGGGGTCATCGAATGAGATATACTGGATCCCTCCTCCTGGACGCTCCTGGGTGGAGTACACTGGGTAAAGCAGCTTCTGGCTGGACAAACTTCTCTCTCTATGGGGGTCAGGCCAGGAACCGGCTGGATGTTTGATGAACCAGTGGGACCCGTCTGGAGCCACTTGTATCTGCGGATACACGTCTCCTCTGTACCTAAGAGTTAAAACAACAGAATCAACACCAACGGTCACTGACTCACACCCAGGATGTCATTAGGATCAGGATTCTGCAAGTAGTGCTCGCAGCAGAACCAGAAAGGCGGAGCTGCAACAGGTTCAGCCCCGCCCATTCAACTAGAGTCAGCCCCGCCCCGCTACACAGCCCCGCTGACTTGTCCGCTGTTTTTTTTAAAACAACTTTATTGCAAAAGAGTGAATTTACAAGAAAATAACTGAATATCTGCCTGTTTCTCCTTCTGTTTCCCCTTGTTTTCAGGATAAAACATCTCCTCAAAATTGATTCAATATCTCGGGGTTTCAGTCATGTTTTTGTAACAGTATTAGTTTGTGAATGAGAAACGTTTTCTGTCATACGGACTACGAGAGACAGTGAGCCTAACAGAGAAAGCTGAACTAGCCCGCTTTGCTTCATAGCGTTAGCCGCCATTAGCCGCTGATAGCGGCTGTTAGCTGCTATCAGCTAGCAGCTGCTCCTGGCGGGGGCCAAAGCACCGGGGAAACCCTGAGCGCTTCGCGAACCCAGACCCAGAGCACAAAGCTCTGCCGGACCCAAACGGAGCTTTGCTTCGCGGACCCGCAGAACAAAGCTGCGCCGGACCAGGAGCACCGTACGAAGCTCCACGGACACGCTCGCAGCATTACCCGACAACGAGGTGTTGCATCTCCGCCGGACTTCGTTCTCTGGATCCGGACCAATCACACGGGAGGTGTGGGAGCTGACTCTGATGGAATGGCCGAGTCTGATTGGTTGAATGGGCGGGGCTGAACCTGGTGCAGCTCCACCTTTCTGGTTCTGCAGCGAGCAGCCTCTCGGATTCTGAAGGGTTCAATCTAAATCTAAAGTTTTATTCTAACCTCGTGTCAGGATGACCATAGGTGAGCTGTAATGTTTTTGCCTCTGTGTGTGTGTGTGTGTGTGTGTGTGTGTGTGTGTGTGTGTGTGTGTGTGTTTTAGCATTATACACTATAAACCACATCACTGATTTTGAATAAACTCTCAGGAAGTAATAAAAAAATTAAAACAAATGCATAAATGAAAATACTAATAACAAATGAATGAGTGGTTTTATGAATGATAACAAATAAATGAAATAGATAAACCAATAAATTAATCCAGGGATGGTTCGTGAACCTTTTGGTATTTGAAATTTTGTTTCAGAGGCAAAAACCAAAATGAAGGGAATCTTCTGAAATGTTTTTTATTTAAAGTGATAATATGCAGTTTTGCTTGTTTTGGGCTCCCTCTGGTGTCCGTTTTAAATCACTGCATTAAACAAGTTAGCATATTGTTTCAGCTTCTAAACGCCTAAATCTACCTGTTGAAATGTCTCCTCAGCCTTCATAGCTTTCTACAGGAGCGGTTATTTACTCCTTCAAAGAAATCAGCTGTGTTCAAGCAGGGAGAGATGGGAAAAAATCAGGAATCATGAGCTAAAAACACTCCAGCACTAGCATAACAGCTAGCCACTTTGGGTTAGCCTAACCCTCGTGAGACACGTGACTTCCTGGGTACCGTGACGGCGACGGAGATCTTGCAATCGTGGTATTCCGGATCTAACCACCAGATGGGGCTAAGTGACTTTTCATTAACTCTGTAAAGAGTCAGATTAGCACAGACTGGCTCAAGGAGAAGATTTAAAATATGAAAAAGTTGCATATTATCACTTTAAAGAATAAATTAGGGGAAATAAGGTGTTTTAAAAATCGATAGAAACAAATAGAAATCACAAACTTAAACTGACACATCGTCTTATCGATTTAGTTATGATTCAAATAATGAAAGTCGAAATGGCCAAAAACAACTAAACAAAGGCATTTTTTGTTTTCATACGTGAACCGTGTAACAACAAAATCTGTGACCACAGGGGGCGCTAGTGTGAAGTCCTCTGCATTCACTGCTGCATGACCACTACTCCTGGCTACTTGAGGGTCACGTATATGAAATGTCTGTGGAAAGGAGGTGGTATAACTCTTAATAACAGCCCCTTCCAACCTTCCAACAAAGCATACTGTATATGATCATTTATTAAGTGCGTAACCATTTATTACACGGCTACAGTGGGTTTATATTCAAACAACAGCACAGGTATTCAGTTTAGGGGTTCATCTTCTACATTAAAGAAAATTACTGACATTTTCTTAGTCAATGTGATAGGAAACAAATGTTTGAAGAAGCTAAAGCTTAAAATATTGGGAATTCTCACTAGCGCCCCCTGCAGTCACAGGTTCTGGTGGGTCACACATTTTGTTTTAACACTTTAAGTAAATAAAGGGTGTTTTCTCGTTCTCATTTATTGCATTTTCCCTTTATCATGTGCGAAAGAGTAAAACAGATTAATACATGTTTTTCAGTTTTACCCTTTAAGATGAAAATGTTTCTTTTTTTAAATTATATTTTCTACATTTCAAATACCAAAATATAAACAGACCTGTAAAACACCTGGTGATTATATCTAGAGGGTTGTTATAGAAATACACTTCTTCTTCTTTAACTAATCAAACCATTTTTGTTTAGAGTTACTTGACTTTTCTAAACATTTGAACTTTTTTAACTTAAAAAAAAACTTTTTCTTACTTTTTAATTTGAAAAATTTCTTGTAAAAGTTTTCGTCATCAGGTCTGGTCACATGACCTTTAAAGGGACGATGTTTAGAATGAAGCTTCTCATCAAACAGAACTGAATTATTTAGAGGAAAAGGTCTAATTATTCTGTCTGTATATATCATTAATGATTTAATCATCTTCAAACGGAGCTTATCAGATCATTACAAAAATAAAATGTTGTTTCTCTCAGAAAGACAAGCTTCATTGTTAGAACTTTTTAGAAGTTTGGATTGTAAACGCTGACAGAAGAGAGGTCTACTCCACCTGTAGTCTACAGGAACGTCCCCGTATCCTCGGCGGACTCCTCCCATTATAGGAAGCCTTTTATACGACGGAGGGGGGATGTATCCAGGGGGTCCAGAGTCCTGTGCAAAATAGTCCAAGTGAGGGTCTGCAGTTCTTGATATGGGAAGAGGGGTTCTGTCCCTCGCCTGAGGAGTGACTGATTCTCTGCCAGACAGAACCTCACAGCTCCCCCGGATCTGCTGGTGCATCTCATAAGAAGGAGGTCTGGGAGGTCGGGTGAAGCGGGGCTTTGGTGTCATTGAGAGCTGGTTGGCACTAGCTGGCCTACCGTTCTCTGGCCAGCGAGGTGCCCTGTACAGATTTTGGTAAGACAGTGGGTGACCATTGACCCGCCTGTACAGTTCCTGACCCGACAATGCTACGTCCACGTATTGTAAGCTCTCGGGTGGAAGCATCCTGGGCAGGGACTGAGATTTAACTTTGGTCCTTGGGTGGACTGCAACGCCCTCTGGTGTTCTGGCATGGAGCCGCTGCTGCTCCTGCGCCCAGCGCTCACCCTCGCTCTGAGACAGCTGACGGCCAAAGCTGACAGCTGGACGCCACTCGTCGGTCCCCAGGCTCTGGCACTTCCTCTCAGCTGCCATCCTCCACTGATGCAGTGCGGCCTCCCTCTCTCTAGAGCGGCCCTGCGTCAGGGCCTTGGGCTGGGCTTGGGCCTGAGCCTGGGTTTGCGCTGCCCAGCGTTGTCTCTCCTGAGTCGCCCTCTGACGGTCTTCCACAGACAGTTCTTGGCCTCTTGCTTGTTGAGGACCTTCTGGCCTGTCATGTCCCCCCTGTTCACTTCCATGGGGTTCTCTGAAGTTAGCGTAGTCCAGCAGCACACTGAAGTCCTGACCTCTCCTCCTCCAGAAGGAAACATCCTTGGACTGGAACTGTGGGCCTCTGTTACCATCACAAAAGCTGTGAGGAAAAACAAACATCGGTGTTAAAAAGCTTCGCTCTAAATGGTCAGATGTTAATGTGCTACGCAGACGGTCCCAGTGCACCATTGAGATGATGGTGATACAGGAAGTAATGGTGACAACAAACAACAACACTTAAAAACTAGATTAGTAACACAAAAAAACTCTAATACGACAACAAAACTCTATAGAATATAACACAACAACAAAAAACCTCTATAGAATATAATACAACAATAAAAAACCTCTATAGAATATAACACAACAATAAAAAACCTCTATAGAATATAACACAACGATAAAAAACCTCTATAGAATATAATACAACAATAAAAAACCTCTATAGAATATAACACAACAATAAAAAACCTCTATAGAATATAACACAACAACAAAAAACCTCTATAGAATATAACACAACAATAAAAAACCTCTATAGAATATAAAACAACAATAAAAAAACCTCTATAGAATATAACACAACAACAAAAAACCTCTATAGAATATAACACAACAACAAAAAACCTCTATAGAATATAACACAACAACAAAAAACCTCTATAGAATATAACACAACAACAAAACTCTATAGAATATAACACAACAACAAAACTCTATAGAATATAACACAACAACAAAAAACCTCTATAGAATACAACACAACAACAAAACTCTATAGAATATAACACAACAATAAAAAACCTCTATAGAATACAACACAACAACAAAAAACCTCTATAGAATATAACACAACAACAAAAAACCTCTATAGAATATAACACAACAACAAAAAACCTCTATAGAATATAACACAACAACAAAACTCTATAGAATATAACACAACAACAAAAAACCTCTATAGAATATAACACAACAACAAAACTCTATAGAATATAACACAACAACAAAAAACCTCTATAGAATATAACACAACAACAAAAACCTCTATAGAATATAATACAACAACAAAACTCTATAGAATATAACACAACAATAAAAAACCTCTATAGAATATAANTTTTGTTGTAGTGTTCTGGTTCCACACACTCCAGTAAAAAGTGCACCAGACAGTTTTACTTCAGAAGGATGACTGATGTGTTACAGCGCTTTGGGGAGTGTAGATCTATAGAAATACACTAGGGACGCTCCGATTGATCGGGCACCGATCAAAATCGGCCAATATTCGTGAAAAATATCGGTAAATTCCGATATTCTCCTCTCCACGCCGATCATACCAGCCGATCAATAGCTCCTAAACCAGACGTCACTAGAAAATCCGCGGCGCTACCGTGAGTTCATTGCGCAGCCGAGACTCTCCGTCCCCAGAACGGACCGCTCCGTTTATACAGTAGTTGGTTTGGACTCGGAGCTCAGTCCTGGAGGAGACGTCGGGCGGCGAGTCCCGCTGCCTGGCTCAGCTCCTCCTGCAGCTGCAGAGTCTGTTGCTGCTGCTGCAGCGCAGCACCCCGCGTCAGGAAACTGAGATCATTCTTTAAACTGGTATAAAAAAACAATAATTTAAATATCAATGACGGAGTCGCTGATCATGCACCGGTAGGAGAGGATAACGCCGCGCTGCGCGTCATGGCGCATGTGGAGAGGGGAGAGCAGCGCAGTGCAGGTGGATCAGACGGGTAGAGGGAGGAGGAGCTGAGAGCAGCTAGACTCTTTAGTAACGATCACATCACTGTCACTTTGTTCTTTCTGGGCATCAAATGGACCAGAGGGTCAAAACAATGTCGACTTTTCTGCGTCTGAATAGAAAAAAAAACATTTTTCTCAAAACGTTATTTCAACCACAGACTAATTCATGGGGATCTTGTGCTCAAGAATATATGTTTAATTATTTAAATAGATATAAAATAATAGATTTCTATTAATAAAAGTAATAGATATCTGATTAAAATAATAGATTTCTATAAGAACTGGACATATTTATCTATAAATAATATATTTCTATATGGATGGATGATGTCTACATGGTGACTTCAAGTTTTTGTATTTTTTCATCTTTGAAAAGTCAGTAAAAACCTGTTTTTGTCCAAATGAAGGAGATTTATGGTTCATTTTCTACAGATCAAGTAGCATTAGCCCTCATCATCACTACAATGTGACATTTACAGTCAATCAGTGTGACGAGTTCCGATCACATTTTTTGCTGCCGATCACCGATACGATCACATTGATTGACTGTAAATTTCGGTATCGGGTATCAGTTAAAGTTACCCGATACCAGTGGCTTCACTGTCTGTTAGTGATGGACCAGTTAACACTGATAAGTGGTCTGTTTGCCACTGACAGCCACACCCACTGGCACAGCTGCACCTTTGACAATGAAGGCAGCTTGACTTCTTTTGTTATCTTGAAAGTTTCAACTCATCCTATTGAAAACCAGCCGTTCACACCTCCAACCGATTCATCACCCAAGCCCTTTCCCAACAGTAACTCCTCTCCACACCCCTCCCTTTCACCCTCAGACCCCCTGCCTGCATTAACAGGCTTTTGTTTGTTTCGCCATGAAATTAAAAAGTGAATACAAAGCAGGCGTGCATAGTGCTTACAGTCACCCCCAAAAAATGAACGGTTCTCTACAAAGACTCGGTTCTCCTCGTTCACACTCACTGCGTTTACATGCACATCTAAGTCGAGCTAGATGGGTTTAGGTCGATCTTATGTTAATAAACTGGGAGCCTTTATCCTAGTTTACATGTCTGTTAGAAAACCGAACTCTTAAATGAAGTTCGTTCCACTCCGCTACGATAGGGGGCGACATGCGCCCTTTCCTGTCAGTCTTCTGCTGGTTGTTTTCTTAGCGTTTAAAAACTCTTGTTCTAAACGCTTCTATCGGTCACAAATGTGATCGGGCGTCTTCGTGTACCCAGCGCTGGCAAGCTGTCCGTTTGTTTTTGCTGCTATCGTCTTTTACCGCTACTGATTTGTTTGTATTCCCACTTCCGCGGTGTCGTCACTCTCGGAGGAGGAGCTCCCAGACAGCATTAGCTCGGCTAAGCTGTTTACATGGAGGAGGAAGTCGAGCTACGACCGCATTATCTGGGAGCTTTAGCTCCATTAGATCCAGTTCCACTTCAGCCGGACTAACGTGTTTACATGCAGTTTTAAAAACCGACTTGAGTCGATTTAAGGCAATAATTCGGTTTTCTAGACTGCATGTAAACGCACTGAGTGAAGAGACGTTCAAAAGATTCGGTTCGTTCATGAACGTCACATCACTACGGTCTGTGACTTGTGATTTCTGTTGTAGTGTCCTATATTGAACACTAGGGGAGCTATTGAGCTAAAGAGGAACAGTGTGGGTTGAGAGCTGGAGATGGTGCCAAATAGTTCATTTGATTTGGTTAAAATGTGGAAAACTGCAATAATTTCCCTGTGAAATCACAGAAAATGGTTATTTTTCACCTTATATTTTAGTTTTGTGATCTTTTTTATTAATATATTTTATATTTTTTATCTAACTCAGTTATTTGTTGTCAAAAGCAGAGAAGAAAAAATAAAACCTGTATTCCAATTTGTTGCATTTTTTTGTGTGGTAGAAATATCGGTACTCGGTATCGGTGAGTACTCAGATTTAAGTATCGGTATCGGATCGGTTTTGAAAAAAGTGGTATCGGTACATCCCTAATCGGAGCATCCCTAGTCAAAATATAACAAATATGATGTTTAGTTTTTGAGATATTTTTATTTATTTGGCACACCTGCATTAAATACTGTGTTTGTCTCTTTTTTTTAATGAGGGCTACCACGCTTATATCGGTATCGGTTTATATCGGTATCGGAAATTAAGAGTTAGACAATATCGAATATCGGTAAAAAAGCCAATATCAAGCATCCCTAATATTTACCATTTCTTAACCATCAAAATGTAAAACGCTTTGTGTTCTTTGAACTGCTGTGTGTGGCAGCGTGGAGTAAATACTGCTCCCTAACAACCCACTCCTAAATGACGTCCTCTATTAGCTCAGACACATTTTAAAAAGTCCATCCTGTTCAGCTTCAGATGTTGCATAATCTAAACGAACCGCCTGAAATAAAACCCTGAATTGATTAAAATGTGAACTCACTGCTTTGACTTGTGGCTGAAATATTGATGCCATCAGGAACTCTGGAGTTTTAGGAAGTGATCAAGCTGACAGCAGCAGGAGGTAATTAACATACAGGTGTGAGACCCACCTGAGGGAGAGAGCGTTTCCTCCTCCTCCAGCCCTGTGGAGCTGCAGGCCTCCACGCTGAAACCTGCTGGTAGACTTGTCTCTCTCTTAGGAACGCTGCGAGGTTTAGGGAGTAGAGGAGGTTTGAACCTGGTGCGCTGCTTTGGTATGGGGAACCTTCCTCTCTCTGCACGTTGGACCGGCTCAACTCTTTGTGTCACTGCTGGGTCAAACTCACTCTTCAACAAACTTCCAGAGTCTTCTTCCACTATTTTTAACTCCATCTCCTCTGTTTTTAATTCATCTTCTACTTCCTTCTTCTGCTCCGTGTCTGCTGTTAGCACAGCTCTGCTAGTCTCCTCTACGTCCTGCTCTTTCAGACACATCCCACCATCGTTTGGTTCTTCAGGCTCTCCCAACTTGACGTTTCCTTTCACATAGCTGTCTTGGTTTTCCTCTTCTTCATTCCCCTCCATAAGNTAGAATATAACACAACAACAAAAAACCTCTATAGAATATAACACAATAACAAAACTCTATAGAATATAACACAACAACAAAAAACCTCTATAGAATATAACACAACAACAAAAAACCTCTATAGAATATAACACAACAACAAAAAACCTCTATAGAATATAATACAACAACAAAACTCTATAGAATATAATACAACAACAAAACTCTATAGAATATAACACAACAACAAAAAACCTCTATAGAATATAATACAACAACAAAAACCTCTATAGAATATAACACAACAACAAAACTCTATAGAATATAATACAACAACAAAAACCTCTATAGAATATAATACAACAACAAAAACCTCTATAGAATATAACACAACAACAAAAACCTCTATAGAATATAATACAACAACAAAAAACCTCTATAGAATATAACACAACAATAAAAAACCTCTATAGAATATAACACAACAACAAAACTCTATAGAATATAACACAACAATAAAAAACCTCTATAGAATATAACACAACAACAAAACTCTATAGAATATAACACAACAACAAAAAACCTCTATAGAATATAAAACAACAACAAAAAACCTCTATAGATTAATACAACAACAAAAAACCTCTATAGAATATAAAACAACAACAAAAAACCTCTATAGATTAATACAACAACAAAAAACCTCTATAGAATATAATACAACAACAAAAAACCTCTATAGAATATAACACAACAACAAAAAACCTCTATAGAATATAATACAACAACAAACCTCTATAGAATATAATACAACAACAAAAAACCTCTATAGAATATAACACAACAACAAAAAACCTCTATAGAATATAATACAACAACAAAACTCTATAGAATATAACACAACAATAAAAAACTCTATAGAATATAATACAACAACAAAACTCTATAGAATATAACACAACAATAAAAAACCTCTATAGAATATAATACAACAACAAAACTCTATAGAATATAACACAACAATAAAAAAACTCTATAGAATATAATACAACAACAAAACTCTATAGAATATAACACAACAATAAAAAACCTCTATAGAATATAACACAACAATAAAAAACCTCTATAGAATATAATACAACAACAAAACTCTATAGAATATAATACAACAACAAAAAACCTCTATAGAATATAATACAACAACAAAAAACCTCTATAGAATATAATACAACAATAAAAAACCTCTATAGAATATAATACAACAACA
Organism: Callopanchax toddi; assembly: GCA_006937965.1. Taxonomy (NCBI): domain Eukaryota; kingdom Metazoa; phylum Chordata; class Actinopteri; order Cyprinodontiformes; family Nothobranchiidae; genus Callopanchax; species Callopanchax toddi. Next base: position 598,796 of record SSNR01000115.1, read on the forward strand.
AAACTCTATAGAATATAATACAACAATAAAACTCTATAGAATATAATACAACAATAAAAACCTCTATAGAATATAATGCAACAACAAAACTCTATAGAATATAATACAACAACAAAAAACCTCTATAGAATATAATACAACAACAAAACTCTATAGAATATAACACAACAACAAAAAACCTCTATAGAATATAACACAACAACAAAACTCTATAGAATATAACACAACAACAAAAAACCTCTATAGAATATAATACAACAACAAACCTCTATAGAATATAATACAACAACAAAAAACCTCTATAGAATATAATACAACAACAAAAAACCTCTATAGAATATAACACAATAACAAAACTCTATAGAATATAACACAACAATAAAAAACCTCTATAGAATATAATACAACAACAAAACTCTATAGAATATAATACAACAACAAAAAACCTCTGTAGAATATAATACAACAACAAAAAACCTCTATAGAATATAACACAACAATAAAAAACCTCTATAGAATATAACACAACAACAAAAAACCTCTATAGAATATAATACAACAACAAAACTCTATAGAATATAATACAACAACAAAAACCTCTATAGAATATAACACAACAACAAAAAACCTCTATAGAATATAACACAACAACAAAAAACCTCTATAGAATATAATACAACAACAAAACTCTATAGAATATAACACAACAACAAAAAACCTCTATAGAATATAATACAACAACAAAAAACCTCTATAGAATATAACACAACAACAAAACTCTATAGAATATAATACAACAACAAAACTCTATAGAATATAATACAACAACAAACCTCTATAGAATATAACACAACAACAAAACTCTATAGAATATAACACAACAACAAAAAACCTCTATAGAATATAACACAACAACAAAACTCTATAGAATATAACACAACAACAAAAAACCTCTATAGAATATAACACAACAACAAAACGCTATAGAATAAAACACAACAACAAAAAACCTCTATAGAATATAAGACAACAACAAAAACCTCTATAGAATATAATACAACAACAAAACTCTATAGAATATAACACAACAATAAAAACCTCTATAGAATATAATACAACAACAAAACTCTATAGAATATAACACAACAATAAAAAACCTCTATAGAATATAACACAACAACAAAAAACCTCTATAGAATATAATACAACAACAAAACTCTATAGAATATAACACAACAANAAAATATGAAAAAGTTGCATATTATCACTTTAAAGAATAAATTAGGGGAAATAAGGTGTTTTAAAAATCGATAGAAACAAATAGAAATCACAAACTTAAACTGACACATCGTCTTATCGATTTAGTTATGATTCAAATAATGAAAGTCGAAATGGCCAAAAACAACTAAACAAAGGCATTTTTTGTTTTCATACGTGAACCGTGTAACAACAAAATCTGTGACCACAGGGGGCGCTAGTGTGAAGTCCTCTGCATTCACTGCTGCATGACCACTACTCCTGGCTACTTGAGGGTCACGTATATGAAATGTCTGTGGAAAGGAGGTGGTATAACTCTTAATAACAGCCCCTTCCAACCTTCCAACAAAGCATACTGTATATGATCATTTATTAAGTGCGTAACCATTTATTACACGGCTACAGTGGGTTTATATTCAAACAACAGCACAGGTATTCAGTTTAGGGGTTCATCTTCTACATTAAAGAAAATTACTGACATTTTCTTAGTCAATGTGATAGGAAACAAATGTTTGAAGAAGCTAAAGCTTAAAATATTGGGAATTCTCACTAGCGCCCCCTGCAGTCACAGGTTCTGGTGGGTCACACATTTTGTTTTAACACTTTAAGTAAATAAAGGGTGTTTTCTCGTTCTCATTTATTGCATTTTCCCTTTATCATGTGCGAAAGAGTAAAACAGATTAATACATGTTTTTCAGTTTTACCCTTTAAGATGAAAATGTTTCTTTTTTTAAATTATATTTTCTACATTTCAAATACCAAAATATAAACAGACCTGTAAAACACCTGGTGATTATATCTAGAGGGTTGTTATAGAAATACACTTCTTCTTCTTTAACTAATTAAACCATTTTTCTTTAGAGTTACTTGACTTTTCTAAACATTTGAACTTTTTTAACTTAAAAAAAAACTTTTTCTTACTTTTTAATTTGAAAAATTTCTTGTAAAAGTTTTCGTCATCAGATCTGGTCACATGACCTTTAAAGGGACGATGTTTAGAATGAAGCTTCTCATCAAACAGAATTGAATTATTTAGAGGAAAAGGTCTAATTATTCTGTCTGTATATATCATTAATGATTAATCATCTTCAAACGGAGCTTATCAGATCATTACAAAAATAAAATGTTGTTTTTCTCAGAAAGACAAGCTTCATTGTTAGAACTTTTTAGAAGTTTGGATTGTAAACGCTGACAGAAGAGAGGTCTACTCCACCTGTAGTCTACAGGAACGTCCCCGTATCCTCGGCGGACTCCTCCCATTATAGGAAGCCTTTTATACGACGGAGGGGGGATGTATCCAGGGGGTCCAGAGTCCTGTGCAAAATAGTCCAAGTGAGGGTCTGCAGTTCTTGATATGGGAAGAGGGGTTCTGTCCCTCGCCTGAGGAGTGACTGATTCTCTGCCAGACAGAACCTCACAGCTCCCCCGGATCTGCTGGTGCATCTCATAAGAAGGAGGTCTGGGAGGTCGGGTGAAGCGGGGCTTTGGTGTCATTGAGAGCTGGTTGGCACTAGCTGGCCTACCGTTCTCTGGCCAGCGAGGTGCCCTGTACAGATTTTGGTAAGACAGTGGGTGACCATTGACCCGCCTGTACAGTTCCTGACCCGACAATGCTACGTCCACGTATTGTAAGCTCTCGGGTGGAAGCATCCTGGGCAGGGACTGAGATTTAACTTTGGTCCTTGGGTGGACTGCAACGCCCTCTGGTGTTCTGGCATGGAGCCGCTGCTGCTCCTGCGCCCAGCGCTCACCCTCGCTCTGAGACAGCTGACGGCCAAAGCTGACAGCTGGACGCCACTCGTCGGTCCCCAGGCTCTGGCACTTCCTCTCAGCTGCCATCCTCCACTGATGCAGTGCGGCCTCCCTCTCTCTAGAGCGGCCCTGCGTCAGGGCCTTGGGCTGGGCTTGGGCCTGAGCCTGGGTTTGCGCTGCCCAGCGTTGTCTCTCCTGAGTCGCCCTCTGACGGTCTTCCACAGACAGTTCTTGGCCTCTTGCTTGTTGAGGACCTTCTGGCCTGTCATGTCCCCCCTGTTCACTTCCATGGGGTTCTCTGAAGTTAGCGTAGTCCAGCAGCACACTGAAGTCCTGACCTCTCCTCCTCCAGAAGGAAACATCCTTGGACTGGAACTGTGGGCCTCTGTTACCATCACAAAAGCTGTGAGGAAAAACAAACATCGGTGTTAAAAAGCTTCGCTCTAAATGGTCAGATGTTAATGTGCTACGCAGACGGTCCCAGTGCACCATTGAGATGATGGTGATACAGGAAGTAATGGTGACAACAAACAACAACACTTAAAAACTAGATTAGTAACACAAAAAAACTCTAATACGACAACAAAACTCTATAGAATATAACACAACAACAAAAAACCTCTATAGAATATAACACAACAATAAAAAACCTCTATAGAATATAACACAACAACAAAAAACCTCTATAGAATATAACACAACAACAAAACTCTATAGAATATAATACAACAACAAAACTCTATAGAATATAACACAACAACAAAAACCTCTATAGAATATAACACAACAACAAAACTCTATAGAATATAACACAACAACAAAACTCTATAGAATATAATACAACAACAAAAACCTCTATAGAATATAACACAACAACAAAACTCTATAGAATATAATACAACAACAAAAACCTCTATAGAATATAACACTATAACAAAACTCTATAGAATATAATACAACAACAAAAAACCTCTATAGAATATAATACAACAACAAAAAACCTCTATAGAATATAATACAACAACAAAAAACCTCTATAGATTAATACAACAACAAAAAACCTCTATAGAATATAATACAACAACAAAACTCTATAGAATATAACACAACAACAAAAAACCTCTATAGAATATAATACAACAACAAAAAACCTCTATAGAATATAACACAATAACAAAACTCTATAGAATATAACACAACAACAAAAAACCTCTATAGAATATAACACAACAACAAAACTCTATAGAATATAACACAACAATAAAAAACCTCTATAGAATATAACACAACAACAAAAAACCTCTATAGAATATAACACAACAATAAAAAACCTCTATAGAATATAACACAACAATAAAAAACCTCTATAGAATATAATACAACAATAAAAAGCCTCTATAGAATATAATACAACAACAAAACTCTATAGAATATAACACAACAATAAAAAACCTCTATAGAATATAATACAACAACAAAACTCTATAGAATATAACAACAACAAAAAACCTCTATAGAATATAATACAACAACAAAAAACCTCTATAGAATATAATACAACAACAAAAAACCTCTATAGAATATAACACAACAACAAAACTCTATAGAATATAACACAACAACAAAACTCTATAGAATATAATACAACAACAAAACTCTATAGAATATAATACAACAACAAAACTCTATAGAATATAACACAACAACAAAACTCTATAGAATATAATACAACAACAAAACTCTATAGAATATAATACAACAACAAAACTCTATAGAATATAACACAACAACAAAACTCTATAGAATATAATACAACAACAAAACTCTATA
>SSNR01000115.1:607258-617622 GCA_006937965.1 Callopanchax toddi
AGATATAATACAACAACAAATCTCTATAGAATATAACAACAACAAAAAACCTCTATAGAATATAACACAACAATAAAAAACCTCTATAGAATATAATACAACAACAAAACTCTATAGAATATAACACAACAACAAAAAACCTCTATAGAATATAACACAACAATAAAAAACCTCTATAGAATATAATACAACAATAAAAAACCTCTATAGAATATAATACAACAACAAAACTCTATAGAATATAATACAACAATAAAACTCTATAGAATATAATACAACAATAAAAACCTCTATAGAATATAATACAACAACAAAACTCTATAGAATATAATACAACAACAAAAACCTCTATAGAATATAACACAATAACAAAACTCTATAGAATATAATACAACAACAAAAACCTCTATAGAATATAATACAACAACAAAAAACCTCTATAGAATATAACACAACAACAAAAAACCTCTATAGAATATAACACAACAACAAAACTCTATAGAATATAATACAAAAAAAACCTCTATAGAATATAACACAACAACAAAAAACCTCTATAGAATATAACACAACAACAAAAAACCTCTATAGAATATAACACAACAACAAAAAACCTCTATAGAATATAATACAACAACAAAAAACCTCTATAGAATATAACACAATAACAAAAAACCTCTATAGAATATAATACAACAATAAAAAACCTCTATAGAATATAATACAACAACAAAACTCTATAGAATATAATACAACAACAAAACCTCTATAGAATATAACACAACAACAAAAAACCTCTATAGAATATAACACAACAACAAAACTCTATAGAATATAACACAACAACAAAAAACCTCTATAGAATATAACACAACAATAAAAAACCTCTATAGAATATAATACAACAACAAAAAACCTCTATAGATTAAAACAACAACAAAAAACCTCTATAGAATATAATACAACAACAAAACTCTATAGAATATAACACAACAACAAAACTCTATAGAATATAACACAACAACAAAAAACCTCTATAGAATATAACACAACAACAAAAAACCTCTATAGAATATAATACAACAACAAAAAACCTCTATAGAATATAACACAATAACAAAAAACCTCTATAGAATATAACACAACAACAAAAAACCTCTATAGAATATAACACAATAACAAAAAACCTCTATAGAATATAACACAATAACAAAAAACCTCTATAGAATATAATACAACAACAAAAAACCTCTATAGAATATAACACAATAACAAAAAACCTCTATAGATTATAACACAACACAAAAAACCTCTATAGAATATAATACAACAACAAAACTCTATAGAATATAATACAACAACAAAAAACCTCTATAGAATATAACACAACAACAAAACTCTATAGAATATAATACAACAACAAAAAACCTCTATAGAATATAATACAACAACAAAAAACCTCTGTAGAATATAACACAATAACAAAAAACCTCTATAGAATATAATACAACAACAAAAAACCTCTATAGAATATAACACAATAACAAAACTCTATAGAATATAATACAACAATAAAAAACCTCTATAGAATATAATACAACAACAAAAAACCTCTATAGAATATAACACAATAACAAAACTCTATAGAATATAACACAACAATAAAAAACCTCTATAGAATATAATACAACAAAAAAACCTCTATAGAATATAATACAACAACAAAAAACCTCTATAGAATATAACACAATAACAAAACTCTATAGAATATAACACAACAATAAAAAACCTCTATAGAATATAATACAACAACAAAACTCTATAGAATATAATACAACAACAAAAAACCTCTATAGAATATAACACAACAACAAAAAACCTCTATAGAATATAACACAACAACAAAACTCTATAGAATATAATACAACAACAAAAAACCTCTATAGAATATAATACAACAACAAAAAACCTCTATAGAATATAATACAACAACAAAAAACCTCTATAGAATATAACACAATAACAAAACTCTATAGAATATAACACAACAACAAAAAACCTCTATAGAATATAATACAACAACAAAAAACCTCTATAGAATATAATACAACAACAAAAAACCTCTATAGAATATAACACAATAACAAAACTCTATAGAATATAACACAACAACAAAAAACCTCTATAGAATATAATACAACAACAAAAAACCTCTATAGAATATAATACAACAACAAAAAACCTCTATAGAATATAACACAACAACAAAAAACCTCTATAGAATATAACACAACAACAAAAAACCTCTATAGAATATAACACAACACCAAAAACCTCTATGTAATATAATACAACAACAAAACTCTATAGAATATAATACAACAACAAAAACCTCTATAGAATATAACACAACAACAAAAAACCTCTATAGAATATAACACAACACCAAAAACCTCTATGTAATATAATACAACAACAAAACTCTATAGAATATAATACAACAACAAAAACCTCTATAGAAACAAAAAACTCTATAGAATATAATACAACAACAAAAACCTCTATAGAATATAACACAACAACAAAAAACCTCTATAGAATATAACACAACAACAAAAACCTCTATAGAATATAACACAACAAAACTCTATAGAATATAACACAACAATAAAAAACCTCTATAGATTAATACAACAACAAAAAACCTCTATAGAATATAATACAACAACAAAAACCTCTATAGAATATAACACAACAACAAAACTCTATAGAATATAATACAACAACAAAAACCTCTATAGAATATAACACAACAACAAAAAACCTCAACAAAAACCTCTATAGAATATAACACAACAACAAAAAACCTCTATAGAATATAACACAACACCAAAAACCTCTATGTAATATAATACAACAACAAAACTCTATAGAATATAATACAACAACAAAAACCTCTATAGAATATAACACAACAACAAAACTCTGTAGAATATAATACAACAACAAAAACCTCTATAGAATATAATACAACAACAAAAAACCTCTGTAGAATATAACACAACAACAAAAAACCTCTATAGAATATAACACAATAACAAAACTCTATAGAATATAATACAACAACAAAAAACCTCTATAGAATATAATACAACAACAAAAAACCTCTATAGAATATAACACAACAACAAAACTCTATAGAATATAACACAACAACAAAAAACAGCAAAATATGATAATTCACTTTTTAACCACTTCATCCATCCATCATCCATCAATCATCATCCATCCATAATCTATCTATCATCCATCCATCAATCATCACTTATCCATCCATCATCAATTATCCATCCATCATCCATCCATCCATCATCAATTATCCATCCATCATCCATCCATCCATCCATCCATCATCCATCCATCATCAATTATCCATCCATTATCCATCCATCATCAATTATCCATCCATCATCCATCCATCCATCATCAATTATCCATCCATCATCCATCCATCCATCCATCATCAATTATCCATCCATCATCCATCATTCATCCATCATCAATTATCCATCCATCATCCATCCATCCATCATCAATTATCCATCTATCATCCATCCATCATCAATTATCCATCCATCATCCATCCATCATCAATTATCCATCCATCATCCATCCATCATCAATTATCCATCCATCATCCATCCATCATCAATTATCCATCCATCATCCATCCATCCATCATCAATTATCCATCCATCATCCATCATCCATTACCTGACCTGTTTCATCATATTGTTTAAAAACTTTCTGACATTAGTTTTTAGTAAGACTGAAAGAAAAACAATTCTCCCACAAGATGGAGGCAGATGACTGCTGCTGGGTGACGGTGAGTCTCTGTGGGGACAGAAAGCTGAAACTCCTCCATCGTCCTGAAGAACAGACTGTTCTCTGTTCCACTCACAGCCTCTCTGATGGTTCTTAGTTCTGAATGTGAGAGAAGAAGCTGCGTTTCAGCCACTGAGGAGATGTCAGGATCAGTGGATCCCTATCAGGCTCAGTCAGTCTGATGGTTTCCTTCTATTTGTGGAGAGACTGACTGACTGACTGACTGTCTGACTGACTGACTGACTGTCTGTCTGACTGACTGACTGACTGACTGACTGACTGACTGACTGACTGACTGACTGACTGACTGACTGACTGACTGACTGACTGACTGTCTGACTGACTGACTGACTGACTGTCTGACTGACTGACTGACTGTCTGACTGACTGACTGACTGACTGACTGACTGACTGACTGACTGACTGACTGACTGCTGACTGACTGACTGACTGACTGACTCCTGACTGACTGACTGACTGACTGACTGACTGACTCCTGACTGACTGACTGACTGACTGACTGACTGACTGACTGACTGCTGACTGATACTCTACTGACTGACTGACTGACTGTCTGACTGTCTGACTGTCTGACTGACTGACTGTCTGACTGACTGACTGACTGACTGACTGACTGACTGACTGACTGACTGACTGACTGACTGACTGACTGACTGACTGACTGACTGACTGACTGACTGACTGACTGACTCCTGACTGACTGACTGACTGACTGACTGACTGATCTGCTGCTCTCTCTGACTGACTGACTCCTGACTGACTGACTGACTGACTGACTGACTGACTGACTGACTGACTGACTGACTGACTGTCTGACTGACTGACTGACTGTCTGACTGACTGTCTGACTGACTGTCTGACTGACTGACTGACTGACTGACTGACTGTCTGACTGACTGACTGACTGACTGACTGACTGACTGACTGACTGTCTGACTGACTGACTGACTGACTGACTGACTGACTGACTGTCTGACTGACTGACTGACTGACTGACTGACTGACTGACTGACTGACTGACTGACTGACTGACAGCGTAAACAAGACACTCCCTGCAGAGGCCTCGGCCACTAAGCGCCCTTGACATTTCTATCTGTGATCATTACTGGCCAGGAATGTTAGCTGGGAGAAGACAGACGGCTGGATTTAATGATGAGTTATCATCATTAGTCTAATTCGGTTTAACCGTTTAACCTCTACAACAAGGACGAAGCTATGAAACATTTTATTTTGTGGAATTTTTAATCACTTGTGAAAATAAAGGTTATACATAACGATGTAAGGTAATAATAATATAATAGCACCAGTAATACGAGGACTTGTTTGAAATTATGAAATAAGTTTCATGAAACCTGACTCACAATTAACAATCACAAAATGTCAACCTGCCAGGCAGCAGATGTTTATCACTCAGTCAGCAACTCGGTAAAATTCACTTTCTGTTATGAACACTAAAACATGAGTCGGTTAAGAGGATCTCACTCAGACGGGTTCTGAAGTAAACAGAACTAAAGCTGTAAAATGTGTCCTACACAAGATGTGCTCTCAAACACAAAAGCATCGACTAGGCTTGGGCGGTATTACGGTAATACCGTATAAGCGCGGTCAGGGCGGGACAGCCGGTGAGCCGACGGTAACGTTGGACCGGTCTGGGGCGCCTGCGCAGCCCGCTATCCGAGCGGCTCGTTTTAATCAGCACTGCCTTGTTGGGCGTGAGCTCGTATGGGTGTGTTCACGAGCTCACAGCGCTTCAATCAACAACGGTAGCCGTCTGAACCGAACATCAGCTGTAAGAGCTCATGGTGGGAGCCATGACTGAAAATGCCCAGGCCGGATTACGATCCCAGTCCAACCCTGGTCACGGTAATACCGTACATGGTGGGAAAATGTGGAGGAAGTTTGACCCTTTAATGGACACCACTCAAGCCTAGCATCTACACTTTTAAACTTTACTCACTGCATGGATCAGAGGTGGTAGAGTACCCAGAAAGTGTACTTAAGTAAGAGTAGCACTATTTCATCATATTTTTACTCAAGTAAAAGTAAAAAGTTGCTGTCCAAAAAAATACTCGAGTAGGAGTAAAAAAAAGAATTTGGTAAAAAGTCTACTTGAGTACTGAGTAACATCCATCTGATTTTTTTTAATTACATCATCAGACAGACAAAAATATAAAGTTTTGGGTAAATTCTAGTATCTTAAAGGCTAAAATGAAAAGCGCTAACACACACACATAATAAAATTACAAAATAGCTCATTTTAAGCAGAAGTACTTTTCTAAGTCATTTTTATTTTCAATATAATGCTAGTACAGTAGATCTAGCTAGCTGGCTATGTAGCTATCTATTTAGCTAGCTATCTATATATAGCTTTTTTAGATAGATATGTGTCTATGCAGCTAGCTAGCTAGATAAAGCTAGCCAGCTCAACAGATGCTGGTGCAGAAAGGTGGTCTCCTTTAATAAATTGTAGGTGTGTCTGGTGTATTTTTATTAAAAGGTGTTTGTTTTTCTGTAAATTTACTCGCCGTAAAAAGAGGATTCAGAGATTTTACTCAAGTAGGAGTAGCGATACTTAACAAATATATTACTCAAGTAAAAGTAAAAAGTACGGTGAATTAAAATTACACATAAAGTATATTTTTTTCAAAAAGTTACTCAAGTAAATGTAACTAGTTACTACCCACCTCTGGATCAGACACAAAGACATAAAGAACTGATCCCAGAACATCGTGATTCGTTACAGGACTGTTCTACCAACCCAGCTGCACTCTGCACATGCATGACCGTAAATCGATATGGAGGACGCTCATGAACGAGACCCCGAGACACCGAATGTCCTCCACTCGAGGAAGGACCTCTCCTCCGACCTGGGGTTGGTAGGCCACCCTTCTCTGGTTGAGCTAAACTAACCAGACATCATGAATCAGGATAAAGGGATAAAAAGGAAAACTGAACCAGGAACAGACGGAAATGTCCTCATAATTCCCACAGAATGCTCTCCTAGCACCAATTCTATGGGTGAATTATAAAATAAATACTGATCCTACCGATAACACCGACTAGTGTTCTTCATCATGCTTAAATGTTCTAGACAGAAAAAACAAAGCCAAATAAACGGGTCTAAGCTACAGAACTCCAACCTTCAGATCTGATCCAAAGTGACAATCCACGCCTGGTTTTAGTTTGATTTATTGAAATGAGAAGTGAATATTCCTGGACATATCACACGTTTCAACACGTGTTACCCAACAGGGCCTGACTCCACACTGAGCTAATTATAGCCTCCCTCCATATACATATTTAAATATTCCCTATAGACGTAGCTCCTGTTTTATTGAAGGCGTGTGCAATATGTAAGTAGGTTTAATGCATGTGAAGTCCAGTGAGGCGTATTGGTTTTATATGAAAATGAAATATGTGTGTTTGTAAATCAGGGCGTGCTTAAATAAGGAAAAAACCTTCATGGATTACAGTTCTGAGGGTCTCATGTGGAAGATTAGCAACGCGCATACGTTATCCTTCAAAAAGACTCAGGAGAAGAGGAGAACTGGGAAAACAGAAAGAACGAGGGGACATCGAACACAAGGGCAAAAGGAAAACGCAGCGCTAAGCAGTTTCATTTAGGAGAGGATGTGAAAACCCAAATCCTCTGATGAATTCTGTCTTATCAGAAGTCCTAAAGCGCCATGCAGAGATCCAGTCATGCACTGATAGGAGGTAAAGGCACTAACATGCTGGAAGCACGGCACAGACCACGTCTTACCCACTGTCTGAGGTCAGAGACTCTCCTAAGGAGTGTGTGTCCGTCTGGCCTCGGTTCTCATCGCGCTTCGGCTGGCTCCCATCCCTGGGGTCGTTGTTGTTGTTGTTGGGACAGCAGCCAGCGTACACCTGGGGCTGCCTTGCTCCACTGCCGTTTCCCAGAGCCACCACCGGCACCCGTTCGTAGCCGTTCACCGTCCTGGGACCAGGCCTGTTCTCCAGAACCTCATGGTGTCTGCTGTAGGACGGAGGCAAGGAGGACGGGGGCTGATGTGACGAGGACGTGGGGACTGGCGTAGGGGTGGAGGACGTGGCATGCCTGGCCAGTTTGTATCCATGAGAGATGAGGAGGTCCTCCACACTGTACATGGTGGCATTGGTTTAAGCTGGTGTGGGGTTCTTGCTTTCTGCCGTTGGACAGGTGTTTTGGTAAGGTGTTTCTACTTCGTCCCTACATGCAGTGGCAGGATTACCAGCTCAGCCGTGCAGCCAAGGCCATCCCTGAAAACAGACAACAGAAAAGAATGAAGGAATGAGGACACAAGTAGAAAAAGGTGATGATAAAACTATCGTCACTACTGTCTGCGCCCAGTTGTTACAGAGACTGTTGGACATTTAAAAAAAAAAATCACGACTCTGAGGAGAGGTCCTACCCTCAGGTGGAGGAGTTTAGACGTCTCAGGGTCTTGTTCACGACGAGCGAGGGAGCTGGAAACCAAAGCTCTCTATTTACGGGTTCCAACCATCCCTTATGTCTCATGTTTGGGTGATGACAACAAAGGACGAGATAATGGATTCAAGTATCTGAAGTGAGTTTCCCCTGCAGGGTGGCCGGGCTCAGCCTTAGAGATACGGTGAGGAGCTCGGACATCACGAGGGACACAAAGTAGAACTGATCCTCCATAAGAGCAGGGACCAGCTGAGGTGGTTCAGGCATCTGGTCAGGATGCCTCCTGGAGGAGGTCCTGGGGCTGATTCAGGACCCACTGGGAGGATTATAGCTTAAGGCTGACCCAGACTGGTGGAGGTGCACGAGTACACAGACGTACAGTAAGTACAAATACAAGAATGAGAACAAAAAATCCCGAAGGGACGACAACAAATCTATGATCTCCTGCCCTTCCATCCTTCTCTTCTCTAGACCTTCTAGCAAATACCCCTTCCTTTGTTCCAATCGACTGTGGAGGGAAACCGGCAGGTCAACAAGCATCCTCAGAAAGAACAGCGTTCACAGAGGAGCTTCACAGGGCTGCTGGTGGTGCTTTAAAAACACAAATGTCACTGTTTGCAGTGGGTTTCCCTGCAGACACAACAGCTGCAAGGTAGCCCACTTCCCCTGCTCATGTTTCACATCAGTGAGGCTACCGGGGGACTGAGTCCCTCTCCGCTCGTCGAAGTACCAGCAGTTTGCTGTCAGAGAAAATCAAACATGTGCCCTAAATAAATGTCAAAGTAAATGAGGGTTTGGATACCCGGAACTATGAACAAATGTCAAAAAACAACCATCAGTGACAGGAACACAACAGCTCCCTCTGTAACCTCTGAGTGAAAACCTGATTTGAACCAGAATCCCATGAAACAGATGCTTATCACCCTAACAGGTTTAAAAGGCATCGTCTAATGAGGAGGAACGCCGTGGTGGAGCGACACATGTCCCAGCGCGGCGTAGGCTCTGCTAGCTGATCGTCCATTCAGGGCCTTTCTGCTGATTGGCTGATTACTGCCCACCTTTTGCCTCTTGGCAGCAACAACAACAACAACGTGTCTGAAACAATGAAATAAATGCAGTTTGTTCTCAAAACAAATTTGATGCAACACAAAGAAAAAAGCAGCTAATAAAAGGAGGGTATGGGTTCAATACCCAAAAGATTCCTACTCTCAGCCTGAGACTGATGGGAACACGGACTGAGGATCCCCACTGCGTGTCTTCTCATGATGTAATGCCCCTGATGAAGTCATGCCTCGTCAACAGTGAGGATGCTGCTGCAGCCGCTCCTTCATGCTAACAACCTGGCTGTCCTCCATAAGGAATGACATAAAACCACGGTGCTAAGCGCCGCTCTGCCAGAATCCAGCGCTGCGCAGACGGTTTTAAAGCCAATCCCACTGATCGCTAACAGGCAGCGCCAAATTGCTTGTTTCCTCTTTTGAAAAACAGACAGCCTCGCCAAAAATACATTCAGCTGCAAACTGATTAGCATTTGTTTTGCTTCTTCGCATTTGTTTGGCCATCATAGAGATAAAAAGCAGCTCTAAAAAGAGAGAGAGCAGCAGCACTACCCCTGGTACCTGATCCCCAGGACAGCCTATAGGTGATTAACGGGATCCACGAGCGTGAAAACGCCGCTCTCTTTGTGTGTCTGGCGCTCTAATACGATTATCTCTTTCATTTAAAACCTTAAACCCGTTAGTTTTGGAGGATTGGCTGCTGGTGCTTACCCAGTTAATACTTCTGTTGAGTTTAACTCTGCCCATTTATGACTCCAATAAGCCCCACAAGAAGAGGACGCTCCTGATTAAAAGGACCTTCAGCCGAAGCAATGTCACCACATAAAGGGGGACGAGTGTGTGCACATGTTGGGACACACTGTCTCTGTTCCACGAACTTCAGCTGAACTTCAGCCAACCAGTGACGAAGCTGAATGTGGACCTGGACCATCTCCGGTCCCTCTCCTCCTCCTCCTCCTCCTCCTCCT
>SSNR01000115.1:617938-630288 GCA_006937965.1 Callopanchax toddi
TGTCAACTGGTAACAAGTAATTCAATTAAGTTTATCCAACTTAAATTATTAAGTTTGTTTAACCTGACAGATTTAAGTCAAAACTCACTCAAATCATTTAGTTTCGTACAAATCAAAAATTCAAATCCCTCTACCTGAAATTTATATAAATTCAACTCAAATGATTAAGTTCTCCAAATTGAAAACTGAATTATCAAAAAGCACATTATCAATGTCTTTGAACTTAAAAAACAGTTTAAATGTAAAGCATCTTAAATGTGTTTTAGCGTGTTATTTTAGTTTTTAGTGTAAAATACTTCCATTGTAATTAGAATTTCAAGTTGGCTAAAAGAAAAAATTCTTCATTGCAGAGATGGAACATTTTAAAGTTTGTGAGAACATCACACATTTAACAATTTTGCACAAATGCAAGTAATTATGCAATAAACACTATTTTATACTTTCCTACTCTCTGAATGGAGTTAAATATTTATGACTAGCTAAGCCCTGCTAGCAGGTTAGTGACAAAAACTAAGTATCCATAAATACTCAACTCATTTCAAGGAGGAGGAAAACATTATGAAGTATAGAAAAGTGTTCACTGCATAATTATTTTTGAAATCTTATGAAATAGTGAGCTGCTTGGTGGCGCATGTTGTTAGCACTGTTGCTCTGCAGGAAGGAGGTTGTGGGTTCGCTTCCCGGCTCTGTGGCCAGCTTGCATGTGAGTTTTCTCTGGCGCCCCAGTCTCTTTAAGTTTGAAGTCATTGATAATGTGCTTTTGATAGTTCAGTGTTTTCATTTGGAAAAACCTAAAAATTTGAGTTGATTTTACATAAATGTAGGTCAGAAGGATTTGAATTTTTAATTTGTAGAAACTAAATGATTTGAGTGAGTTTGACTTAAATCTGTCAAGTTAAACAAACTTGATAATTTAAGTTGGATAAACTTAATTGAATTACTTGTTACCAGTTGAAACAATTCAATGAAGTTGGTTCAACTATTCTCTTTTTTCAGTGCAGGTTTAGTTATCTGGTCACCATTCATTAACATGTTAACTCATCCAAACTCAACATCCACACATCCTCTGATCTAAAGAAACCGTAATCTGAGCCGTGACTCGTCACCAAAGGAGGATTATCTCCAACAGAACCAAAAGTCAGGACAGGCTGAATACCTTCAATGCTGTTACATAATGGAGTTACTCATTTTATATCGAATAAAAACTGGGATTCCACCAAACGTCTGCGCTAACGCTCGACGTTTATCCTCTTCAACACTACCGTGTGTGTTTGTGGGAGGAGACATTTCCATTTGAATTCAGCAGCTGGGAAAAAAGGGGGCGGGTCTTAGAGAAACGAATGCTCTAGTTTATGGAGAACATGTGCTGCTAAGTAAAATAAATATAATCAGAGCCATATGCTGGGTGGCACCCCACCACTGTACGCCGTTACAGCAATATCCTCACAGAGCCCAGGAGTTCTGGGCCTGGGTCTGCGGCCTGTGGTTCTGGGACCCCCTTTGAAGAGGCTCCTTGTAGCGGTGACCCAAAACCTGAGTGATGGTTTTTAAACTGACAAGAGAAACGTCCGTTTCCTCTACAAACAACAGGTAGGCTACGAAGGAGTGTCATTAAAAAATATATCATTTAAATGCAAGTTTTCTGCAGGAAAATAAGAACAAATACAGGAACCCGTAAGTACCGGTCCAAACTTTCAATAAGTAATACAAGTAAAGTGACTTTTTCAATTCATCCTCATTTTATTATCACTGCCCCCCCCCCCCCCCCCCCCCCCCACACACACACACACGCTGTCTCACATTTCTGACTCGTGGAAACTAAACCACAACGTTTCTGAAGCTCCCTGTGAATTCACCAACACTCGCAGCCCAGTAAGGTACTGGTTAAAGGGTCACTAGGTTTTGGTGGCTCTTTGGATCATTTCTAGTAGGGAGGTGGTGAGAAAAGAATGCAGAACCCATTCTAGGTCGGCTGAACTGTCGTGAAGGCCAGCTGGTTTAATAAAAACTGGAAAGGTTCACACGTTGTTCGGTGTGTTTGTTCATGCTGCAGGGGCATGGCAACTTGCAGGTTGACAGTTTGGTGTCAGCTCTCTAATCGTGGTCCAGCTGAGATGAGGGCCTGGGGGTGGTGGTGGTGGTGGTGGGGGGGGGGGGGGGGCGGGGGGGGGGGGGGGGGGGGGGGGGGGGGGGGGGGGTGCAGGCTGACCCCTCTACCAGGCCCCTGGGAGCACAGAACTGCAGCGTTAGAGTCTATTAGCTAAAAACTGGCTAATAACAGGTCTGAGTGAAGGTTAGCTGAAGCATTAAGGACGAAGAAAAAACATCACAAACAGAGAAGAGCAAACATGATTAGACTAAAGGAAACAGCGGGGTGTGTTACTGTAGATCAGTAAATCCCTCTTACACACAAAAAACTAATCTGCATCCATCAGACCTCGACATAAAGGCCCCGCAACAAAAGAGCTCTGAAACACCAGCCTGGAATCCAAAAGGCGATAAGCCCTCTTCCTAAAATAATCCACAGGAGCCGCACCTCTCCGGCACATTGTTCCCTCCTCGGATCTGTAACAGACCCAAGTGGGTGTGCACTTGGCGGGATTCTGGACTGCATGTGTTAGGGGGTTTCTAAGGGACGATGAGCCCATCACAGTCAGCAAACAGCAGCACTCTGCAGATTGTTTATCTACGTGACATCACCGCGTGCAGCGGATGGGCCGCCTCGCTTCCTGAGGAAGTGCATCGTTTGGAGAGGGGATGGAAGAGACTCGAGCGCGTCGCACGTGTTTCCAATCAGGCCGTCTGCAGGCTCCCGTTTGCTCTGAGGGAAAAAGGTCGGAGGCGTGTTTTGCTGGAGAAATAAACAACTCAACGTGTTTCAGGACATATTTCACCCAGAATGACCCTCTCTGTTTCCCATTTCAGGTAGGAGTGTTTGACTCAGCAGCAAGGAGCGCAGCGCGCCGTCTGAAGAGTTATGTGCCCTCTGAACGCTCGCCATCCATCACAAACAGCCTCGCTGCAGTTCAGTCTGACCTACAGCAACAATAACAAGTCATGTGACAAACGAAAAACCACGTCGTCAGTCTCCGCCATCATCGCGTAGGAACGTCCAGCCCAAAACGCCCACTGGCATTTAGAACGTATTCCTTGGTAACGGTTGTTTTGTTCTTGTGAAGCAGACAATAGCGTGTGGGCCACTGAGTCCTCCCCCCTGCATTACTTCAGCCTCAAACTTATTACAGTCAGACTCTGCTGGCAGAGGAATCCAAGGCAGGACGGGCTGGAGGTTGGGTGTGTTTGTGAAGCAGTGGGTGGGGTTGTTTCATCCCAACATACTCCAGCACATCACAGCCTGCGAGACTCGTTTCAGGCTGTCGACAAACAGCCCGACGTGTTTAATCTGCCATCAGAAGGGCGGGGCGATCAGCCGGCGTCCAACGGTTCCTCCTAACAATGATAAAGACGACGTAATCGACAACACACTAACTACGAGTCCAATGATTTCATCACTTTCTGCATAGGAGCATGCTTTTATTTAGTCATGCCTTCTGAATGACGTGCACCCCCCCACCCCTTCTGAGGGCCAAACTATCATTTGAAGAGCGAGGCCACAGCAGTTTTCAGGGATATTTCTCCAGATGGTTCGAGGGCAACGGAAGATGTCTATCATTAAATATAAAGCTCTACCGTTTAAGAGTTTTACGGCAGTAATTTACATCATAATACACTTTACGGCATGCCCATGCACGCTGCAAAATGTAAACAAACATGGAGGCAGACGGTAGCGGACGCATTTTAGACCAGAGTCAACAGGATAACCAGCGAACCCAAACCAAGGAGCTTGTTCCTAAAAGAGGGACAGCTTCTGTCTCGTGGATGTGGTTTAAATAAGAGAAGACAGACGTGGAGACAACAGCTGTTTGTAGAGTTACTCGTCATGGAGCTCCTAGCTCCCTCAGATGGAAGCAGATTACTGCTGCTGTTACCAAACACATCTGTAAAGATCTGGGTCCAGTCTACACGCTGGAGAAACCTGAGTTTAGTCAGTTACACTCAAACCCAGATATGAGACGCCCAGCTGAAAACACGTGACTAAAGTCATGTTACTGGTTTATAGGATGCATGTCGGACCACAGCGGAGGAGGAGATTCACAAGGAGGTGTTCTAGCTTTCGTTATCGGGATATTACATTTTGGCAATATCACCCAGTTCTAAATGGCTCTAATGCCAACCATTTACACTCCTGAAAAAACACTTTTAAAAAACTTCTCACTCTCTGTTTGGACATCTCAACTCCCACAGCAGCTTTTCTCTGTTTTATTAACAAACATGAAATCATTAACAGCCTTTTAGACGGAAGCTGTCTGTGGCTGTGATCCACTAGCTGTTAGCTTTTCAATTCAGTCAGAAAAGTCTCTATTTCTCCAAACTGAGGGTGTTCAAAAAGCTATCTGCAACATATATCATGTATTAGTGTAAACTGCATGCATGTTAAACTTAAATATAATTAAACTGCATTGAATCAAGAACATTAAAACACCTAAATCAAGCGGTGATGTCATAATATGGATCATTACTGACCTTAAAGATCAGGTGAGAGGACAACATGTTCAGGAAGAGGGTTCTAAAAGCGGACAACTCTGATACTAAACCAAAACTTTCTAACATTTAAACCTCCTGACCTCCGCGGTCAGGAGGTTAGGACTCCTACTATGGACTCAGGAGACAGTACTCTGAACTCAGGAGACAGTACTCTGAACTCAGTACTCAGGAGACAGTACTCTGAACTCAGGAGACAGTACTCTGAACTCAGGAGACAGTACTCTGAGACTCAGGAGACAGTACTCTGAACTCAGGAGACAGTACTCTGAACTCAGTACTCAGGAGACAGTACTCTGGACTCAGGAGACAGTACTCTGAACTCAGGAGACAGTACTCTGGACTCAGTACTCAGGAGACAGTACTCTGGACTCAGGAGACAGTACTCTGGACTCAGTACTCAGGAGACAGTAAACCAGTAGGAGACAGTAAACCAGTAGGAGACAGTACTCAGGAGACAGTAAACCAGTAGGAGACAGTAAACCAGTAGGAGACAGTAAACCAGTAGGAGACAGTACTCAGGAGACAGTAAACCAGTAGGAGACAGTAAACCAGTAGGAGACAGTAAACCAGTAGGAGACAGTAAACCAGTAGGAGACAGTACTCAGGAGACAGTAAACCAGTAGGAGACAGTAAACCAGTAGGAGACAGTACTCAGGAGACAGTAAACCAATAGGAGACAGTACTCAGGAGACAGTAAACCAGTAGGAGACAGCTCCCAGCCTACAGGCTCATCTCCACTGAGCACGTGGATAAAAAGGTGTGTCGCACTAATTATGGTCCCCTGCGCAACAGGTACCAAAGGGGAACTATAATAGATTACAACAACAAAAAACAGACCACACAAAAACAAACATAAAGAATTACTGAACGTTTTGAGAAAGTTCACACAACCAACAACACACACCTTGATAGTAACCTCGCTACAAGTAGGTGGAGCTTTGTTGTTGCGAGGGCCATTATTTAAGGTCCACAAACGTATTCTCAGTTGTAAACAAAGCTAGCTTTATATCATGAGATTTTGTCATCTTAGAACATTATTATGAAATGAATAAAAAGTACTAAAAGCAGGTTATGAATCACAGCTAAGACCATCAGCTCCACCTGCACTGAGCGACTCCCTGTGCTGCTCCTCAGCCTGCCAAATTGGCTTCATAGTAATTAGTGTCTGTCAAGGTCTGGGGCTTTGCTCGAGATGACAGTGGCATGGTTTATCAGCCAGGAACACTGCGATCAAAGCGGTAGCATGCACCAGCTCTCTGCTAATCAGATGTGGACTCTGCATGCCTCCTGCTCAGCACTATGGAGGGGAAGGCAGAGACTAGTAATCCAGCATAAACATGTCCTAGCACTACGGGTTCCACCTCACGCCTCCTCAAAGCAACCTGAGCAAATCAAGTTGCAGCTCATGCATCACATTCCAGGGTGAATAGAGCTTCTCACACACGGTGTGATGAACGCTCTGTAAACATGGGGTTACCTCAAGGTGCTACAGCTCCACATGGGGGAAAAAGGCACACAGTAGTAATAAAGACGGCAGCTTTAGCCATCTGTCAAACATACCTAAAATTACAGCGAGCGCTCATTTCATGCCCCAGATTCTGGCTCTCTCACCGGCAGACGTCAGTAGCTTTCACACATTTCTGGCTGGCTTCATCCACCAGCATCCTCCTTCCTGCCTGCGTCACCTCTGCTCTGACATCACCACGCGACATCAGGCAAGACCTCAGAGGGGATCCCTGTAGCCGGGCAAACATGGCAAGCCTCTCAAAGGTTTCAGCAAACCGACAGCATGTACCCGATGCTCCGCTTAGCGTGGAGATGATGCTGAGGGTGGACAGAGCTGTCTACCATCATGGACGCAAAGCCAACCAGTGCACACACCTAGCATATCTAGGTACCGTACTTGGACAACTCCTGAAAATGGAATTTGTGCAACTAATATCATAGCCTTGGAGGGCCCCTTCAGTTCTGCTGACCAATCCTTTCCCTTCGCCGCTGGGAGGAATTAATGAGCTGCTTCCCCTCTTAATACACCCCCACCCCACCGCGCTCCCTCCCTCCTTGGGGCATCTACACAGCCTTGTGCTCACACACCATCACGCCTCAAGGAAGTGCAAAGACTGCATAACACACACGCACACACACACACACACACACTGCATAACACAGGCTCTATGAAGAAAGTTCATCCACTGGTTCAGGACACATTTCAGAATCAATATGGACGCCACGGTCCTGATAAATCTCACAGGCTCTCAAGATCAGAAAATATCTCCGCTGACATTTACTAACAGCTCACTGAACTAGAAAAGGTCCCGAGGAGAGGAAACAGACGCCTTCCAGGCAGCGTCAAAGGTCCTTCTAGAAATATCATAAACACTTCAAGTGCAAACCGAGTGAGATGCAAATTTAAGAGCATGAAGTCAAAATCTTTAAAGTCCAGACACACTGGTCCCTGAGACAGAAACTCCTGGTGCCACGCAAAAAACAAGAAGCCAAGATTAAATCAGACACCATCAAAGTGTCGAGAAAAAAATTCAAATACTATCTCAGAGTACACATTTCAAAAGCAGCCAGAGGAAACGAACCCCACTGAGCTCCTAGAGCTGACAGGGGTCCACAGGAAGCACTTCCTCTAGTCTTTCACAATAAGAGTCTCAAACATGGACCTCTAAACAGGCTTATGAAATAGTTATTCTTGTTAGAATAGTTTCATTTGGACCTTTAACTGGAAACGTTAAATCATTAATGTGATTTCTGTAAAAAACATTCAACTTTTTTCTCGACATCCCATAATATTTTAGCCATAATTGTGAGAATTCCAGGACATTGTAAGTGTTGTATATTCCTGTTGAGGTGACTTTGCCCTCTGTGTTGTTTGTTCTCTCTCTTTCAAATCCTTTCTGTTACCTACCAACCTCTATAGAAATAAGTTTTTATTTCAACTATTTTCTCAAAATTTCTTCTTAATGTGACTTTTTTTTAATCAAAATATAATTTTAACATTTTTCTTGACATTTCAAATTTTTTTTGTTATTTCTGGGAATAATATTAGATTTTTTTTCTCACGTCAACATTGTTTGTGACATTTCAACGTTTTTCTGGAAATATTGTGATTTTTTTTTTCTCCGTGATGCTTCAATTTTTAAAAAACTTTTTTAAAATTTCAACTTTATTTTGATGTTATTTCTAGAAATTGACATTTTTTTCAACATTTCAACGTTGTTTGTAAAACTTATTTTGTTGTCTAAGCTTCAACAATTATTTTCACAATTTCAAAATTTTTCATGAAATAATTTTCACTTGTTTTCTCCAAGATTTTATTCAACAGTTCAATGTTTTTCTTTAATATTTAGATTTTTTTCTTGACATTTTGACTTTATTGCTATGCTAAATCCTTTATTTAAAAACTTTTTTCTTTGAGGAGCCATTAATTCTACTTGGCAGTTTAAGGTCTGAATGAAAATCAGAACCACTCAGCCTGGTAGGGGATTTAATTTAGCTACAGTTCGGTCCTGAACCACATCATGTCATTCCTTGGTTCCTGCAAATTGACAGTGAGGTGGCTGTTTCCTGGCAGCGCGTGCAGGAGGCTGCATGTGGAGGAAGAGGAGAGGTCAAGAAGCTGCCATCATCATGCAAACATGCTGCAGGTGTGACAAAGTGACAACATGCAAACATCAGAGCAGCCTGAACTTGGCCCACCGTTTGCCAGGAGCTCATGCAGCTCATTTCCATTTGGTCCTCCTCTGCATCCGAACCGGGATCAGCTCAGAACTGGATCCAAGGGTCACCACCGTCTCGTTGGTAGACGATTGATGGGCTAGCTGTCCCCTGTGCTTCACAGGTGTGAGTGGAAAAAACAATATTCCCTTAGAAAATCCGCCTGTTTAAAATTCACCAACTCAGCAAAACACCAGCATCAATTAAGGCCATGATCAGAGAATTAGAGGAGGTCTCTGGGTGGAGGACCCTGGGTGGAGGTCCCAAGGTGGAGGTCTCAGGGTGGAGGTATCTGGATGGAGGTCTCAGGGTGGAGGTCTCAGGGGAGAGGTCCCTGGGTGGAGGTCTCTGGGTAGAGGTCCCTGGGCGGAGGTCTCTGGGCGGAGGTCCCTGGGTGGAGGTCTCTGGGTGGAGGATTCAGGGTGGAGGTCTCTGGGTGGAGGTCCCTGGGTGGAGGTCTCTGGGTGGAGGATTCAGGGTGGAGGTCTCTGGGTGGAGGTCTCTGGGTGGAGGTCCCTGGGTGGAGGTCTCTGGGTGGAGGACCCTGGGTGGAGGACCCTGGGTGGAGGTCTCTGGGTGGAGGACCCTGGGTGGAGGTCTCAGGGTGGAGGACCCTGGGTGGAGGTCCCTGGGTGGAGGACCCTTGGTGGAGGTCTCAGGGTGGAGGTCTCAGGGTGGAGGTCTCTGGGTGGAGGACCCTGGGTCGAGGTCCCTGGGTGGAGGTCCCTGGGTGGAGGACCCAGGGTGGAGGACCCTGGGTGAAGGACCCTGGGTGGAGGACCCTGGGTGGAGGTCCCTGGGTGGAGGACCCTGGGTGGAGGTCTTTGGGTGGAGGACCCTGGGTGGAGGACCCTGGGTGGAGGACCCTGGGTGGAGGACCCTGGGTGGAGGTCTTTGGGTGGAGGACCCTAGGTGGAGGTCTTTGGGTGGAGGTCCCTGGGTGGAGGACCCTGGGTGGAGGTCCCTGGGTGAAGGACCCTGGGTGGAGGACCCTGGGTGGAGGTCCCTGGGTGGAGGACCCTGGGTGGAGGTCGTTGGGTGGAGATCTCTGGGTGGAGGTCCCTGGGTGGAGGACCCTTGGTGGAGGTCCCTGGGTGGAGGTCTCAGGGTGGAGGTCTCAGGGTGGAGGTCCCTGGGTGGAGGACCCTGGGTGGAGGACCCTGGGTGGAGGTTTGGGTGGAGGTCTTTGGGTGGAGGACCCTGGGTGGAGGTCTCTGGGTGGAGGTCTCTGGGTGGAGGTCCCTGGGTGGAGGTCTCTGGGTGGATGTCTCAGGGAGGAGGTCCCTGGGTAGAGGACCCTGGGTGGCGGTCTTTGGGTGGAGGACCCTTGGTGGAGGTCTCAGGGTGGAGGTCTTTGGGTGGAGGACCCTGGGTGGAGGTCTCAGGGTGGAGGTATCAGGTTGGAGGTCCCTGGGTGGAGGACCCTGGGTGGAGGTCTCGGTGGAGGTCTCTGGGTGGAGGTCTCAGGGTGGAGGTCTCTGGGTGGATGTCTCAGGGTGGAGGTCTTTGGGTGGAGGACCCTGGGTGGAGGACCCTGGGTGGAGGTTCCTGGGTGGAGGTCTTTGGGTGGAGGACCCTGGGTGGAGGTCCCTGGGTGGAGGACCCTGGGTGGAGGTCTCAGGGTGGAGGTCCCTGGGTGGAGGTCTCTGGGTGGAGGACTCAGGGTGGAGGTCTTTGAGTAGAGGTCTCTGGGTGGAGGTCTCTGGGTGGAGGACTCAGGGTGGAGGTCTCTGGGTGGAGGTCTCTGGGTGGAGGTCCCTGGGTGGAGGTCCCTGGGTGGAGGTTTCAGGGTGGAGGTCTCTGGGTGGAGGACCCTGGGTGGAGGTCTTAGGGTAGATGTCCCTGGGTGGAGGTTCCTGGGTGGAGGTCCCTGGGTGGAGGTCTATGGGTGGAGGTCCCTGGGTGGAGGACCCTGGGTGGAGGTCCCTGGGTGGAGGACCCTGGGTGGAGGACCCTGGGTGGAGGTCCCTGGGTGGAGGACCCTGGGTGGAGGACCCTGGGTGAAGGACCCTGGGTGGAGGTCCCTGGATGGAGGACCCTTGGTGGAGGTCCCTGGGTGGAGGTCTCTGGGTGGAGGTCCCTGGGTGGAGGACCCTGGGTGGAGGTCTCGGTGGAGGTATCTGGGTGGAGGTCTCTGGGTGGAGGTCCCTGGGTGGAGGTCTCAGGGTGGAGGTCTCTGGGTGGATGTCTCAGGGTGGAGGTCTTTGGGTGGAGGACCCTGGGTGGAGGACCCTGGGTGGAGGTCTTAGGGTAGATGTCCCTGGGTGGAGGTCTCTGGGTGGAGGACTCAGGGTGGAGGTCTTTGGGTAGAGGTCTCTGGGTGGAGGTCTCTGGGTGGAGGACTCAGGGAGGAGGTCTCTGGGTGGATGTCTCAGGGAGGAGGTCTTTGGGTGGAGGACCCTGGGTGGAGGACCCTGGGTGGAGGTCTTAGGGTAGATGTCCCTGGTTGGAGGTCTATGGGTGGAGGTCTCAGGGTGGAGGTCTCTGGGTGGAGGTCCCTGGGTGGAGGTCTCTGGGTGGAGGACTCAGGGTGGAGGTCTCAGGTTGGAGGTCCCTGGGTGGAGGACCCTGGGTGGAGGTCTCGGTGGAGGTCCCTGGGTGGAGGTCTCTGGGTGGAGGTCCCTGGGTGGAGGTCTCAGGGTGGAGGTCTCTGGGTGGAGGTCTCAGGGTCGAGGATCCTGGGTGGAGGTCTCAGGGTAGAGGTCTCTGGGTGGAGGTCCCTGGGTGGAGGTCTCTGGGTGGAGGATTCTGGGTGGAGGTCTTGGTGGAGGTCTCTGGGTGGAGGTTCCTGGGTGGAGGTCCCTGGGTGGAGGTCTCAGGGTGGAGGACTCAGGGTGGAGGTCTTTGGGTGGAGGTAGGGTCGAGGATCCAGGTCTTTGGGTGGAGTTCTCTGGGTGGAGGTCCCTGGGTGGAGGACCCTGGGTGGAGGTCTTTGGGTGGAGGACCCTGGGTGGAGGTCCCTGGGTGGAGGATTCAGGGTGGAGGACCCTGGGTGGAGGATTCAGGGTGGAGGTCTCTGGGTGGAGGTCTCTGGGTGGAGGATTCAGGGTGGAGGTCTCTGGGTGGAGGTCTCTGGGTGGAGGACCCTGGATGGAGGTCCCTGGGTGGAGGATTCAGGGTGGAGGACCCTGGGTGGAGGATTCAGGGTGGAGGTCCCTGGGTGGAGGTCCCTGGGTGGAGGTCTCGGTGGAGGTATCTGGGTGGAGGTCTCTGGGTGGAGGTCTCTGGGTGGAGGACTCAGGGTGGAGGTCTATGGGTGGAGGACTCTGGGTTGAGGTCTCTGGGTGGAGGTCCCTGGGTGGAGGTCTCTGGGTGGAGGTCCCTGGGTGGAGGTCTCAGGGTGGAGGATTCAGGGTGGAGGTCTTAGGGTAGAGGTCTCTAGGTGGAGGTCCCTGGGTGGAGGTCTCTGGGTGGAGGATTCAGGGTGGAGGTCTCTGGGTGGATGTCTCAGGGAGGAGGTCTTTGGGTGGAGGACCCTGGGTGGAGGACCCTGGGTGGAGGATTCAGGGTGGAGGACCCTGGGTGGAGGTCCCTGGGTGGAGGTCTCAGGGTGGAGGATTCAGGGTGGAGGTCTCAGGGTCGAGGATCCTGGGTGGAGGTCTCTGGGTGGAGGTCCCTGGGTGGATGTCTCAGGGTGGAGGTCTCTGGGTGGAGGACTCAGGGTGGAGGTCTTTGGGTGGAGGTCTCTGGGTGGAGGTCTCTGGGTGGAGGACTCAGGGTGGAGGTCTCTGGGTGGAGGTCCCTGGGTGGAGGACCCTGGGTGGAGGTTCCTGGGTGGAGGTCTTTGGGTGGAGGACCCTGGGTGGAGGTCTTTGGGTGGAGGACCCTGGGTGGAGGTCTTTGGGTGGAGGACCCTGGGTGGAGGACCCTGGGTGGCTCTGTTACAGCTCTGCTACCATCACAGCTCACTGAAGCTATTCTCTAAGTTCAAACCGGATGTCAGGAACTCTGGAGAAACGAGCCTTCAGAGTCAGTTTCCCTCGGTTTGAATGTCTGCGCGTGAGGAAGGGCAGAAACGTGCG